>CM045771.1:47107418-47529918 GCA_025200525.1 Camellia lanceoleosa
ATTTGCTTGGAATGCATTGCTATGCCTTGTTTTGCCCTTTGCTGCTGTTAAAACAGGATTCTGCAGGAAGACTTGGCCGGCTGGCCATCTTTAGTGCCGACCGACCAACAATTGGTGGCCAGTGATCATTTCTAGTGGCCGGTGACCATTTCCCCTGGCCGGTGGTATCCCACAGGGTTCATAGAATGCACCTTGGGAATTTTTCAATAATCAGAGAAGGAAAACAGTGTGAAAACAGAGGCAACTTGTGCATGGCAGTGGACTTTCGAGCGGAGCCGAGCACGCATTGCATTGGGCCCTCTTCCCAAGGTTGTTTACTGTTTTATTAGATTAGTTAATTTGCTTAACTAGTTTAATTGGTCTATAATATTTAATTTGCTTGTAGGCTAGTTAAATATGTATTATTCTTTTGGACCCTCCGAGTGAGGGCGTATTTGTAATAAGTGTGGGTGCGTGTGTGCATGTCTTCCAACCCCCACTTCTTTCTCCCTTTTACTTACCTGCCTTTTGATGGTTAGTATTAGGACATGTTTAATTTAGCATCCTTATGCTATGCATGCGTGCATCATTCATCAGTATTGCATGCACCGGGCTTGGCGCATCATGTTAACAGCATAGTATTCCAAATCTAAATTGAATACGTGTTATTTGTTGCATCCCACATGTCATCCTAGGATTAGCCGAGCCTATTCTAGTGACATTCTATATGCGTTGCATTAGCCACTTAACATAGACTTGGATCATGCATGATTACTAACATGTTTATTGTTTTGGCTTGGAGTACATTGTAAGTGTTTTATGTTTTAGCATCTTGCATGAGTGTGAATGTTAACATGACAGCATGCTTACCATGTGGCTAGATGCTTATGTGATATAAACTGCTTGAATGCCTGTGGGTGAAGGTTGGATTGTTTGAGTTGGGATAACTCGTTGAGATCTATGTTTTAGCCTACTTGCGAGTAGCAAATCTCAAATCATTTTCCAAACGAACGGATATGCAATGCTTTGTTCTAAATTAGGTGATCTAGTCTATACTTGTTTTGCTGCGTGCATCACATAGTAATTCTAGCTAATTAATCGGAATAAGAATGCATGTGTTTTCAAAAACGAGATATCATGGTTAGTAAAGGCCGATCTTCGGATCGGGCGAGCGGGGGTGCTCATAGCTGACCTTCTCCAATTGTACCCAAGTTCCCGAGCTGAGGCAACTTTGGTGATGACGGACACGTGGCCTTAGGCAAACGAGTCAGGGTTTCCTAAATTCCCCATTAAAAAATATTTAGGTGGCGACTCTGTATCTGGCAAAGCAGTCCATGTTTGGCACTTCTTTTCTAAAAATCTATTTTCTCAAAACGATTTGCCAGATTTGGACTCTTTGGTTCAGATAAAGAACCGTGACAAATTGAGTCCGAACTGTGGGGTGAGGCCCTCACACGGGGCGCGTCCACAGAGAATTGCTTTGTTTTACCCTCAGCCACTACTCTATTTTATCAACAATCGTAAGCTATTTGTCCACTTTGAGGCCCAGCCGTTCCACAATGAGGTCCGGCTAGGACTAATAATAGAAGGCTGTGCTTCATTTTTAGCAAAAAAACTTGTTTTGTGCGGTGAGGTAATAACAGTGTAGACATAGTATTTCCAAAAGTTGTTTGTCCTTTCTATCCTTTCCTATCATGAAGATACTCAAGAGAGGAATAGCTTTTTGCTTCATAAATCAGCAATCGTCACAAGGTTGTTGCACGATGATCTTAGAAGCAATAGGAAAAGACTCTATTAAACATAGAAACAAGGCTATTTTTCTTACCTCCTTCCTATCATAAAGGTATTCAAGGAAGAGGTAGACTTGCTTCACAAACCATCAAACATCACAAGATAGTATGTGATGGTCATAGAAGAGACCAAAATGAAAAATATTAATAACTCAAAAATTGTTGTAAGCTCCTCTTCCTACTCATGGAATAAGGATGAGACACCCATTTCCATGCTTCAAAGTGGAACTAGCAAAGAGTTTTCAACACTTTTGATAAAGAGCTCTATATGAGCAATAATGGAAATAAGGGAGAAACTCAAAAAAAAAAAAAAAAAAAAAAAAAAAAGAGAAAAAAAGAAAAAAGAAAAAAAGAAGCTAACTATCAAAGTTTAAACACACAACTTATCAAAATTGTTGACAACTCCTCTTTTATTCATGGAATAAGGATGAGACATCCATTTTCATGTTTCGAAAATGATCGAAAAGAGAGTTTTTCAACACTTCTGACATGGAAGCTATGACATAAATTCGAGGTAAACAACAATATTTATGAGAGCTGAAGATTTAGAGGTTGAAGCCCAAAATTTGAGGACATCATAATAAGGTTTAAAACTTAAAGTCAATTTTCTTAATTAAGAACTCATCATCAATGTTGCCGCCAAGTTTACCATTATCTATTAATTAACAACATAGAAATTAGAAGTTCTTAAATTACAACTCCAATAAAACTTAAAGCTTAGTCTTAGTACATGAAAGAAAGACACAAATACACAAAAAAAAAAAAAAAAAAAAAAGAAAAAAAAAGAAAAAAAGAAAAAAAAAGGGTTCATGGAACTTGGGCACACTTCAAGCTAACCAAGACTGAATGTCACCTTCCAAGACCTTGGTGTTACCGTCAGTTTCTTCAGTACCTGGCATAAAACGCCAGGGCAATGGGAATGCCAATGAGCGATGAGCTCAATAAGATACTATAATCCAAAAATACCCACCCCGATAATAATACTCATAATTAATGAATACTATGTGGTAACACAGTAACAAGCAGCGTTTAATAAGCATAATAGAAATGCTATCAGTTGAAATAATAACAATAAATAATAAGAATAATGATAAATGGAAGTAGTAATTCATCATAAAGAAAATGTCAACTTTTTTATTTTTTATTTTTAAATTCACATAAGTTTAGTTTATCAGATAAGTCTAAGCAACTCCCCGCGGAGCACTATTTCCACTCAACTGCTAAGCAATGGCCATGGGCAATTCTGACTCCCCCTTGGTCAAATATTCAAATGTTTTTTTGCTGTAACTACCAATGATGCCCACGCACCAAGGTTATGTACCCGAGTCGTGACATCACGGTCTGCTCCAAGGGAACGATCTATGTTGTGACACCCGCACCACCAACCTTATATCTCTTATACCGATAAGAGTCGAAATACCTTTCCGTGCCATGTTAAGGTTCGCAACTCACTTGCGCAAGACTCTAAACTGGGCTCACCCCATCACTTTTAAACTTTAATGCATTGATTCAATTTCGTGTTTTTTTACTTTGTCGAATTCACATTTTGTTGCATGTGCGAGTTTTAATTTGAAAACCACAGTGACATAAGGTTTATATAGCACAACACAACTATGTATGGCAACCAAAATAAATATTATAGAATGTCTTAGGAGTCATCACAAACTTTCTTAGAATTTCCCACACTTCTTATTTTCAGCACTTAATGATCAGACTAAAAATAATGAAACCCATTCCAAACGAAATTCAATTAGTACGATATTTTAACTGGTAATAGTTCATTGAGTTAGGAAAATATTTTGAGAAGAATACCAAGGCTAAAAATGATTTGAAAATGTAGAAATAAAATTTGGAAAAAAACTGGTTTCTGAGACAGTGGATTACAACAACTTCTAGCACAGGTGTTATGTGTTTGAAATAAAAAGAGGCCTCAAAAGATGTCAAAAAGAGGTAAGGTTAGAATTTTTTTACTATATATTTGAGGTTAGAACATATTTACAGAAGAGCTTGAAGACTGAAAACCAATGGAAGATGGTCAAATAATTTTACTAAGAAACTTGTACGTATTCTGTCACATTTTAGTAAAATTGCAATTTCTCCTCTTATACTTATCCATTTTTTTGTGAAATCGGCGGCCAATGAAAGATAACTCTGATATTAAACTATCCTAAGTGGTCGTGCAGAAAAATAACATTTTCAGAGAAAATGGGACCTGTTTGAAGTCACTGTTCCTACTATGTTGTAAGCAACACTTAGAACAAATATTTATTTCAGTACAAAAATGGTGTCCAATGATTTTATAAAACTTTTACATAGTATAGAACACCTATATATACTCCTAGTAAAAAAAGATTTTTAACACAAGTTATTTTCAATTTATTAGAGTATTTTTCATCCAATAAAATCTGAAACTGTGAAGAAAATATAAATTTCAAGTATAAGTGAACCAACTTTATCTCATTTTACTCTCATGCAAGATTATTTCAAACAATGGAGAATATTTGAACACATAAGAAGATAAAATCAATTGCTAAACCATCTAATCTATACTTGCAAGAAGGAATTGAAATCATATAATCATGAAATTCTCATTTTATCAAAATGTAAACATGCATTGAGATACTCTTGCTATGTATGCATTAACAATGCATACTCTTGCATATATTTAGTATATAGATTCAGTTAAAAAAAATATCTAAGGGAGGATAGAGGTTGAGTATTCCTACCTCAAGAGATTTTACAAATTATCCTCAAGATTAGTTTTGAAATGGTGACCACCAAGCACCTTCTCATTTTCCTCTCTTTTTCTTTTCTTTTCTACTCTTTCTCTCTCATTTTTTTTCTTCTCTTTGCTCAGCTGTAGTAGTAGAATGGATAAATAGTGTTCTTATTTATAGGAGTTTGGAGGTAGAATTTATTTATTTATTTATTATTATTATTATTATTTATTTATTTATTTACTTATTTGTTCACTTGGGAAACATTACCTACATGATATAGGCTTAGAGTATAATTGTATACATGTCTTAGCATGCATTGGCATGCCTCCAGTAGCCTTCTTGGGAAGGAGGGGGCCAAATTTCTCTGCCCAAAATCTGATTTCATATCTTCTTCTTCTTTTTTATTTATTTTTTATTTTTTTGTGTGTGTACAAAATAAAATCAATGTATATATAACCTATTCACTAGATGTTTTGCTCCCTGCTATCTTCTAACTAACTTAGTTATTATTTGTTTTACTAATTTAGTTTCCACAACTGTATTTAGATACAGAAATTTACTCACAGAAAGATAATTAAATTTATTTAAAGGAGTTTAATATTGGTATTAGTTATGATTAATTGACTTAATATTATTATTAACAAATTAATTAGTTGTCTAAAAATTCAGATTTTTACAACCTATCCCCCTTAAATAATTTTGTTCTTGAAATTTTTAGCACATACCGTTATCTTCAAACAACTAAGGGTAGTTAGCTTGTATTACATCCTCTCTTTCCCAAGTAGACTCCTGCACTCCTGGGTGCTGCCTCAACATTCGCACCAAGTGGATGACTTTGCCTCTCAGGTTCTTTTCTCGTTGATCCATAATCTTTATAGGCCTTTCCTCAAAGCTTGCATCTTCATTGAGATCAATCTCTTCCCAGTTGATAACATGGGAAGGATGTGGCTCATACTTCTGTAACATTGAGATGTGAAAAACATTGTGCACTGCTGCGAGCTGTGGTGGTAGTGCTAAACGGTATACCACTTCTCCTATCTTGCTTAGAATTTCGAAGGGCCCCACATAACGAGGTGCAAGTTTTCCTTTCTTCCCGAATCGTATAGTACCTCAACGAGGTCGAACCTTGAGAAAAACATGATCCTCTACCTCAAATGTTAAGCGTTGTCTTATTTGATCTGCATAGCTCTTTTGTTGATTTTGGGTTGTGATTAGTCATTGTCTGATTAGTTTTATCTTCTTAGTGGTCTTCTAAACCGAGTCTAGTCCTAAACAAGGTTACTTCTCCTACTTTAGTCCAACAGACTGGTGATCGACAAGGTTGCCCATAAAGTGCTTCATACGGTGCCATTCCAATACTAGCCTAGAAACTATTGTTGTAAGCGAACTCAACAACAGGTAGGTGTTTCTCTCAACTTCCCTTAAAATCCATAACATAAGCTTGAAACATATCATCTAAGGTTTGTATCGTCCTTTCAGAATGCCCATCTGTTTGTGAGTGAAATACCGTGCGAAAGCATAAGTTCTTTCCCATTGCCTTCTACAAGCTCTGCTAAAATTGAGAAGTGAATTGAGGATCATGATCAGACATAATACTAACTGGTATTCTGTGTAATCTGATCACTTCTTTGATGAACAATCTACTGAGTGAATCTAACGTATTTGATAACCAGACATGTAAGAATCGGGCTGTCTTAGTTAGTCGATCTACCACTACCCACATGTCATCATGTCCGTGTGGTGATCGAGGTAAACCCGTCACAAAATCCATGGTTATGTGTTCCCATTTCCACTCCGGGATTGGTAAGGGTTGAAGTGTTCCTGCCAGTCTTTGGTGTTCAGCCTTTACTTGTTGACATGTTAGGCACTGAGACACAAACTTTACTGTATCCCTTTTCATTCCGCCCCACAAATATTGGCGTTTTAAGTCTTAGTACATCTTAGTACCTCCTGGATGAACTGCGAATACTTAATGGTGGAATTCCTTAAGTACCTTTTCCCTCAGTGAGTCATCGCTTGGCATGAACATTCGACCTTGATATTTCAAACTCCTATCTGTGTGAATTTCCCAACCAGTCATGGTTTCACTAGATTCCATTCATGCCTTGATGAATGCTATCTCTTAATCGTACTTTTGTGATTCTAATATCTCATTCAAAATTTTATTCATAGAAATCTGAGCACCAATGTAAGCCTTTTCATCTTGAACCTCCATCTGTACCCCAAATTCATTGAGCGTTCCAACCATATTCCATTTTGTAAGTGCTAAACTAGCAACAATCCCTCTATTCTTATGACTTAGCGCATCTGCCACCACATTAGCCTTGCTGGGATAATAGGAAAGGGTAAATTGGTAATCCTTGAGATACTCCATCCAACGTCTCAGATGCATGTTCAGGTCCTTTTAGGTGAACATATACTTCAAGCTTTTGTGATCGGTGAATATCACAATTTTTTCACCATACAGGTAGTGTCTCTAAATTTTGAGTGTGTGAACTATAGCTGCTAACTCCAAGTCATGAGTGGGATAATTCTTCTCATGGTTCTTTAATTGGCTTGATCCATATGCCACCACCTTGCCATTTTGTATCAAACGTACCCCAGACCTTCTTTGGAAGCATCATAATACACATTGTACCCTACGTTACATTCTAGTACAATGAGAATAGAGGCATTTGTCAATCTTTTCTTGAGTTCTTAAAATGAATTTTCACAAGACTCGTTCCATTCAAACTTAACTCCTTTTTGAGTCAAATGTGTCATTGGTTTGGCTAATTTGAGAAGTCTTGAATGAATCTTTGATAATAACCGACCAATCCTATGAAACTACGAATCTCAAATGTGTTCTTAAGTTGCTTCTATTCTGTCACTGCTTCTACTTTAGTTGGGTCCACTGATATTCCTTTTTCAGACACCACATGGCCCAAAAATTTTACTTCCTCCATCCAGAACTCACATTTATTAACCTTAGCATACAGTTGGTTCTCTATCAAGGTTTGAAGTTCTATTCTCAAGTGTCGTTCATGGTCTCCTTCAAACTTGGAATACACCAAAATATCATCAATGAAAACTACCACAAATTGATCTAAATAAGGCGTGAATATTTTGTTCATTAAGCTCATAAACACGCTTGGTGCATTGGTTAGGCCGAATGGCATTATTATGAACTCATAGTGATTGTAGAAATTTCAAAATGCAGCATTCTATATGTCTTTATCATGCACATGTGATAATTGGACCTAAGGTCGATTCTAGAGAAACTCTTTAATCCTCCTAATCGATTGAGTAGAACACCAATCATAGGTAAGAGATTATTAATTTTTTTGTTTTTTTTTAGTGACTCAATTGAGTTGTCAATGGTCGATGCATATAACCTAAGTTTTCTATCTTTTTTGTTGACGAACAACACCAGTGCTTTCTGTGGAGATGTACTCGGTTGAATAAATTCTTTGTCCAACACCTCTTGTAGTTGTGTTTTCATTTCTTTAAGTTTAACTATGTCATGCGATGCGGTGCTATAGATATTGGCGACATTTTGAGTTTCAACTCAATAGTGAAGTCTAGCTCCTGTTTGAAGGTAATCTTGGTAATTAGTCAAAGAAAATGTTGGTGTATTACACACTACATAAGGAAGTCCTATATCCTTCAACTCTTCACTTTCAAATGTCAAGCTTATCAATTGCTTAGCTAGCAGGTCGTGCCATAATGACTTGCGATACGTAGGAGATAGAGAATCCTATCTATCCCCTTTAAATTAAAAAAATCATACCATCAAGCAAAAATTCATCATCGACCTATGGTAGTAATCTATTGTCGTTCGATTGATTGCTAATCAGTTTATTCTTTGGTTTACGTCGTGGCTTAGAGACTTCTAAGTTGTAGGACTTACACACGGGATCTACTCAGACTGAACTACCTAAATGTGGTTCTACACTCATGACCATTTCTAATTGACCTGACTTCAATCCCAAGATTCACACAGTTGTAGTAGAGAATAAAAAGTATGAAGTGGTTACACAATAGCATAATTAACACAAGAATTCAAATGGAATTTGAGCAGACGGTACAGTTAGATGACATGATGGTTTTGGACTTTTAATCAGGTTAAGATTATGGAGCTGGTGACCAAACTAGATATTTGAATTGAAATTGCGTTTTTCCATATACATTTCAAACAAAATACCTAAGATTCTTCACTCTGTAAAGATTAAATGAGTGCAACTGGTTTTCAAGAGAACATCATAAAAGATACAATAATCAAGGCTCAAAAATTGCCAATTGATCATCATAAGGCAATACTTTGATGAATTGGAAAGGTTCAATCAAGATAGAGAAGTGATATATCCGAAAAATTTGGCATCAAGCTAGAGGTACTGTTAGGATCAAACAAGGATAGTTACTATGGTTAGCATAAAGTTCGCATAAATCATGAGTCACATAACTCTATGCCTTCTAACATATGACACTACTCCTTAATTGAGGTTAAACCTCTTCCCACCGTCCCTAGGTATTCTAACCTAGAGCTTTGATACCATGTTATGACACCTCAAAATTTGAAAACATCATAATAAGGTTTACAACTTAAAATCAATTTTCTTAATTAAGAACTCTTCATCTATGTTGCCACCAAGTTTACCATCATCCATTAATTAACAACACATAAATTAAAAATTCTTAAATTACAACTTCTATCAAACTTAAAGCTTAGTCTTAGTACATGAAAGAAAGACACAAACATAAGAAGAAGAAGAAGAAGAAGAAGAAGAAGAAGAAGAAGAAGAAGAAGAAAACTAGAAGAAAAAAAAAAAAAAAAACCTCAGAGAAAGGGTTCATGGAACTTGGGCACACTTCAAACTAACCAAAGCTAAATGTCACCTTCCAAGACCTCGGTGTTTCCTTCGGTTTCTTCAATACCTGGCATAAAACGGCAGGGTAACGAGAATGCCAATGAGTGATGAACTTAATAAGATACTTGTAGCTTGATTTTTTCTCGCCCCCTTTCGGAAGTCGAAATAAACCCTATAGTATCAGACTCTTGCCGTTCTGAATCTGATCTCACAAGTGCAATGTGAAATAGATACTCACCAAAGAGTCGAAATCCAACAAATCTTTTGAAAAATTGATTTTGAATCCAATTGCCAAAAATGAACTTTTTTGCCAGATACAGAGTCGCAACCTAAATATTTTGGAAAATCTAGGAAACCCATGACTCGTGCCAAAGGCCACATATCCGTCATCACCAAGATTGTCTTGGCTCAGGAACTTAGGTACGAGAGGGGAAGGTCATGAATGAATTGAGCACCCCCGTTTGCCCGATCAAAGATCGGCCTCTACTGATCATGATATGAATCTTACTTACATCATATGCTCTTGTTTCGGTTTATTAGGCTAGCATTTACTATGTGATGCGCACACACACAAGTATAGACTAATTTTGCAAGAATTGGAACATTTCAATTCATGTTTGTTTTGACAATTGTTTCGAATATGTACCACTTGAAACAGTGATCGCATATGAACATTACTCAAATTATTCTAATTCAAGTAATATGCCTTCATCCATAGGCATTCAAGCAGTTTAATACTTAAGCACTTAGCCTCATGGCAAGCATGCTAAACATGGCAATAATCATACAAATGCAATATGCTAAAACGAGTAAAGGCTCACCTAGTACTCTAAGCCAAAACGAAGATAAAGTTAGAAAGATGCATGATCCTAACTTATGCAATTATGACTAATGTAATACATGTGATATGCGATTAATAGGCTCGGCTACTAATATGGCAAATGAAGTAATTTTGATAGCATGTGGTCTAAGCACGTATTCAAAGAAGTGTTAAACTAGTAATGTAGTTAGAATAATGAACCGAGCCTCGATGCATGCAATACAAATGGATACAAACATGAAGTATGCTAAACAAAACATGATGTCCCTAAACTAACCATCATAAGCTAGTAAATAAAAGGAAGAAAGACGTAGGGTTGGAAGACATATACATTATTATATTGCGCTCTCACGAAGGAGAGTTTGAATAAACTAACTAGCTAACTAACTAACTAAAGCTAAACTAATTATTACACAACAAATGAAATTAGCTAAACTACTTAATTAATTATTTCAACACTTGAATTAACTATTCTAGCTAACTAAAATAATTACAAAACGAAATCGAACAACTAGTTAACTAACTAATTAATTATAAAAAAATCAACTAGCTACAACTAATTAATTACAACAAACATCTAAGCTAAATATTTACACTTAAACATGCTCGGTTTCCACCCCGAAAAGCCACTGTTTTGTTTTCAGAAGGTCTTTGTTGCACAGTAAAACACTAACACCTTTGTCCACTTCTAGAATAGCTTTGCTCTGCTCAAAGAACACACTGCTGAATTTTGCATTAGTGGCCGGCCGGCCAGTAGTGAGGGCCTGTCGGCCACCAATGATAGCCGGCCGGCCATCAAAGGTGGCCTGCCGATCACAGAAAGTGGCCTGCTAGCCACTGCTGCCCCAGTTCATCTTGCTACAACAGAGAACAAACAGAGTATGCATAGGGTATTCTCAAGGGTTTATTTGCACAATTCACCCCTTATTATGAACAAATCAAAGGAGTAGTAAACTTGGTCCACAAACCATTAACTCAAGCAATTTCATTGCATGATGGCTCATGAACTAAAGTGTGCAAGTTCAACAAATATAACAAAATATGACTCAAACCTCCCATCTTTCATGAATTGATCAAGAGAAGTGGTGACCTTGGAAACTTGAATCATTTCATCACTAATGAGTACGAAATGCCTCAAGCTTCCATGTGTTCAATTAACGTTCGATTGAACACAAAACCAATTATTATCATGCACCATTTTAGTCCCATTTTAATTACCAACCATCATTTAATCAATTGAGTCCAAAGGTGAGTTTAAGTCCTCTAATAGAAAGAGGGCTCAAACCAAGTGTTGTCTTGGGCATGAAAGAGACATCATACCATTGGTAATGAACCCCAAAGGGATTAAACCATTAAGTATGACATCTCAATCTCATGCTTTAAATAAACAAGTTGTTTGAACCACTTTCAAAGCAAAACAAAAGCCAAGAAAGAAGGGAGGGTGCAAAGGTGATTAAGAGTGATCACAAGTATGGAAAGCCATAAATAAATGCAATCAACTCAAATAAGATGGTGTCTAAGGCCTAAAACACCAAGCTTATGAGGAAAATTACACTACAAGCATGCAAAACAAAGCTCAAATGCAACTATCAACCAAAAATAGTTCTAAAATAGTCTAAAAACAGTCCTAAAACATGTTGGAATTAAGACAAAAAAAGCTAGATTAATATGCTAGAACATAGCACAAGCTAGGCTAGTAAGTAAGACACAAGGAGGGGAGGCTAACTCCTCCAAATTTGGACTTCAAAACATGATGTTGGCTACTAAAATAATTCTGAAAATCAGTGTTTAAAAGCTCAAAAATAGATAGTAAAAGGATGGGAAACACAAAGAAAAAGGCCTTCAAAACAAGGTGCAAAAAAGGGTGAACCACTCATCAACCTTTAATGGCCTTAAAACCCAAGTTTCAGCCCAAAACTACAGAGTTTTTACAGCCCAAAAACAGTTGGAAAATTGCAAGAACAATAGCAAATAAAGCTAGTAAAGAGATAAAGCTTTATACCTTTGAAGAGAAAAACACTTCCAAGCAATAAAACAAGAAAAACAACACCCTCAAAAGCTCAAACAAAGCTCAAAGAGACCTCAGCTCAGATATAAAAGAGGTTTGGTTAAGGGTGTATAGGCAAAAATGAAGGATATGTAGTCAAAAGTGTAGAAATTTGCTAGAGAGAGAGAGGAAAAATTTTGCTCTAGAAGTTTTCTAACCTTAAAATAAGAAAATGAGGTCTTCTATATATAGAAAACATGAATTTCCCTTAAGAACATCCAGCCCTACACGTGGGTGCAGATGCAAGCATTTGTGCAAACAACTAGCACAGTTGTCACAAAATATCTGCATAAGACATTGGAGCCCAGCTGGCGATCACTGGTGGCCGGCAACCAAGAGTGATGACTGGTAACCCAAAAAAGGTAACCGGCAGGCCACCAAGGGTTGCAGGCTTGAAGAACCAAGGTTTGGTCCAAGAATGAGGAGACAGGGGTGTAGGGTTTGAAAGGCTCAAAGCTGTGGCATTCCGCTAAGGACTTCGAGCACTTGACAAGCATGTAGACTCATCATCGGGTGTGCAAGTGATGGCGTCCAAGTCGTAAGGGCTGTCAAAAATGGGGTGTTTACAGTTGCCCCTCTTTGACAGAACTTAGAGTCATGAAATGATGTGAGTGAATGTCAAAGCCTGGGGACTACCCGTTTTGACAAGGCCGTAAGACTTGGAAAAACAATCAAGACAGAAATAAATGGTTGCGTCTGCAGGCTGCCTACGTATCCTTTTGCAAGGAATGAAACCAACGTAGTTCTGGGGCAAGATGCAAATGATATGCACAATGCAACTTTGAAAACTTGACTCACATGCTCCGTGAAGCCGGCTATTTTGAAAACTCATGCTCATGCAAGATGATGCAATAAGCAATAACAAGTCAATAAGCAAGATAATGAGATAACAACATATGAATGAGCAGCTTCAAGCTTAAAACCAACACACATTCCATGCAAAAAGGGCTAAAACACACTCTGACCACACCAAAACAAAAGACGAGGAAAGAAAACACCACTTTGGACCGCGTTTCACGTATCCTGAGAAATTGAGAACAAAAATCGCTTGGGGTTGCGTTTCACGCATCCCGAGAAATTAAAGAACGAAAACCACTCAAGATCGTGTTTCACGCATCTTGAGAAACAAAAACCACTCAAGGTCGCGTTTCACGCAATCCTGAGAAATAAGAAAGACCGCTCGGGCTGGCAGTTCACATGTCCTGAGAAACAAGAAAGACTGCTCGGGCTCATGCTTTGTACATACTGAGATAAAACACGTCCAGAGCTGCGTTTCACGCGTCCTAAGATAAGGGGAAAACAGCTTGTGGTCACACTTCACACATCCCGAGAAACAAGAAAAATTGTTCGGGCTCGCGCATCACACGTCCTGAGATGAAACATGCCTAGGGCTGCGCCTTATATATCTTGAGATACAAGAAAACCGTTTAGGCTCGTGCTTCGCATGTCACGCCTAGGGCCACGCATCACGTGTCTTGAGATACAAGAAAACCACTTAGGCTCGTATTCTGCACGTCCCGAGATGAAACACGCCCAAGGCTGCGCGTCACATGCCCTGAGATAAGAAAATTGCTCGAGCTCGCACTGCATGCGTCCCGAGATACAACATGCCCAGGGCCATACATCATGCATCTTGAGATACAAGAAAACCGCTCGGGCCCCCGCGTCGCACGTCCCAAGATGAAACACAAGAAACAAAGAGGAATGAGCGCGTGCGATAGATGCCCAAAGTGAACAAATGCGATAGATGCACAAAGTGAACAAGAGTGATAGGTGCACAAAGTGAGCGAGTGTGATAGATGCACAAAGCGAGCGAGTGTGATAGATGCACAAAGTGAACATGTCAATTCAGTGACAACACATATTCTATGCAAAGATGAACAACCGATGTATGATGTTAATTTGAAGACATATTCTATACAAGAAACAAAAGCATATTCTATGCATGAAATACTTGACAGCGTGTTCTACGCATGAATCATAACTGATGCAAGACATGTGTGTAACATGCATATACGAGAAATGCACATTCTATGCAAGGGAAAAAAGCAAAAGCGTAAAACAAATAAAACAATACTTGGTGGCACCTTCGAGTTACCCTTCAGAGGAGTTTCAACATGTTCAAAAGGATACACCTTGTTCAGAGTAGCAACCGGGACACGTTCACGCACCGGAACACAGCTGCAAGCTTCCAAAAAAGAACCTTCCACAAACCAGTTGGGAAGAAGAAGCCCCAAATAGCACCAGGACTCACCTGAGAACCACCGCCCACCTGTTGGCCACCAGGGGATGTTGCCAGCCATCAAAACATCTTACCGGCCACTAATGTGGCCTGTTGACCACCTATTGGCCACCGATGGTAGATTCGGGACAATTTGGTCCTTTTGCCTCGTGTCTTTACAAATACATCACAAGGGTTCATTTCCTTACAACCTTAGGTCCAAAATTACTCTCCCTCTCTCTCTAGACACTTTCCTTCTCTAGATTTGAGTTTTACACGCGTTTTCCAACGCCCTACGCACACTTTAATTGTTAAACCCTCTTAGTTCTCTTCCTTTTAAACTGATCAAAATTTGTTTTCGACGCTTGTTCCTCTCGAGTTTCTCTCGAGTTTCATGAACTTTTCCAGGCTTTTACCTTTTCTCCTATTTTCTCTCTCCTAGGGTTGACTTTTTCCAAGTTTACCCTCTTTTCTCCATTTTCTTTACTTTTTACCTACTTTTCACCCATTTACCAGATGGCAGATGATATTCCACATGACGGGGCCCCTCCCGAGGTTTCACCTATATTTCTATGCCGTTGCCGGGACAGAAGAGCCAGTAGTTGCTGAGGTTGACGAAGTGGCTCACGGCATTGAGGCTGACCTCGAGGCAGAGTTTGAGCCTGAGCTTGAGTTGGAGCTGCTACTGTTGAGGGTACGACCTTTTGATCCAGCGAGATATCATCCTTGTATGCATTTATTGCCGCCCGGAGGCATTTAGCGGTTCAACGACTTCGCTCACGGTGTACCAGAGGACCTCTTGCTGAGGGAGTCGACCTTCCACCTTTCATCTAGCGCCACTGAGGTATGAACTCTGTTTTCAAGCGTGCCTACCTGTCTTTTAACTGAATTTCTTGCACTGCCTTTCATCACTGCCTAATCTAATTTACTTGTTCTTTGCCACAGGAAGAGTCCTGTGCCTATAGAGGGGTACGGAGCTATGACTGTGTGAGATTGGTACGACGAGCTCCCTGCAGGAGTCCGTGACATTGTTGACGAGACTAGTTTTGGCCGTTTCTACTCCGACCTGACACGGGTCACTGCGAGCCGTCCTTTTTTGGGAGCACTAGTGGAGAGGTGGTGGGACATCACCAACTCCTTCCATTTCTCCAGTGTCAGGGAGATGACAATGACTCCCTACGACTTTGCCATGATCACAGGCTTAGGAGTAGGGGGTTATCCGATCCCTTTCGACACAGACATGGGGATGTGATAGGCCGCATGGATCGAGCTGTTAGGAACACGTCCACTTTTGTATCGGTTAGCAATGGTTAGATATAGCTGGTTCATTGAGCAATTCTGAGGGAGTGAGCTAGAGACATTAGAGGAGATGGAGTAGTACGCCAGAGGCTTTTTGATGTTTGTCCTCGGTACCACCTTATTTTTAAACAGGTGGAATACCGTGGGTTTATATCTGTTGAGCGCCCTAGTGACCCTTCACTGGGTGCGATTCTATGATTAGGGCGGAGCTTGCCTCGCCACCTTGTATGGCTATATGAGCTCTATCTCCCGCTTGAGTGGAGAGCTGATTAGAGGCTATTGGCGAGCTTAAGAGGTATGCATTTCAGTTCCTTTTTTGCGTTTTACATTTTCTGCTCTGTATTTTCTACTTTATATCTGTTCAACACCTATGTTTTTTGCTTTGCACTTTCTGCATCTGTTCATGCTCTGTGCTTTCTGCTTTGCATTTTCTACATCGGGTTCAGGCTGCATGCTTTCTATTTTGTATTTTCTATATCTGTTTAGGCATTGTTGATTACATATCGCTGCACTTTTCTTGCAGCTATGGATTTATGCTTATTTCCTAGCTCTTGTCCCAGAGCCCATGGAAGAGCTCCCCCTGGTAGTTCCCTACTCGAGGCGATATGATGGTTGATGTCAGTGTATGACTCGCGAGACCTTCGCCTTCTTTCGCCACTACTTTGACACTGTGACCGCCCACAAGGTAACACAAAATATAGTCATTTTTTCTTTACAACTGTTCTGATTCACACTTTAACAACTAACAACAACTAACAATTTGTACACTCTCTATTTATAGATCGCGTAGCAGCCTTGGGCCATGATGCCGACTGGGGTGCGGGACTAGTACGTAGGGGCCTGGGCCACTTCCTGCTTCCAGATTTTGCTAGAGGGCCTAGTTTGTCGGCTTGGTTCTTGAGTGAGCAGTTTGTTCGACAGACTGTGATCTTGCCGGATCCGGTCGTTCCGATGCCACCGCCAGAGTCTATGAGGTCAGCGGATAGCCTATCCATTAATGCAGTTACTCAGTTCATGGTGGGCCTGGATGCTGATTACTTCAGGGTAGAGGGCGACTACGCGACCTTTATTCAAATCTACCTCATGCCACCTCTAACAGGCGCTTGCGGAGGCGAGGGCTTCTGCAGCAAGAGAGGCGACTAGGGCGACTAGGGCGAGTGTTGAAGAGGCTTCCCCTACAGAGCAGAGCACCCGTTGGCCAGAGTTTCCTACCGCACTGACATGTTGGCGGCATACTGAGGTTTCTTACCAGATCCTGATTGAGCCTGCAACAGCTGGTCCCGTGCTTGTCAGAGTTTGGGGTTCGTCTCAGGTACGGACCATAGTTTACGATTTGCAACCCGCATTTCATTCCAGATATATTTATTGCAAACACTGATCATCCAAATACATTTGCAGACATCCATAGAATACATGGGAAGCGCTCTCGAGCTGATAGCCTCCTTGATAGGCATGGTACAAAGGAAGGAGACACTGATTGGTCTCGACGGCATCCCGGTAATTTCCTTCAGTTTGCACTTCATGCAATCAAATTTCTACTGATACACTGGCATTTCAACTATAGTCTTTTCCAAACCGCACCGATACACTGTATTGGCACACTTTACTGACACACTGTTGTCATACTATATATGATTCCTGCATACCGCTTATTCTGCATACTATGCTTATATACACACACTATAATTGATATGTTAACAATTGTCTTTTTCGGATCCTATCTGTATCAATGGCTCCGGCGACGGCAGTAGCACCAACACCAGTAGTATCTCCTTTAGCAGTAGGGAGGAAAGAAAGGGATAGGGGCACCTGAGGCCAATGTAGTCCTCTAGAGCCCATCTTGAGCGATGACGATACTAAGACTAGTGACTGTGAGGAGGTAGCAAGTTAGCATTCTGAGTCGTCTGAGAGTGGAGACAATGATACTGGCTTGGGTTTCGAGAGCGGAGGTGACGATGCCGAGGTGGGTTCTGGGGTAGAGAGCGGAGATGATGCTGCCTCTGGTTTTGGCTTAGAGATTGATTCAGATAGCGGCACTGACAGAGATAGTGCCCTTGAGTCCTCTCCTCCGAAGAAGAGGACGAAGAGGGCCTTTCGAGCCTGAGGCGACTGGCGCTGATTTTTTGCTTAGTTTCTTTTTGTTGGTAGCATTAGCACATTGTATAGTTTCAGATAGGTTTATTTTTCTTTGAAAACTTGTACTTCTCTTTTGTAAAAACCATGATCAGTATAAAACCTCGCAGTTTTTATTAAAAAGTGTTGTCATTTTTCCATCATGAGCACTATATTTGCATGAAACGGACATGAAATTGAATTGGCCAAGAGCACTTGATTGAAACAATGTTCTTAATCGGGTAATGAGCCGACCTACAACCAAAATACAAAATACAACATAAAACTCGATAAACAAAGAAAAAACAACTCAAATAAAAATAAACAAACTTTCTAAAACCAAAAAGACTCAAAACAAGACCTTCAAACACTCAAAGATCAAGACAAAACACAAGCTTTCAGCATTGCCCAACATATAGGTGGACGGCAGGCCTGAGGAAAAGGCTGCCGGCTAGAGAGAGTGGCCTGCTGGCCACAAGAGGTGGCCAAAGTAGCCTGTCGGACACCTGTCGGCCATCAAAGGTGAGAATCGCTAGATTGCTGACAGTTGGCTTCCACTCACAGCCTTATCTTCTACAAAAGGTTCAGCTTCGTGAATTCTTCTCCAGAACTTCATTTTAGCTGCAATTTCTTCCACAAATGGAGCCATTTTTTGCCGAAATGCTCTTGGATTGGATTGCAACTTTAGACGGCACAGAAAAGGTAAATTTCTAGGGTTTCGACATAAATGCACTTTTTTCGCTGAGCCGTACTCCATTTTGTTTTCTGTTCCTTCATGCCGCGGTTCGATGTTGGGACCCGATTACACATGTCTTTAGCTTCAGGGGACAAGAAATATGGTCGACAATTGAAGAATTTCAAGCATTAATGGAATCTCGACGCGATGAGAAAATCATGCCTCAGCCTCGTTTTGGCCACGCCTAAGCTTTGGGACGGATGTGTGGGCTTACTCTGCACGAGGCTCGATCTTTGGCCCACAACGAAGAGCTGGACATACCCAGCTTGATTCATTGATTTTCTGACACCGGTGACAAAGGTGACCTTTTTTGGCGAGGTTTTCGGCAACACGCCTTCTGCTTATGTATGCTTGCTCATTTCCTTCTTGCCTCTAGTTTTGGCAGATCTAACATTCAGTCAATTGAAGTGGCCCAAGGTTTGAAAGAAGGCAAGAGTTGCATTGGCTTGGTGCTGGCCAAGACTTTGATGGGCCTAGACGCCTTTCATCGGTGAGTGACTACCAGATTCACAGAGTCCACTACTTCTTCAGGTATTGTTTTTCACCCTTTCTCATATGTGTTTCTCATATTACTCGGCACTCATGCTCTATTTTTTTCTCAAAGTTCTTTTCTCACTTTTCCCTTAACATGCATCTCTCTATTCTTTAATCTCTCTTTTCTTTCATCCCTTCCTAGATGTGGCTTATGGATAAGCTGAAAATAGTGGACTCCTACCCTAAGTACTCAGCTCGACGCTATTTCTTTCGCCACTGACTAGTGGATTTCCCGAATGAGGGATGGTGGTACAATTGGATGTGCAACAGGTCTACTGTTGACATAGCTTGGCATTGCCCCTAGCTTAATCTGCCCAAGATGAGTTACAGTGAGGCTCGGTAGCCTGGCATACAGTTGATCAGCCTTACACACTGTGTGTTCTATTTTCCTTTCCGGTTTAGACGTTAGTTTGGGCACGATTAGATCCGTCCAGAAGAGGGGGTAGAGTACCCAATTTCATTTCCCATCTGTGGTTCACATTTGGCTAGGTACCTCACTGCTTGGAGGACGAGAGAGCTTTGGGCCCCTGCCCCCAGTTTTAGTTGTTCCCTTTCTAGCAAATGCTATGCTTGGCTTGGCTTGAGGATGAGGCACAAATCGGGTCCACTTTGGCTTCAAAAGCTTCCACAAGCACGAGCGGAGGACGTAGGAGCATCTAACTCATCTATGCCCCTAGTTTATTGCTTTGACCTTTCTTTTCAAGTTTTTTCGATGTAATAAAAGCAACGTTGAATTGTATCAAAGATTTGGAGATTTTTAAGTTGAAATCAATGAAATTAAAGTTGTAAGCACTGAAAATTTTCCTTTTGGTCCAAAAATGGTCTAAGTTGTAAAAGATAAAATTTGAGCAAAATCAACTTTTTTTAAAACTTTCCAAAACCATTTTCGAAGAGGTTCACCACCTAACACGCACGGAATCAATCCTCGAGATGTACAACCCCGAATCAAAGGATCATAACTGCTCCTTGATTGAACACTGCTGCTCAGCATTGTAACCAGCTCTTCTCTCAAAGTAAAGATCACAACTGAACCCTCAGGTAAAGAATAGACAAAGATGACTTGATCGATCACATGGACAGGATAGATGAATTAGAGGTGATTACGGCTGAACTTCAGGATGAAGTAGCCTACGTATCCCGAAGATGGGAATCAGGCCTTACGTAGTTCAGTTTAGGTTCACTTGAGTATTAACTCTCTCATTTTGCGCTCTAACTTTTGCTAAAGTTGCCCTTTAAGGTTTGTAACCTTGCAAGCTCAGTTTTTCTTTATTTCTAATTTTTCATGCTCTAACTTTCACCTAAGTCACCCTTTCGGGTTTTCGGCCTAGCGAGCCTCTCAGGGATAGTATTTCTTCAACTTGTCCATGTTGATCGATTGTGAAAATTCCAGGCCATCCAGGTTCATGAGAATAACAGCTCCACTCGACCAGATAGTTTTGATGATGTAAGGACCAGTCCAATTGGGTTTGAACTTGCCCCTAGGATCATGAATGGGATCTCAGTTGTCTTTCAGCACCATATCCCCCTCTTTGAGATTTCAGGACTTAACTTTCTTGTTAAAAGCCCTAGCAATTATGCGCTGGTAGCCCTGAACATGATACAATGCTTTCAGCCTTCTCTCAACAAGTAACATCAACCCTTCAAACTTGCTTTGTTGCCAGTCCACCTCTGTTATCTGACACTCCGCTATAACTCACAACGACGAGACTTCTATTTCAATTGGCAGAACAACTTCCATCCTATAGACAAGAGAACAAGGAGTTGCCTCTGTAGACGCCCAGAGTGCGAATAGCAATTTATCTGGCTAGTCCTTGTAGGTCTCAACCATCTTCTGTAAGATATTCTTGATGTTCTTGTTGGCCGTTTCAACAGCTCTGTTGGTTTACAGCCGGTATGTAGATGACTTATGGAAAGTCATATTGTATTTCTCATTCAAGTCTATCACCTCATTCTTGAAGTGGGAGCCATTATCTGATATGATCTCGTTTGGGACTCCATATCAGCAAATGATATTGTTTCTGATGAACTTGGCCACATGCGATGCTTTTAACATTGCATAGGATGGAGCTTCCACCCACTTTGTAGAGTAATTAATTGCCACCAAGATACATTCATGCCCATTCGACCTTTTTGGTGTAATTGCGCCAATGACGTATATTTCCTAGACTAAGAGAAGACGTGGCGAAGTCATGTTGTACAGTTTTGATGGTGAAATATTCACGCAATTGGCATGAATTTGGCATTTGTGGCATCGTTGAACAAAACCAATACAATCCTCCTCCATAGTGGACTAGTAGTAACCTTGCCTGAGAATCTTCCGGGCTAATGTCACTCTATTCATGTGCCACACTTTTCGCCATGGATGGCCTCCATCAGGCGCTTTGATCTCTCTTATTCGATACACAACTTGTGCATTCCCAGATGACATTTTTTGTACAGTTTACCTCCGCAGATAATAAATTGGATGGCCATTCGCCGTAGTCCCCTTTTGTCCTTGGCATTTACCCATAGTGGATAAATCTCATTTTCCAAGAAGTTCCAAAGATCTTAGTACCAAGGGTTTCTGTCTTGTGCTTTATCTATTGGGGCGAGAGTTTCATAGGCTGACGTGTATCTCTACTCAATGATAATCGAACGCATCCAGACTCCAAGTGGAATGTCTACCATAGAAGATAAAGTTGTCAAAGCATCAGTGAACCTGTTGTTCTCTCTCAGTACATGCGTAAAAGTCAGCTTTTCAAACCTGGGTATCAGAACATGCAGGCTCTGGTGATAAACCTTTATCCTTTCTTCTTTGACTTTCTAGTCTCCATTTGCTTAAGAAACAACTAAGTTTGAGTCCCCGATGAAATTCAATCTTTTTGTCTCTAGTTCTAGGGCGGTTTCTAAACCAGCGATACATGCTTCATATTCTGCTTCGTTGTTGGACACCTGTAATTGGAGTTTGAAGGCTAAGGATATATGGGAGTCGTCGGGTGCTATCAGCAACACACCTATTCCATAACTGTACTGATTGGACGCTCTGTCAAAGTACATCGTCCAAGTCTCATCCTCAACTTACAGAATGGCTTCATCTAGGAACATGTATTCCACCACTTCATCCCCTTCTACTGGGTGGTTTGCCAGGAACTCCGCTACAACTCTCCCCTTGACCGACTTGCGGGTGACATACTTAAGATCAAATTCGGAGAGGAGAAGCAACCAACAGGCTAGCCTACCCGTAAGCGCTGGTTTCTCAAAGAGATATTTGATGGGATCTAATCTCAAAACTGGAATTACAGAGTGAGCTAACAAGTAGTGCCTCAACTTCCTAGTAACCCAAACCAAGGCTAGGCAAACTTTCTCTAACGGAGTATAGCCGGTTTTGTAATCCAGCATTTTCTTGCTCAAGTAGTAGATGGCTTTCTTCACCCTATTTTCAGATTCCTGAGCAAGCATGCATCCCATAGCTGTGTCTGTTATTGACAAGTACAAAATCAAAGGCTTTCCCAGCTCTGGCGGCGACAACATAGGTGGATTTTGAAAGTACTGCTTAATATGCTCAAAAGCGAATTGACATCGATCATCCCATCGGAATTTCTTTCCTTTCTTTAGGAGACCAAATAGTGGTTCACAAGTTAAAGTTAATTTGGAAATAAACCGTCTTATGAATTGCACTTTACCCAGAAAGCCTCGCACCTCCTTTTCAGTCTTTGGTGGTGGCATTTCTAGGATGACCTTAATTTTGGAAGGATCTACTTTGATGCCTCTCCGTGTGATAAAAAAGCCCAGCATTTTCCCTGCTGTTATGCCGAAACCTCAGTTTGTATTCTTTAATCTGTTGAAAGAATTTCTTTAAGGCAGTGTAGTGGCCCTCTCTTTCTTTGGACTTGACAATCATGTCATCTACATACACCTTGACCTCTTTGTGGATCATATCATGCAGAATAGTGGTTGCAGCCCTTTGATAGGTAGCCCCTGCATTCTTCAGCCCAAACGGCATAACCCGATAGTAGTAGGTACCCTACGGCGTAGTAAATGTAGTTTTCTCCCTGTCCTTAGGTGCCATCAGAATCTAGTTATACACAGAAAACTCGTCCATGAAAGATAGCAATGCATGACCCGCAATGAAGTCCACTAATTCATCAATGTGTGGCAGAGGAAAGTTGTCCTTCGGACTGGCTCTGTTCAAATCCCTGAAGTCCACACACATTCGTATTGTACCATCATTTTTCAACACTAGGACGATGTTAGCCAACCAAGTCGGATATTCAAATACTAACAAGAAAATGTCTCGATTTGCTTGGTGACCTCTTCTTTGATTTTCAACGTCCAATCTGGATAGATTCCTCGCAACTTTTGTTTAACGGGTCGGGCCTCGAGGTCAAGAGGGATTCGATCCGATGTTGTACAATCTCAAAATCAATTCCAGGCATGTCTTCATAGGACCATGCAAAAATATCTTTGAAATCTTTTAATAAAGCGACTAAGCGCTTGCGCTTTTCCGAAGACAACGTGGACCCAATCTGGACTAGATGTGTATCCTTCTCGGTACCCACATTAATAGCAATAATTTTATCAGCATAGGGTTTTGCAAACCTCTCTTCCTATCGATCAATCAAGTTTTTCAAAACCAGAGAATTCCTTCCTCTTCGTTTTCGTTAAAATTTTGAAAATCTTGGTCAACGTGATAAACAAACGGTATAGAGAAATACTCACAATCTGCAGCGTTCTCATTTATAAGGTCTAGCTCTTCGGTTACAACCGACTCAAAAGAAAAAGAAAAAAAAAAAGAGGACTTGGACAACACCTTGGCATCCGAGTCATCACCGCCGAGAATACTGGACTCAGACTCAAAAGAACCAGAATCTGATTCCGACTCCACAGACTCTGTGGAATCAGGTTCTGGCTCATCACTCGACTCAGAACTAGACAGGTAGCTGTAGACATCCCATTTTGACCACCCACAAGACTTAGGCGCTTGGTTTGCTACACTCGATGATGAAAGTTGAATTGTGTGCTTTGAATTTGCAACGATTTGGATTCAGTCAGGCTCTCGAAATAACCTCAAATCTTCAACATTTACCTTGTTTGAACCTATGAGTCCCATTTTGGACCTTTTTCCACCTTGAGCTGAGTTTGAACAAAAAATATAGGGGAGGGCATCAAAGCCCAGCCGAGCATCAGTGATGACCGGCTGTGGCTATAAATGGCCGGCTGGGCCTTGGTGGGGAGAAACATTGTTTTGGGTGAGAGGCCACCAGTTGTCCATTTTTGAAGATATTTGTTATATTTCTGGCTCAAATTCTATAAAAACAAAGCTGTGTTATTGTTTTGAGGGTTGAATGAAATTTAGAAAGCGTATATACACCTCGAGAGCTCCTTCCTCATCCTTCTTCCACAGCAAGCAACCTTTGAGCTAACCTAGCTCCCTTATGTCATCTTCATACACCATACAAAACCTTGTCTCACCATCTTAGAGCCCTGGTTGATCTTTGAGAAGCATAATTCAAGCTTAAGAGTATGTTGAGACTATGCTTGGATCATAATCAAAAGCTAACTTATTTGAGAGGTATAAGCTTTTTATCTTCCTTCTTGCTTTCATATCTTTCATTTCCTACTTAATTCTTGTTTTTTTGTATTGCTTTGAGTCTATTTTAAGTGTTTAAGATTGGGTTTGAAGAGCTACCAAAAGAGTAAAGAGAGTTTACACTCTTTCTATATCTTTACCTATAGCTTAAACCTTTCTTTTACACTCCTTTTTTTTGCTCCTTACACTGATTTTCAAAGTTTAAAAAAGGCTAAAAATCCTGTTTTAAGGTTTTAAAAGTGGAGGGCTTAGCCACCTCTCATTGTTCTTGTTTCTTAGCCTTGTTTCATTTCTTTGCTGTTTAGCTTTTTAGGCTTTTTTTTTTCATGCATTTTTTAACCTCTGTTTTTCTTGTATTAAGGGCTGTTTTTGGGCTGTCCAAGCCTTTTAAATTGATTCATGCTTTGTTTAATTCACTTGTTGTCTCACAAGTTTGCATACATAACTTTTTGCATGTTGTTCCAAGCTTTTCTTCACTTATTTCCATGTCTAAAATTCTAAATTTAACAATCAATCTAATCATCCATCTCTTTCATTCTTGAGGATGATTTCAACCAATTGAGGTTGCTCAAAATATATAAGAAAGACTTCTACCTAACGGCTTAATCTTTTCGGAGATTCATTGTCAACAGTATAATCTTTCTCTCATGTTTTTTTTTTTTTTTTTTTTTTTTTTGAAGAACCTCTCGTTTGACGTTATTTCTTGTTTAGAGGAATTTAACATCACCATGGACAAATGGACTAAAGAATGGCAAGGCTTCATAAAATTGGCTTAAAACTTGGAACAACCATATAAAGAAAATGGTTAGAATTGCTTGAACTTGGCCGGACGTTATGCCAAGTTCTTTGTGTTAAGAGTCGTCACATGCTAATTCATGGAATTTTGATGATTCTTGAAGCGTTGCAACCTCTCTCGTTGAGCTCACTCCATGACAAGAGGAAGGGGTGGTCTTATTCATTGCATTTATTGATTTTTGCCCAAAATTGTATCCGAGATCATCAAGAAATCAATTTGCTCATTGATGGCTTTGGAATCAATTTTAACCTTCTCTCGAGGTTTTCCCATGACAGAGAAGGAAGATGGGACAAACAGGGCTTGAGAACACTCTGTCTGCACTGGTTCACCTCATAACACAAAAAGAGAGTTTTGCACCAAATTGAGGCACGACCGGCCATTTGTTGACCCGGCCAACCATCACTGATGCACGGCTGGCCCTCAGTGTGAAGCCAGCAGTGCAATTTTGTAGAAAATAGGGGCAGTGGCTGAAGGTGAAACAAAGTTGGCTTGGACAGATAGAGTAGCTCTCAGACGCTGCGCATGTAACCCTTATCCATCTTCACTTACGCCTTTGTCAAACGCGATTAATTGTTTCATTAGTGTTATAATTAACATAGTTGTAAATTAATCTTATTGTAATTAGTATTGTTGTAGCCATTGATTATTGATAATTGGTATAGCTCCGTTAAATTGTTGTAATAAAGTAGTTAATTAACTTAGTTAAGTTAATTATTATTCATTCGCCCAGTTTTGTAATAGTTAGTTAAATTCAGACTTTTGAACATTCATTCGCACCCTCCTGCGTGAGGGATCAACTGTTATAATAATGTGTATGTCTTCTAACTCCATGTCTTTCTCTCTTTTATTTAAGTCGCTTATGATGGTTAGTTTAGAGCACGTTTCATTAGCATTCTCATGTTTTGCATCCATTCGTCTTGCATGCATTTAGGTTCGGCTCACCATACTAACCAAATGTTTAAATTCATTGCTTGAATACGTGCCTTATCGCATGTCTTGAATGAAATCATATGCCATGTTCATAGCTGAGCCTATAAAATACATAATGTGTGTGTTGTATTAGCCATAATTGCATTATTAGGAACATGCATATTTTGCTAACTCTTTCACCTTTTTGGCTCGAAGTACTAGGTGAACTTTTATGTATTAGTATCTTGTATCAAGTATTTTTGTTGCCATATCTACCATGCTTGCCATGAGGCTAAGTGCTTAAATGATATAATTGTTTGAATGCTTATGGATGAAGGCTAATTGCTTGAATTGGGGTAGTTTGGTTAATGTTCCATTTTAAGCCCCCTTTTTCAAGTGGCAAATTTACAAAACAATTTCAAAACAAAACATGAGATCAAATGTTGCAATTCTTCCAAACTAGTCTATACCTTGTGTGCGCATCACATAGTAATATAGCTAATAAATCAGAACAAGAGCATATAATGTAAATAAAAAACACATCATGATTAGTAGAGGCCGATCTTTGATCGGGCGAGTGGGGTGCTCAATTCATGACCTTTCCCTTTCGTACCTAACTTTCCAAGTGTAGACACCCCATTTTTGACCGACCTTAAGACTCAGACGTCATCGATTGAGCGCTCGGTGATTATGCATGTTGTGCTCGTTTTGAGTTTCCGGGGTTTTCGAGTTTCCGGTGATTATGCCTTGCCTCTGGGCCTCTGAACACTTTGTGCTTTGGCTCGGTTTGTGGACCAAGCCTTGTTTCTCTTCCCTGGAAGGGGAAGGAGGTCTGTAGACCACCTTTGCATGGTCGTAGACCACTTTTCCTGCTTGGAGACTAGTTTCCGATTTTCGGAGTCTTCAGCTGCGCGCCTTGTCTCGGGACCGCTTAACGTTCTCCGTTTGGCTTGGTTTTTGAACCATGCCTTGTTGCCTCTACCTAGAGGGACACTGTGGTCTGGGAGACCACCTTTTGTGGTCGTAGACCACTTTTAGTGCTCGTAGACTAGTTTTTGAGGCTCCCGACTGCGCGCCTTGCCTCCCGGCCTTTCGTCTTGCATCCTTTTTGGTTTGTTTTTGGTGCAAACCTTGTTTTCCTTGTTTGGAAGGTGGTACAAGGGTGGGAGACTAGTTCTTCCCCTTGGAGACCACTTTCCTTCATGCCAGCCAATTTTCTGGTCGAGAAACTAGTTTTCTTGGTCTTTAGGCCACCTTTTTTGGTCGGCCACCACACCACCACCTTGGTTTCATGTTGCAGACCACCTCTCCCTTGTGGCCGACCACTTTTTTCCCTGGCTGACCACTTCCATTGGTCAGCCGACTAGTAGAAGTAGCTGGCCGACCACTTCAAGTGGTCGCCAGCTTTCCAGTTCATTCCTAGAGATATTTTTAGTACAGCTGTGCCAGCTGGAAGGCACAGAAGCCATCCTCCATACACGTGTATAGAGGGATGGCTTTAGGCCAAAAGCTTGTCCAACAAGCTTGTTGCTTGTTCTCTATATAAGGGAGCCTCCTCCCTCATGCCTTAGGTTCAGATTTTTGGGCTTGAGCTATAGATACACATATATCTCTATATCTCTCTCTTGGTTTCATTTTTGTGCCTTAAAGTGTAATTTCTCCATACTATTGCACACAAACACACACTCAAACACCATCCTTTTGTTGTTGAGGTACTTAGGAGCTGGTTTTGGAGTTTTTGGATTGGTTTAAACTCAGAAAAGCTGCTGGAGTTGTGGTTTTGAAGGTGTTCTTCAGGGGTGAGTCAACTAGCCTTTAAACCCTTGTTTTGGCTTAAGCTTTTAGACCTATTTGCATGCTGATTTAAGCTTAACTTTCTACTGTAAAAATTTCTATTTTTCAATCCTTAACATGTTTGTTTGAGGTCATTTTTGTGTTGGGGGTAGTCTACCCCCTCTTGGGCCTTGTTTGGTTTTGTTCTTGTGCCATCTTTTTAAGCTATTGGGACTACCTTGTTTTGACCTTCTCACCACTAAAACTTAGAGGAATTTTAGTGGTGGAAATGGAGTTTTAAGGTCCCAAATAGGAAAGGGTCATCCCCTCTCCTTGTGTTCTTGAATGCTTGCTTTGAATGCCTCATGTTTGAGCATGTTTGTTAAGCTTATGTTGGCCATATCTTAGCATGTATATAGGATTATTTTAGCATGGCATACCACTATTTTGACTTGGTTTTGTAGTGTATTTCTCACAAACTAGTCTTGTATGCTTCATGAAGTAGCATGTCTTTTTAGTTTGTTTTGGGTCCATCTCAGCATCTTCTTGGTGATGTTTTGCCATGTCATACCTCTGTTAAGGTTTGGTTTGGTTGGCCCTTGCATGCTCCTTGCACTTGTAGTGCATTTTCATGAACTAGCCTCATGTGTATCATGCTTTTGACCATCATTCTAGCATGATTTTGGCTTAACTTTAAGAAGCTTTTGTCCATTTTTTAGCATGCTCTAGCTCTGATTTGTATTTTTTTGGTCATGCATGCCATGCTTTGTATAGCTATAGTACATTCTAGCTTGTTGGCTTTGTGTATCAAGTCCACTAGCATGCATTGCTTGGTCTATTTGAATGATTTAGAATCATTTTTTATGTGATTTCGGTCCATGTTTCATGGTCATACACTTGCATTTGTAACTCTTTCAATGCGTTGGAGGGTTTGGCTTTTATATCTTAAACATGAGTCATTGTGTATGCCTTCATGCCTAAGCTTGCGAGCTATCATTTCAATGTGTTTTTGGGGTTATTTTGCCATGATATAACTCTGATTTTTGTTGGTTAAGTCATCTCATGCTTGGTCTTGGTAGGTGTAGTGTAACCCTCCCTTTTGGCCTTGCATATTCCATGCTTCATGCCCTTCATGCCCTTCATGCCCTTCATGCTAGCTTGTTTTGGCTTCCTTCCATACATGTTTTAGCATCATTTTGACATGCTCTAGGACTATTTTGGGTTTCCTTGACCATATGCTTCATGTTTTGCATAGTTGTAGTACAAATGCCTATGCTAGCTTCAAGCTTTGGGTACCATAGCATACTTCATTTGTGTTGTGTGCATGATTTGGCATCATTTACCATGACATTTCAGAGCATATAGGAATGCCATGTTCCTATTTCTTTCACTCTTTGATTGCCTTTGAGTGTTATGCATTGTTGCCTTGTTTATGGCCTAGTGCGTATGTTTGCATGCCTAGACATTTGAGCCCCCATCTCAGCATATTTTGATCTTTGTTTTGACCTACTTGAGCTCTGTCCATGGTTGGTTCATGCATTTGTGTCATGTGTTGCATGTCCCTTTGTAGTCCTCTTTGCTAGCTTTAATGCTTAAGGACCTTTGCATGCCATACTTGTGTTGTTTGAGTGATTTGGCATAATTTCTCATGATATTTCAGTGCACTTGGTGTTGTTACACTTCCACATTTGTCACTCTTTGAGCACTCTTGAGGATTGTGTTCTTATGCCTAGTTGATAGGCCAATGCATGTGCATGCTTGTATATGCTTTTGTGCCTTCATTTCTTAGCATTATGGCCACTGATTTGGGCATGACTGAGGTCTGTCCATTTTTGGTTTAAGACCATTTAGCATTGTGTATGCCATGTTGTTTGCATGTTTATATCACATTGCATTGAGTATGCCATGTTGTTCATCGCATTGTGTATGCCATGATCTTTGTATTGTGTATGCCATGTTACATTGCATTGAGTATACCATGTTGTTCTTTGCACTGAGTATGTCATGTTATTGCATTACATTGTGTATGTATGCCTTACATTGTGTTTAGAATGCTTGAGTTGCATTGCATGTTTGCATACTTGAGTTGTATTGCATATTCGCATGTTGTTGCTTGCATTGTGTTTGGATTGAGTGTTAGTCTAAACACGAGGAACGAGGGATGTTTCATACTTAAAGTGATGAAACGTGCCTTAATTCTCGATCACCGATCCTTTTGATCAATCATGATAGAGGTTAAGGCTTTATGTGTTTATGTGTGCATTCATTTTACATTGAATTGTGCAATTTGGCTTCTCGGCCATCATGCATCGAGATGCGTGATTGGTGGCTCGAGGGTCGAGAACCACACTCCTTTGAGCTTATGAAATGATAGGGAGAGTGGTTGTGCACACATATCTTTCAAATACATTGCCATGCCCTTTCTTGCTCTCTGTTGCAGCAAAGTGGGGAAGTGTAGCAACAACTGGTCAGCCGACCAGATAAACTAGTTGGCCGACCACTTTTTCTGGTCTGCAGCAGTAGCAAGTGGTCGACCAGTGGCTGGAAACACCCCTAGATGGTTGGCAGCTCTCCTGAGGGTCCCCAAGGTGAGTTAGAAGCTTTGTGGAGCTTTGTGCAAGGTTCTAAGAATAGTTGCAAACAGAGGCAAATCGGGGCATCGCGACGGATTTCCGAACAAGGCGACTGAGCACACGTGCATGTGTGTGTGTTATGTTTTGGTTTTGTACCTAATTAGTTAATGCGTTTAACTATTCAATTTGTGTTGTAATAGCTTAATTAATTAGCATGTCAGTTAATTAGTTTTGTGATGTAATAATTAGTTTAATTAGCTTAGATTAGCTAGTTAGCTTCTTATCCGGACTCTCCGTCAAGAGGGCCAACTGTTGTAATAAGCGTGCGTGTGCGTGATGCATGTCTTCCAACCCTTATTTCTTTCTCCCTTTTACTTAACCGCTTACGATGGTTAGTTTTAGGGCAGGTTTTAATTAGCATACCTTATGCTTGCATACGTGCATCATTCATCTGTTTTGCATGCACCGGGCTCGGCGCATCATACTAACTGCATTGTATTTCAATTCCGATTTGAATACATGTATCGAATTGTCGCATTCATATGCCATTCTAGAATAGCCGAGCCTATTTTAGTTGCATTTTTGCATGTGTTGCATTAGCCATATTAACATGAACTAGGATCATGCATGATTTCTAACTAGTTCTCTGTTTTGGCTCGAAGTATACTGTGAGTGTTTACGCTTTAGCATACTGCATGTGTGTTAAGTGTTGCCATGTTAGCATGCTTGCTATGAGGCTAACTACTTATTTGATTAATTGCCTAAATGTCTGTGGGTGAAGGTTGGATTGCTTGAATTGGAACAATTCATTAAAATTTCTATTTTTTAGCCTACTTGCGAGTAGCAAACCGTTTTCACAAATGAACAAGCAATGTTTTGTTCCAACTTAGGCGATCTAGTCTATACTTGTATGCTGCGTGCATCACATAGTAATTCTAGGTTAATAACCGGAATAAGAACACATGTGTTTTCAAAAACAAAATATCATGTTAGTAAAGGCCGATCTTTGATCGAGCGAGCGGGAGTGCTCATTGCATGACCTTCCCCTCTCGTATCCAAGTTCCCAAGCTGAAGCAACTTTGGTGATGACGGACACGTGGCCTTAGGCACGAGTCAGGGTTTCCTAAATTTTCCAAAAATAAAACATTTAGGTGGCGAAGTAGTCCATGTTTGACACTTCTTTATAAAATCAGTTTTCCAAAACGATTTGCCGGATTTGGACTCTTTGGTGATTTATCGGTCTCGCATTGTATTTTGTGAGATTAGATTCAGAACCGTGACACGAGTCTGAGCTGTAATAGCTAAGAACAAAGCGATTTGCACCCTTGCGGTGTGGAGAGCGGAGTTCTCGGGGCAGTCTACACCAAGCTGAGACACTTTGGTGATGACAGACTAATGGCCTTTGGCACGAGTCTCGAATTTCCTAAATTTTTCAAAAATATTTAGGTGGCGACTCTGAAATCTGGCAAAGTAGTCCATTTTTGGCATTTGATTCAAACATCGAATTTTCAAAAAGAATTGCCGAATTTGGACTCTTTTTGTATTTTCACTATTTCACTTTGCACTTGTGAAATCAGATTCAGAACCACAAGTGGAGTACGAACTGTAGGGCTTATTCTCCTTCCGAAAGGGGGCGTAGGAAAGTCGAGCTACAGTAGCCCTCCTCCAACTGCCAGATAAGAGATGGTGCCTCTGATGCATCCAAAATGTTATTGGATGGGCTCACACCCAGTTGGTCCCCGATCATGGAGATGGTAAGGTTATCCCCCAAGTTCTCTGAGTCAGTTGGAGGATCTGTGAGGAGATATGCTAGTGTTGCCCCTACTCTAAGCTCGCTGTTGTCTAAGTCACTTTCTATGCTCTATTTAGTTTCAGTACTTGGTTCACCCTTTTCCTCGGCATCACTATCTTGCAGTTGCAAGTCAAAGAGATTTTTGAATCCGGGGACATGCTGCTTTGCAAAATTTATTTAGGGCTCGAGAAAGCCGCAAAAGGGGAAATCCTCTACCTCCCAAATAAAGCGGCCATTCAGTGTTCCTCGGATTGGCCTATAGATAAGCTCATAGTGTTTCCCGGCTTGCTTGGCTCTGGTTTTTCCTGTCATCTCTTTTCTTTTCTTGATCTAGTCCTCTTTGGTGGGTATATATCCCAGACCAAAGGCATGCGGATTATGCGACACATTGGCTAATGCTGTGACACCTTTCCGGCCACTTCTTCTATGTCCTATTCCTGGCACATGTTGCAGTTTGTTCATGACATAGATTGATTGGGCGCTGACATACATGCCCTAATTAGCGGCCAAGATGGTTTGCACTACTTGGGCCTCAGCTAGCGTAAACCTTGAAAGGAATACATCTTCCTTGCCATGAGTGATTTCCAGCACTGGTGTAGTTACCTCTGGCGGGGGATGAATGGATGAATTCCCGAAAATAGTCGCCACTCCCTTTCCATAGAGGTACTTCAACATTTGGTGGAGGGTAGAGAAGACTGCTTTCACATGATGCAGCCAGGGCCTCCTTAGCAGTAAGTTGAAGGTGGCCGGGACATCCAGGACATGGAACTCGACAACCTGCTGAGCTAGGCCTACCTGGACTCTAATTTGCACCGTGCCCATAACCTCCCTATTGGTATTATCATATGCCCGAATTTCTTGGGTTATGGGCACGAAGTCTGCCGGTATAAGGTCGATGGCATAAGCTATGCGGGAAGGATAGACATTGATAGCTGAACCGGTGTCTATTAACATCATTGGTACCTATTTTTCCTTACACTCAACGGATATGTACAGGGGTTTGTTGTGAGCTGAGCCTTCCGATGGCAGTTCTTTGTCAGAAAAGGTTACGGTTGACCGACACCACCTGGGAAGACCAGTCCCACAAGCTGTACAAGGGTAGTGTCAATAGACAATTTAGCTTTGTCCATTGTTGATAGTACTACTTGTCGATGCGCCCAAGAGGCCATAAGCAGACCCCAAATTGAGATGTTAGCTTCGATTTTCTTTAGTTGCTTCAACACTACTTCTTCTTTCGGATGCTTCTCTTTCTGTTTGTTAACCTCTCGATTTTTCCCAGATGCCTCAGCTTGATCTAAGTGCGGTGGCTTGAAATACAGCCCACTTCTTGTCATGTGGTCAATCTCTTCAGCATACCACGTGTTGTCTGGGAGGCACTTACCTCAGTCCTCATCGGTGTGGGCCAGAAGTAGATTGTCATTCTCCCACAATACACCTCCGGCAGCCGATAAACAGTTGTCCGGCTCTGTTCTGATCACTCTCACATCACAAGTATCCCTCGCAAGGTATTGGGCCATTACAGCTTCCTGGTTGTCTTCAACTCTCTCTCATGTAAACTGCTTCAAATACAGCCTTCCTGCTCAGGTTTATAAGATTTCAAAGGCCAATTCCCCGAAATAATTGTTCACGTTGGTGTTCTCCGATAGTTTTCCATTTTCATCGGCCATTCCAGCCACTACAGCAATTCTTGCTTTCTTTTCTTCCGGTTCTGTTTCAGTTCCTTCCTCCATGTCCGGTTCATCACTCAACCACCCAGAGTTGTCCGCTGATCCATTCAAATCGAACCAGTCAATCTGTACATCACCTTGATCTTGTTCATCGAAGAACTGTAGGTTGCTTAAGTCCTCCTCAAGTTCTGCCAAATCATCCAAACCTTGGCTCAAGCCATCCTCCCTAACCATATTGACCTTCACTACAGTTGGCAATATCACTTCCGTCTTGGTTTGATCAATCAGCATAATGTAGCAGTTGGATTATAAACCCCCTTAGTGAAGTCCTTAGAGCACTCAGGCAACCGACTCACACTTTCCTCTAAGGTTGACCTCCCTTGTACCACAACTGTCACCACCACAAGCTCAGGTTGAAGTGCAGACGTATCTATCATGCACAAATCTGTGCTTTCAATAATGAACATCATCAGTCTGCGTAGGTGGGAAAGGGTAATATATACGCTGGGGTCGTAGGGGATGGCCAGTGTATAGATTAGGTTTAGGTTCCGAGGTGGGGGAACTTGATTGTGGGTTGGTAGAGGGTTTGTGGTCATATTTTCTTTTTGGGGTGGTGCAATCACCTTGTTGTCAATAAGATCTTGAATCTCATGACATAGTCTGAAGCATTGGTCAGTATCGTGACCATGCTTATGACAACCCTCACTTCTGATTAGCGTTAAATTGTGATTGAGCATGATAAGTAATTGATTATGATGAAATCCTAAATTAATTACATGAGTGTGTTGTTTTAATTGCATTTCTATCTGTTTGTTATTGAATGATCTGTTCGTGAATTTAATTTCGAATTGCGAATTGAAAGCTTATCGGTGACCGATTCAGAAATTAATTAGTGTTATATGCTAATTAGGATTTATAGAGTTTTATGGTAGGTTCAATCAAAATTCAATTTGGAATAATTAAATTAGAATGAATAAAGTTAAATTACATTAGTTGAGTTTATTACATAATTGCCATTTAGTGGATTGTGTCAAGGCCATTTGCTTGATTTTCTTTCTCATTGTTGCCATCATTTTCCATCTTCTAGACCCAAACCGTAGTGAGAGAGAGCGTAGGAGAACATTGAATTCATCTAGAGTTTGGCTTGAAAAATTAGAGGAATTGAAGGAGAATTGCACATTTGAGCTACCATACTTGGAATTCAAGACTTAAGGTAGGAAATTCATTCTCTTGATTATGAATTTAAGTTGTTTCACGCATGGTTCATGGAAAAATTGGTGATTAGAGTCAAGAATTAGCTTAAAGTGTTGATTTGAGAGTTCATTCATTCATGCATGTATGTCCATATCATAGAATTTTGAGGTTGTTTTCATGAAATTCTTACATGCATGTCCATACTATGGTTGTACTCTTGAAATTTACCATGTTTTTGAGTTCAATCTTGTATTTGATCATACTTTGGAGCATTAGAGTTCATAAGAACTCATGCATGTTATGTTCTTGCATTGTTCTTCAAGTTTACATTACAAATTGTGTTCAATTGTCACACATTTGGGCTTGATTTTACGAAAGGATCTTTAAAACATGTCGTATTATGGGTGTCTAAGTGTTTTCCAGAAAATTGGCCCAAAAGGATGAGTTTTGGCATGTTCGATTCTTGGTTTGAGCTTTGGAAGCAAATTTGGAAAACCCAGATTTTGGCTTCCACGCTCGAGCGACCACCTTTGTGTTCAGAACTCCGCTTGAGCAACGGAATGTTGGCTCGAGCATAGATTGCAAGCTCTCAGGCTTTTGCGTGTGTAGACACATGCTTGAGCGACGAGAGCTACGCTCGAGCGAGGAACTATCTCTCACGCTCGAGCGAGCATCGAGCGAGCATTGAGTGGGGAATTTCAACAACTAGTACTTTTTGCATTTTTACAGACCGCTCGAGCGAGACCCCTGTTTTTAGTAAATTTTGAAAAGTGTTTTAAAGTATATTTTTGCATCCTCATTCCATCCTAGACATTCCTAGGCCATGTTTGAGGCATCTTAATGAGGATAATGTTATAGAACCACACCAAGTCAAGTTAAGGGGCTAAGTTATTAATCCCAAGTGTGTAACTTAGTGTGTGTTCGTTTTGCAACTGTGTAAGGTTAGCACCTGAGGATGCAGATTAGCTTGTCTATAGCCCCGTAATCTGTGAGTAACAATGTTTTAAAGCTATGTTAAATTATAATTATTTTTTGAATGATTAACTGTACTGTTTTCTGAAATGATATTGTTTATTGAATGAATGTTTGTCCTATTTTATGAACTGTACTCGTGGCATTCATAGCAACTTACTGTTATTGTTCGCCATCATTGTTATCGCTCTTATTCTGAGATCTTTATCGGCCCAATGTTGGGAACTATTACCGCCATCGCCTTGATGGCTATCAATCGATCGTATTCGGTCTATTAAGACCTACTGTACTGTCTTGCTATTGGATGTACCATGTGTGACTGTTATGATTTCTAATTGACTGATATGGCATGAAATATGAGCCATTGATTGAATAATTGATCTACTGATGCAACTGACTATTTTAATTACTGAAAGGATATTCATTCTTAACCTCTTTACACAGTTGTTATTCACTGGGCTTTAGCTCACAGTTTATATATGTATATAGCGGCCAGGCACCGGACTGAAGCTAGAAGCGTCGAGTTAAACTCATGTTTTGTCCAGCCAACCATTGTGCCTCAGTTTGAGGTTCCGAGTCTGTTCAAGCCAAGGCTGTTTTTGGGGTGTTTCAGATTCACCCTTTTGTCTCTGTTTTGTAATGAATGTTAAGAGTTCTGACTGTACAGTTATGGCAAAGGGATTGGATCCCTAACCTGTGTGTTATGTGTATCCGATATGCATATATGTTTATGGTTATGAATGTGGACTAGTCCATAAAAGTCTTTTTCCATTCAAATTGCCACAGCTCATTGGATATCTTTTATTTACTGTTTGGCTTTCACCAGCCCCTTACTCTGTACTATTGTCATTACTGTTAAGCAGGCCTTTGGTAATCACGGATTACTGGCCGGTTACGATGCTAAACCCTTATGGGCGGGTTTAGGTCATGACAATACTACTAGTGAAAAGCACAGTACTTGGCTGGGTTGTGTTTCAGTGAAAGAGGATAAGGTAATGAATGAGGCTCTAATGGTTTGAGGTGCCCCTTTTTGATCAACACTTTCAAGGCTTGAGATAAAGACATGTAGAGTTAAGTAAAGGTCTTCTGGGATTGGGCAGAGTTGTTTGCAGTTTGTGGTGCGGTATTGGCAAAGGGATTAGTGGTCTTGGTTGCGGTGTTGACAACGCTCACATCCGATGGCCACGCAGCTGTGCTACCACTGGTGGTTGCATTGGAACTGCGCACAAAAGGCCTCTTGGACTGCTCTTTCTCATAAATAATCAGCCCTTGTTTCATGGTGTCTTCAATCTGAATCCCCATCTCATGGAGCTCGGTGAATGTGAACAGAGGTAGGACAATCATCTTCTGCAACAATTTCTCGTGCAGATTGTGGACTACCATCCTTATCTGATCTTTCTCGGAAGGCCGTGTGATCATCATTGAAGCCTTGGCCCTCCATCTCGTCATGAATTTTGAGAAGCCCTCCTTTGGCTTCTAGTGCGTTGCCTTGAGATCACAAGTTGTGACCTTGATTTGTGTATTGTACGAGTACTATGCAACAAAAGCCTCAGCCATTTCCTCCTAACTCTGCTTCACAGAATCCTCTAGCTTCGCATACCATATGGTAGCTATTCCCAACATAGTCTGGCCAAAAAGTGAGAGTTTCTGCAATCTGGTCAGGCACATCGGCCACAAGATGTTTGAAAATAGCCGAAGATGAACTATGGGATCTCCAGAACCATCGAATCGATCAATATGTGGCATTTTGAACCGATCTGGCAATGTCACTGCAGTGTCGGCATACCCGTCTTCTATGTTAGGGATGGAGTTAACACCCTGTGCTCTCTTGAGAAGCTTCTCCAACTTATTGACCTTAAGCATGGTTGGGTCAACTGCAAATTCAAATAGAGCCTCGATTTGATACACGGGTGCTTTGAGGCTTGTGGTGGGATCGGCTTTGCCGGATTGCCCTGATTCTCAACATGGGCAGTGGCTCCGGGTGCTAAGATACCCGTAGAAGGTGCATGAGATGCAGAAGCTACTGCCTGTTGTGGTTGTTGTTGTTGCAGCCTATTTATTACCTCAGCCTGACGTGTTGTGACCTCGGCTTGACGAGCAACATCTTGTTGCATGGTTTCAACTGTTTGCTGAAGGTGGTGGATTAGTTCCTCCATGCTGACTGGGGGATATTATGCCATCGGGATTGGCGAGTGATCTCGTACTGGACTAGATGTAGAAAACTGTCCCTGAGCCTGACTAGATATAGGTGAATTAAGGGGTGATTGCTGTAGAAATTAGACTGACGAACTTTGTTGGACTCTCCTCTGTCTAGTAACTGGTGGGAGCGAAGTAAACACGGGTTGTCCCCTAACAAGATCTCCGGCTTTGCAAAGCCTTCTCACACGGGTCCAAAGCGCTTGGGGGATATTCGAACTTTTTGAAGCTATGGTGTTATACTACCTAGCAAAAAGAAAGTAGTAATCAGAAACCGCATAGTACCTCAGCTCAGATGTTAACAACACACAGATGTAATCAAAACTGTAGAACTATTCTCTACATTGAATTCTGCCCCCAAAATTGATACCCAAGTTGCAACTGATACGCACATTCTTGTACAGTTTCACTGTAAAACACATACCAATTAAGTGAGAACCAAAACACCCCTATGAAGGGGTAAGGTTACCCTGTCCTAGTTTTGTTAGGAACTAGGGTTCACTATTCAAACAAAGCGGTTTCATGCAATCTTGTATTCGGGTGAGCATCCTGTCCAAGTTTGGAGCAGTCTTTACGGTTTTCGATATGTAACTAGGTCAAATGGTCAAAAGGGTACCTCAGCAAGACTACCTAATATACCTCTCTACCTAACACTGAGAAGTGAAAGGAGGATCAAATGGTACAGCGGTAGTCCAGATCCAAGGGTTATGTTCCCATCATGGCAGAGCCCGTGACCGATCAGCCTTTTGGCAAGCTTTTAGGCAAGCCTCTGGCAAACCGTCCAGGAATAGAAGATGGCAAACACAGTGACCTGAATGCACCAATGCAAATGCAATGCAAAGAAACATATAAGTGTATATAAAATTTCACATCATGAGTTTCAAGTGAAGTTCTCTAATTTCCCTAGCAGAGTCGCCAGAAACTGTAGCTCGACTTTTTCTCACCCCCTTTCGGAAGTCAAAATAAGCCCTACAGTATCAAACTCTCGTAGTTTTGAATTTGATCTCACAAGTGCAATGTGAAATAGATAATTACCAAAGAGTCCAAATCTAGCAAGTCTTTTGAAAAATCGATTTTGAATCAAATTGCCAAAAATGAACTGTTTTGTCAGATGCAAAGTCGCCACCTAAATATTTTGGAAAATCTAGGAAATGCATGACTCGTGCCAAAGGCCACGTGTCCGTCATCACCAAGATTGTCTCGGCTCGGGATCTTAGATACGAGAGGGGAAGGTCATGAGTGAATTGAGCACACCCGCTCGCCCGATCAAAGATCGGCCTTTACTAATCATGATATGAATATTATTTTCATCATATGCTCTTGTTCCGGTTTATTAGGCAAGCATTTACTATGTAATGTGCACACACACAAGTATAGACTAATTTTGTAAGAATTGGAACATTTTGATTCATGTTTGTTTTGAAAATTATTTCAAATATGTACCACTTGAAACAGTGATCGCATATGAATATTACTCAAATTATTCTAATTCAAGCAATAAGCCTTCATCCACAAGCATTCAAGCAGTTTAACACTTAAGCACTTAGCCTCATGGCAAGCATACTAAACATGACAATAATCACACACATGCAATATGCTAAAGTGAGTAAAGGCTCACCTAGTACTCGAAGCCAAAAAGAAGATAAAGTTAGAAAGATGCATGATCCTAACTTATGCAATTATGACTAATGCAATACATGCGATATGCGATTCATAGGCTCGGCTACTAATATGGAAAATAAAGCAATTTTGATAGCATGCGGTCTAAGCACGTATTCGAAAAAGTATTAAACTAGCAATGTAGTTAGAATGATGAACCGAGCCTCAATGCATGCAATACAAATGGATGCAAACATGAAGTATGCTAAACAAAACATGATGTCCCTAAACTAACCATCATAAGCTAGTAAATAAAAGGGAGAAAGACGTGGGATTGGAAGACATACACATTATTACATTGCGCTCTCACGAAAGAGAGTTTGAATAAACCAACTAGCTAACTAACTAACTAAAGTTAAGCTAATTATTACACAACAAATGAAATTAGCTAAACTACTTAATTAATTATTACAACACTTGAATTAATTATTCTAGCTAACTAAAATAATTACAAAACGAAATCGAAAAACTAGTTAACTAACTAATTATTTACAACAAAATCAACTAGCTACAATTAATTAATTACAACAAGCATCTAAGCAAAATATTTAAACTTAAACATGCTCGGTACGCGAGGAATGCTCATGCACATGCTCGGTTTCCACCCGAAAAGCCACTATTTTGCTTCTAGAAGGTCTTTGTTGCACAGTAGAACACTAACACCTTTGTCCACTTCCAGAATAGCTCTGCTCTACTCAAAGAACACACTGTTGAATTTTGCATCAGTAGCCGGTTGGCCAATAGTGAGGGTCTGCCGGCCACCAGTGATAGCCGGCCGGCCATCAAAGGTGGCTTGCCGGCCATTGTTGCCCAGTTCATCTTGCTAGAACAGAGAACAAATAGAGCATGCATAGGGTATTCTCAAGGGTTTGTTTGCACAATTCACTCCTCCTTAGCATGAACAAATCAAAGGAGTAGTAAACTTGGTCCACAAACCATCAACTCAAGCAATTTTATTGCATGATGGCTCATGAACCAAAGTATGCAAGTTCAATAAATGTAAAAAAATAAGACTCAATCCTCCCTCATTTCATGAATTGATTAAGAGAAGTGGTGACCTTGGAAACTTGAATCATTTCATCACTAATAAGTATGAAATGCCTCAAGCTTCCATGTGTTCAATTAACATTCGATTGAACACAAAACCAATTATTATCTTGCACCATTTTAGTCCTATTTTAATTACCAACCATCCTTTAATCAATTGAGTCCAAAGATGAGTTTAAGCCCTCTAATAGAAAGAGAGCTCAAACCAAGTGTTGGCTTGGGCATGAAGGAGACATCATACCATTGGTAATGAACCCCAAAGGGATTAAACCATTAAGCATGGCATCTTAATCTTATGCTTTAAACAAACAAGTTGTTTGAACCACTTTCAAAGCAAACAAAAGCCAATAAAGAAGGGAGGGTGCAAAGGCGATTAAGAGGGATCACAAGTATGGAAAGCCATAAATAAATGCAATCAACTCAAATAAAATGCTGCTAAGGCCTAAAACACTAAGCTTATGAGGGCAATTACACTACAAGCATGCAAAACAAAGCTCAAATGCAACTATCAACCAAAAATAGTCCTAAAACAGTTTAAAAATAGTCATAAAACATGCTGGAATTAAGACAAAAAAAGCTAGATTAACATGCTAAAACATAGCATAAGTTAGGCTAGTAAGCAAGACACAAGGAGGGGAGACTAACCCCTCCAAATTTGGATTTCAATACATGATTTTGGCAACTGAAATAACTCTAAAAATCAGTGTTTAAAAGCTCAAAAATAGATAGTAAAATGATAGGAAACACAAGGGAAAAGGCTTTAAAAACAAGGTGCAAAGAAGGGTGAACCATCCCTCAACCTTTAATGGCCTTAAAACCCAAGTTTTAGCCCAAAAATATAGAGTTTTTATAACCCAAAAACAGTTGGAAAATTGCAAGAATAATAGTAAATAAAGCTAGTAAAGAGACAATGCTTTATACCTTTGAAGAGAAAAACACTTCCAAGCAATAAAACAAGGCAAACAACACCTTCAAAAGCTCAAAAAAAGCTCAAAGAGACCTCAGCTCAAATATAAAGAGGTTTGGTTAAGGGTGTATAGGCAAAGATGAAGGATATATAGGTAAAAGTGTAAAAATTTGCTAGAGAGAGAATTGTAGAGAGAGAGGAAAAATTTTGCTCTAGAATTTTTCTAACCTTAAAACAAGAGAGGGAGGTCTCTTATCTATAGAAAACATGAATTTCCCTCAAGAACATCTAACCCTACACGTGGGTGCAGATGCAAGCATCTGTGCCAATAGCTGGCACAGCTATCACAAAATATCTGCAAAAGACACTGGTGGCCGGCAGACCACATTAGTGGCCGACAACCAAGAGTGATGGCCGACTACCCAAATAGGTCGCCGGCAGGCCACCTAGGGTTATAGGCTTGAAGAACCAAGGTTTAGTACAAGAATAAGGAAACAAGAGTGTAGGGTTTGAAAGGCTCAAAGTTGTGGCATTTCGCTGAGGACTTCGAGCACTTGACAAGCTTGTAGACTCATCATCGGGTGTGCAAGCGATGGCGTCCAAGTCATAAGGGCCGTCAAAAATGGGGTGTCTACAATACTACAACCCGAAAATATCCACCCCGATAATAATACTCACAATTTGTAAATATTGTGTGGTGACAGAGTAATAAGCAGCGTTTAATAAGCATAACAAGAATGCTATCAGTTGAAATAACAACAATAGATAATAAGAATAATGACAAGCGGAAGCAGTCATTCATCATAAGGAAAATGTCATTTTTTTTCTTTTAAATTCACACAAGTTTAGTTTATTAGGTAAGTTTAAGTAACTTTCCGCAGAGCACTATTTCCACTCAACCGTTAAGCAATGGCCACGGGCAATTCTGACTCCCCCTTGGTCAAATATTCAAATGTTACATGCTGTAACTACAATGATGCCCACGCACCAAGGTTATGTACCCGAGTCTTGACATCACGTTCTGCCCCAAGGGAACAATCTATGTTATGACACCCGCACCATCAACCTTATATCGCCTATACCGATAAGAGCTGAAATGCCTTCCCGTGCCATGTTAGGGTTCACAACTCACTTGCGCAAGACTCTAAACCGGGCTCACCCCATCACTTTTAAACTTTAATGCATCAGTTTAATTTCGTGTTTTTTTACTTTGTTGAATTCACATTTTGATGCATGTGCAAGTTTTAGTTTGAAAACCAAGGTGACATAAGGTTTATATAGCACAACACAGCCATGTATGGAAACCAAAATAAATATTATAGAATGCTTTATAAGTCATCACAAAATTTCTTAGAATTTTCCACACTTCTATAATGAAACCCATTCCAAACGAAATTCAATTAGTACGATGGTACTAGTTCATTGAATTAGGAGAATATTTCGGGAAGAATACCAAGGCTAAAAAAAATTTGAAAATGGAGAAATAAAATTTGGAAGAAAACTGGTTTCTAGAACAGTGAGTTACAGTAACTTGCAGCACAGGTGTTCTGTGTTTGAAAAATTAAAAGGGGCCTCAAAACGATGTCAAAAGGAGGTAAAGTCAGAATTCTTTGCCATATATTTGAGTTTAGAACATATTTACAGAAAAGCTTGAAGATTGAAAACCAATGAAGATGGTCAAATAAGTCTACTAAGAAACTTGGACAGATTCTGTCGCATTTTAGTAAAATTGCAATTTCTCCTCTTAGACTTATCCATTTTTTGTGAAATCAGCGACAATGAAAGATAACTCTTATATCAAACTATCCCAAGCGGTCGTGCAGAAAAATAACATTTTCAGAGAAAATGGGACCTGTTTGAAGTCACTGTTCCTATTGTGTTGTAAGCAACACTTAGAACAAATATTTATTTCGGTAAGAAAATGGTGTCCAATGATTTTATAAAACTTTTACCCAGTATAGAACACCTATATATACTCCTAGTAAAAACAGGTTTTAACACAAGTTATTTTCAATTTATTAGAGCATTTTTCATCCGATAAAATCTAAAACAGTGAAGAAAATATAAGTTTCAAGTATAAGTGAACCAAGTTTATCTCATTTTACTCTCATGCAAGATTATTTCAAACAATGGAGAATATTTGAACATATAAGAAGATAAAATCAATTGCTAAACTATCTAATCTATACTTGCAAGAAGGAATTGAAATCATATAATCATGAAATTCTCATTCTATCAAAATGTAAACATGCGTTGAGCTATTCTTGCTATGTATGTATTAACAATGCATACTCTTGCAGATATTTAGTATATAGATTTAGTTAAAAAAAATATCTAAGGGAGGATAGAGTTTGAGTATTCTTACCTTAAGAGCTTTTACAAATTATCCTTAAGATTAGCTTTGAAATGGTGACCACCAAGCACCCTCTCATCTTCTTCTGTTTTTCTTTTCTTTTCTACTCTTTCTCTCAGTAGTAGAATAGCTGAATAGTGTTCTTATTTGTAGGAGTTTGGAGAATTTATTTATTTATTATTATTACTATTATTATTATTTTATTTATTTATTTATTTATTTTCACTTGGGAAACATTACCTACATGATATAGGCTTAGAGTGTAATTGTATGCATGCATTGGCATGCCTCTAACAGCTTTCTTGGGAAGGAGGGGGCTGAATTTCCCAGCCCAAAATTTGAGTTCATATGCTTTTCTTCTTCTTATTTTATTTTATTTTAGTTATTTTAGTTTTTTTTTTTTTTTTTGTGTGTGTACAAAATAAAATCAATGTATATATAACCTATTTTTTTACTCATTTAGTTTTGTGACAAACCTCACCACTGTTTACTGATAATACCACTGATTAGTGCTAATCTATGATTAAGCATGTTAAGTGATGGATTGACTGAAATTCTGACTGATTGATTGAAGTGTATTAGTTTAAACGCATTTCTATCTGTTTGACTATTAATTAATCTGTTCATGTTTTATGTTTGAAACTGCAAATTGAAGGCCTTATCGGCGGCCGAATCTGAAATTGATTAGCGTTTCATGATTATTAGAATTTATGACATTTTATGGTAAGTTTAATTGAAATTTGATTTAGTATGATTAAATTAGATTAAATAAGGTTAAATTACATTAGTTTTGCTTCATTACCAAAATGCCATTAAGTGGACTTTGCTAGGCCAATTGTATAGTCTAGATTTATATGTGTTGCATCATTTTGCTCATCCTTGAGAGACCAAAACCAACTAGAGAGAGAGAGAGAGAGAGTTAGGAGAACTTTGGGTTCAACAAGAATTGTTTGGAAAATTAGAAGAATTGAAGAGAGGATTGCATAATTAGGCTTCTAGACTTGGAATTGGAGACTTGAGGCAGGAGACTCACCCTTTTAATTGTGAGTTTGAGTTGTTCTTGCATGATTCATGGTAAGGTTAGTGATTTAAGACATGAATTAGCTTAATATGTTGAATTGGAGCTTAAATCATTTATGCATGTTTACATTGTTGAGTTTTGAGTTGGTTTCATGGAAATCTTCACATGCATGTCCATATTCTAGCATTGGTCCATGAATTCAGCATGTTTTTTGAAAGATTGACTAATTTGTTCTTGTATTAGAAGCTTTGAAGTTGATTAAGTTCATGCATGTTGCATGTACATCATGTTTTTGAAGTTTTGTTTGGAAATGGGTTCAATTGAACTACCTTTGGGCTTTGATTTTGCAAATTGATCTTTGAAACATGTTATATTATGAGTTTTAAAGTGTTTTCAAAAAATTAGCCCAAAAGGACTGAATTTGATGCTTTAAAAGTTGAATTTGAGCTTGGAGGTTCAATCTGGAAATTCTAGATTTTGGACCCATGCTCGAACGTACACTCTAAATACATGTAGCTCACTCGAGCGGGGAAAGTAACGCTCGAGCGTGAAATGCGTGTATCCAGTACTTTGCATGTGTTTAGAGTCTGCTCTAGTGAGGGAATGCACGCTCGAGCGAGGACTTGTGTCTCACGCTCGAGCGAGGGTCGAGCGCCCGTCGAGCGTAAAATTCATGCATCTAGTACTTTTGCAGTCACGCTCGAGCGAGGCTCTTTTGTCTGCATGTCCGCTCAAGCGGAGAAGGCCACGCTCGAGCAGGACCCCTGTTTCAGTAAAAACTTGAAAAGTGTTTTAAAGTGCATCTTTGCATCCTCATTCCATCCTAGGCATTCCTAGGCCTAGAACTCTGTGAGTAACAATGTTGTAAAAATATATTCAATCATGAATATTTTCTGAATGATTAGCTGTATTGCTTTCTGAAATGATATTTCTTATTGAATGAATGTTTGTCCTATTTGCGAAATGTATTCGTGGCATCCATAGCATTTCTTTATCACATCGCATCTTTATCGCCATACAGAGATCTCTGTCGGTTCCCATGTTGGAACCACTATTGTTTACTGATATGATGGCCATCAACTGACTGCTCGGTCTGTTAAGACCTACTATGCTGTTGTTATTGGATGTACCACTTATGACTACTATGATCGAATAACTGATATACCGTTCAAATGACTGTTTTAAATACTAAAAGGACATTCATTCTTAACCTCTTTACGCATATGTTATTCACTGGGCTTTAGCTCACTGTTTATATATATATATATGTAGGTGTCCAGGCACCGGATCGGAGCTAGGAGCGTTGGGTTAAACTCCTTTTTTGTCAAGCTAACCAACGTGCCTCACTGCGAGGTTCCAAGTCCTTCAAGCTAGGGCTTTCTGGGGTGTTTTAGATTCATCCTTTCTGTCTCTATTTTTGTATAGACTGACTGTACCTGTACTGTACTATTCTAATTGGGATTAGGTCCCTGTCCTGGATGATTGTGTATGTATGTATATACTGTTTCGGTTCTGAATGTGTATATGTATGAAAAGTCTTTTTGCATACAGACTGTCATAGCTCATTGGACATCTTTCATTTCTTGTTTGGCTTCACTTGACCCTGTCTGTTATTATTATTAAGCAGCCTTGGTAATCACGGATTCTTGGCGATTCTGATGCTAAACCTATAGGGGCGGATTTGGGTCGTGACAGAGTGGTATCAGAGCGATACTAAACCACGAGTTATACCACACACGTGCCCAAATGAGCTATAAGATGTCCTAGAAAAGTAATTAGGGCATTGCATGAGCATTGAAAAAGTGTGTGTGGCCATGACATGCATATATGTGTTAATGTGTTAATATGTTTAAAGTATGCAACTGCCTATGTTTATAATTGTCATAATTGCCTATAGTGAAATGGACAATGCAAGAACTACTGATGAAACTGAATCATCTGACGCCAAAATGGCGAGATTAGAAAGAATAGTTGAACTACTGACTGAGGCCTTAAGGCAACAACAGAATTAACAGCCCCCACCTCCTCCGGTACAGTCGGAACCGAATGTGAATGATGACATAATTGCTCTAACGCAGAAGTTCAGTAAAATGAAACCGCCATCATTTCAAGGAGGCCTTGAACCATTAAAGGCCGAAGCATGGGTCCTAGAGACCGAGAAATTGTTTGAAGTCTTTCCGTGTTCTGAAGCACACAAAGTGCTACTGGCTACCTTCACCTTACAAGAAGAGGCCAGAAGGTGGTGGATGCTTGTCCGCGACACCGACACCGTTATGACTTGGGCTCAGTTTAAGGGAGCCTTCTTTGAGAAATACTTTCCACAGTGTGTCAGGGACCGAAAAGTGACTGAATTTGAACAACTGAAACAAGGCACTATGTCCGTAGCTGAGTATGAATCGAAATTCACTGAAGTCACCAGATATGTACCACACATGGTGGATACCGATTACAAAAAGGCTAAGAAGTTCGAAGGCAGCCTTAATGTTGAAATCCTTGACAGAATCAATGTTCTGAAGTTACTGAAATACGTAGATGTTGTTGACCGAGCAATAATGGCTGAGTCGAACATCGAGGCACTGAAACAGACTGAAACACCAGCGACTGAATGGCACGGCAAGAGACGGGGTTTTAAATTTAGGAAAGGCCGAAATCGCCCCTTGAACAAAAAGCAAAATACGGGGTCAACAACCAGTTTCAGTCAGGGAAATAGTTCCATACCGCCCTATTCTGAATGTGGTAAGAAGCATAAAAGGATTTGTTATAAAATTTCAGGTGCTTGTTACAAGTGTGGCAAGGTGGGCCACATGGTCAAAGATTGCCCTTCTGCTCCTCAGGGCAATAGTAAAGCTACAGCCAACATTGCAGCATCAACTGTTGCACCAAAACCTAATCCCAAAGCTACTGGAAAAGAGCCTATGAGGCAAGGCTGAGTGTTCGCACTCGTATCGGGAGATGTACAGAATACCAAGACCGTTGTGTCAGGTATACTCTCAATCTGTACTCAAAATGCACATGTTCTGATTGATTCGGGGTCTACACATTCATATGTATCGCATGCTTTTTCACGAAAATTAAATAGACCGTTGGAACCTATGAACTATCTGTTAGCTGTATCTTCACTTGTTGGAGGATCTATGACTTGTGCTTATATGTACCCTACAAGTGAAATTATTGTTGGGGATGTTCATTTGTATATTGATTTACTGCCTCTGAATATTGATCACTTTGATGTGATATTGGGAATGGACTGGTTAACAAAATATCATGCTACCATAGACTGTGTAACAAAACAAGTTGTTTTCCGTCCACCTAGATTGCCTAAATTTGTGTTTAATGGAGTTGGAGTAGTACCTCCCCCATATCTGATTTCATCCATGAAAGCTTTTAAACTGATTAAAAAGGGGTGTAAGGGTATCTATGTTCTGTATTGACTGTACCTACTGATGCGAACAGTATTCCTATAGTCAGAGAATTCCCAGATGTTTTTCCAGATGAGTTGCCAGGGGATTTGATTGATAGGGAGATTGAGTTCACCATTGATGTGATTCCAGGTACACAGCCAGTATCTAAAGCTCCTTACAGAATGGCACCGACTGAATTGAAAGAGTTGAAAGTTCAGCTACAAGAACTATTAGATAAGAAGTTCATCAGGCCCAGTACTTCACCGTGGGGCGCTCCAGTTTTGTTTGTGAAAAAGAAAGACGGCTCATTGAGACTTTGCATTGACTACCGCGAACTGAACAAGGTAACAGTGAAAAACAAATATCCATTGCCTCGTATTGATGACTTATTTGACCAGTTACAGGGTGCCCAAGTGTTCTCCAAAATTGACCTTAGATCTGGATACCACCAGTTGAAAGTCAATACAGGGGACATTGAAAAGACTGCGTTTCGAACGAGGTACGGACATTACGAATTCTTAGTTATGCCTTTCGGAGTTACCGATGCACCTGTTGCATTTATAGACCTTATGAACAGAATTTTCAAACCATACCTTGATGAATTTGTAGTTGTTTTCATAGATGACATTTGATTTATTCCAAAAGCACGAAAGAACATGAACATCATTTGAGAACTGCCCTACAGACCCTAAGAGAGCAGAAACTGTATGCTAAACTAACAAAATGTGAATTTTGGCTTGACAATGTTATGTTTTTGGGACATGTAATCAGTAAGGATGAAATTTCAGTGGATTTGCAGAAAATTGAAGCAGTAGTGAATTGGCCTAGACCGACAAATGTTACTGAAGTCCGAAGTTTTCTAGGCTTAGCCGGGTCTTACAGAAGGTTTGTCAAAGACTTCTCCAAAATTGCCCTATCACTGACTCAATTGACTCAAAAGGGGATATCATTTGACTGGACCGATCAGAGAGAATTAGCCTTTCAAGAGTTAAAGACTCGACTTGTGACTACACCGATTCTTACCCTACCCTCAGGTACGGATGGTTATACTATATTTAGTGATGCTTCTTATAAGGGTTTGGGATGTGTTTTAATGCAGAATGGTAAAGTGATTGCGTATGCCTCCCGACAACTGAGACCGCATGAAAAAAACTACCCAACCCATGATTTGGAACTTGCTGTAGTAGTGTTCGCATTGAAAATCTGGCATCACTACCTTTATGGGGCAACATGTGAGGTGTATACAGACCACAAGAGTTTGAAGTACTTCTTCACACAGAAAGAATTGAACATAAGGCAGCGGAGATGGTTAAAACTGATAAAGGACTATGATTTGCAAATTTTGTACAATCTGGGGAAAGCTAACACCGTTGCCGATGCATTGAGTCGGAAAACAGTTGGGAATTTAGCATGTTTACTCACCTGGCAGAAAGAATTGCTTTGTGACCTTGAAAATTTTGAGGTTGAAATTGTCTTGTGTGAACAAGGTGGAACCTTAGTCGCTATTTCTACTCAATCGGCACTGATTGAGGAGATTAAAGAGAAACAGCAACAGGATGACTTTTTGAAAAAGATCATTGATGAACGAGAATCTAAATCGAGGCCGGATTTCAAATTTGAGAACAATGTGTTGAAATCTCAGGGAAGGTTATGTGTACCGAATGATTCTGAACTGAAAAGAAGAATTCTGCAAGAGGGCCACAATTCAAAACTGTTTATCCATCCAGGAAATACGAAAATGTACCAAGACTTGAAACTGAATTTCTGGTGGCCGAGAATGAAGAAAGAGATTGCTGACTTTGTATCGAAATGTCTTCACTGCCAACAAGTCAAAGCCGAACATCAACGACCCGCTGGCTTACTGCAACCCTTACCAATACCGGAGTGGAAATGGGAACATATCACTATGGATTTTATTGTTGGTTTACCTCGCTCCAATAAAGGTATGGACTCAATTTTGGTTATTGTTGATAGACTGACTAAATCTGCTCACTTCTTACCTGTCAAAACAATCTATAATGCAGACAAGTTGGCCATAATTTATATTGATGAGATTGTTAGATTACACGGAGTGCCTGTATCTATTGTTTTTGATAGGGACTTGAAGTTTTCATAGAGATTCTGGCAAAGCCTACAGACAGCATTGGGTACTGAACTGAGACTAAGTAGTGCATACCATCCTCAGACAGATGGCCAGTCAGAAAGAACCATCCAGTCTCTGGAGGATTTACTGAGAATGTATGTCCTTGATTTTTAGGGAAATTGGGAAAGCTACTTACCATTGGCTGAATTCGCCTACAATAACAGTTTTCATTCAAGCATTGGTATGATGCCTTTCGAGGCTTTGTATGGCAGGAAATGTCGATCTTCAATTTGCTGGGCAGAAGTTGGAGATGGGCCTTTGCTTGGGCCCGAGATTGTGCAGGAAACTATGGAAAAAGTGAAACTGATTCAACAGAAACTAAAAACCGCATAGAGCCGGTAGAAAAGTTATGCGGATGTCCGAAGGCAAGACAGAGAATATGAAGTAGGTGATCATGTTTTTTTGTTAAAGTGACACCGATGAAAGGCCAGACTCGTTTTGGAGTCAAGGGCAAGCTAGCGCTGAGATATGTCGGACCGTATGAGATTATTGAGAAAATCAATCCGGTGGCGTATCAAGTAGCGCTTCCTCTTGAAATGGAGCATATGCATAATGTCTTTCATATTTCAATGTTGAGGAATTACCTCCGGGATCCCTTCCATGTGATTGAGCCTACCCGTGTAGTGCTAAGTGATGACTACATTTATGAAGAACGACCTATTCAGATTGTAAACTGACGGATCAAGAAGTTAAGGAACAAAGAAATTCCGTTAGTGAAAGTTGATTGGCAAAACCATGGTGGCGTGTATGCCACTTGGGAAAGGGAAGACGATATGATCAAGAGATATCCTAAACTATTCCCTCTGGATCCGGTATTTTTCCAAAATGAAGGTAATTCGAGTTTGGAGGACCAAACTCTTTGTAAGGAGGGAAGACTGTGACAACCCTCATTACTGTTTACTAATAATACCACTGATTAGCGCTAATCTATGATTAAGCATGTTAAGTGACAGATTGACTGAAATTCTGACTGATTGATTGAAGTGTATTAGTTTAAACGCATTTCTATCTGTTTGACTGTTAATTGATCTGTTCGTGTTTTATGTTTAAAACTGCAAATTGAAGGCCTTATCGGCGGCCGAATCTAAAATTGATTAGTGTTTCATGATTATTAGAATTTATGTCATTTTATGGTAGGTTTAATTGAAATTTGATTTAGTATGATTAAATTAGATTAAATAAGGTTAAATTACATTAGTTTGGCTTTATTACCAAAATGTCATTAAGTGGACTTTGCTAGGCCAATTGTATAGTCATGATTTACATGTATTGCATCATTTTGCTCATCCTTGACAGACCAAAACCGACGAGAGAGAGAGAGAGTTAGGAGAACTTTGGGTTCAACAAGAATTGTTTGGAAAATTAGAAGAATTGAAGAGAGGGTTGCATAATTAGGCTTCTAGACTTGGAATTGGAGACTTGAGGTAGGAGACTCACCCTTTTAATTGTGAGTTTGAGTTGTTCTTGCATGATTCATGGTAAGGTTAGTGATTTAAGGCATGAATTAGCTTAATATGTTGAATTGGAGCTTAAATCATGCATGCATGTTTACATTGTTGAGTTTTGAGTTGGTTTCATGGAAATCTTCACATGTATGTCCATATTCTAGCTTTGGTCCACGAATTCAGCATGTTTTTGGAAGGATTGACTCATTTGCTCTTGTATTAGAAGCTTTGAAGTTGATTAAGTTCATGCATGTTGCATGTACGTCATGTTCTTGAAGTTCTGTTTGGAAATGGGTTCAATTGAACTACCTTTGGGCTTTGATTTTGCAAATTGATCTTTGAAACATGTTATATTATGAGTTTTAAAGTGTTTTCTAGAAAATTAGCCCAAAAGGATCGAATTTGATGCTTTAAAAGTTGAATTCGAGTTTGGAGGTTCAATCTGGAAATTCCAGATTTTGGACCCACGCTCGAGCATAGGAATCCATGCTCGAGCGTACACTCTGAGTACATGTAGCCCGCTCGAGCGGGGAAAGTAATGCTCGAGCGTGAAATGCATGTATCTAGTACTTTGCGTGTGTTTACAGTCCGCTCGATCGAGGGAATGTATGCTCGAGCGAGGACTTGTGTCTCTCGCTCGAGCGGGGGTCGAGCGCCCGTCGAGCGTGAAATTCATGCATCCAGTACTTTTGCAGTCTGCACGAGCGAGGAAAGTCAACCTCGAGCGAGGCTTTTTTGTCTGCATGTCCGCTCGAGCGGAGAAAGCCACGCACAAGTAGGACCCCTGTTTCAGCAAAAATTTGAAAAGTGTTTTAAAGTGCATCTTTGCATCCTCATTCCATCATAGGCATTCCTAGGCCTAGTTTGAGGCATCTTAATGAGGATAATGCTATAGAACCACACCGAGTCAAGATAGGGACTAAGTTATTGTTTCCCAAACGTGCAACTTAGTGTGTGTTCATCCTGTAACTGTGTAGGGTTGGCATCCGAGGATGCTCACTAGCCCATCTCTAAATCATTCTCATTAATATTGTCATCATCTTCGTCCGCTATATTTATAATGGGATAGGTTCCATCATCTATTCCACCAACTTCTTCTAACTCCATATTTTCATCCACAAGGGTGCATCTTGCTGCCTTGCCTTTTTCTCTATCATTTCCTATACAAGAAATAGGATTTCAAATTAATTACATAGGCACATATAATAATATCTATGCAACTAGTCCATAATTGTTTAACAACTTACTTGAACCTTCACCAACTTTTCTTTTCTTTGCATTTGAAGATGAGTCAACATTAATCGTAGTCGTAGTTGATCGATTCTCCACACTTCTATCACAGGTAGTGATAGGCACAGTCCTAATTGATTTAGCATCGAACAATTCTTCTTCATCAAGCCAAGAAGCATCAAGGGGGAGGACAGGATCTTCTTTTTCAGCAATCCATTCATCATCCGAATCAATTTCATCAATTAGTATCGGATCGATATTTTGTCTTCTTCTGATACTCCTCTCTCTTAGTTTAGTGTTGTACTTCACATAGACCAAAGCATTCAAACGTTTGTGCTCAAGCCTATTCCTCTTTTTTGTATGAATCTAATATAATAATATAAGAAACGAAATAAGAAACATGAATATTTTATTTTATGCATAAGAAAGTTTAGGAAAGAAAGATATATTACCGACTCAAAGGTGCTCCAATTCCTCTCACATCCCGAAGAACTACAAGTTAGACTAAGTATTTGAATAGCAAATTTTGTTAACTCTGGTGTTTTGCTCCTAAACCGAATCCACCAATCAGCTACATAATTTGAAAAATGTACAAATAATTTCAATCTCGTATTTTAATTTTATAGAATGTAATTGGAAAATTATTTGCATATTAGTTTCTTATCGGGAGAGCGTATCGCTCTGGAATCAATTGCAACACGACTTCTGAATTCCCCTTTTGCTTGATCATAATAGTCCAATTGGATATCAGCCTGGAGACGCTCATTATAACTCAACATTCTATCCATGCACTGATACAATCCTTGCCTCACCTCCTCAACATTGGAGAAGGAATCTCGATAGCGCAACTGAGGGTTTAGATAATAACCAGCAGCATGTAAAGGTTTATGAAATTGTGGTGTCCACCTTGCATCTATCTTATTCCAAATTGGTCCGTACTTCCTAACATTTCCTCCACAATTGAAAGCAATCTTTTCTTTAGCCAAATCCATCAACTCATAAATGTAACCCATAACAGGCCTTTCCTCTGAATCAACTTCTCGCAAAACACTAACCAAAGGTATTGTGCTTTTGATACAAAAAACAACATTCGACCAAAATTTTGGATCAAACAACACAGTTGCACGAGCCTTTACCCCTTCAACCTTTCTTGCCCAACTACTAGAAGCCCACTTTTCTGAAGAAAACATAGCTTGGAGTGGTTGCTTTTGTTTGTAAAGACTTTGGAGAGTAAGATAAGTAGCGGCAAACCGTGTTACTGCTGGACGGAGTAGTTCACTGTTCTTTGTAAATGATCTCATCATTGAAAGAACCCAACAATGTCCATATATAAACTTGACCACTTGCCTTGCTAACGAGAGAGTTTGGTCACAGACTTTCAACTTTCCAATGTCCTCCAACATTAAATCAATACAATGCGCAACACATGGAGTCCAATACAACTTCTTCCTCTTCTCCATAAGTCTTGACCCGGCATTGACATAGTTTGAAGCATTATCAGTAATAACTTGAACAACATTATCTTCCCCAATTTTAACTACGACACTATCAAGATAATTAAACATCAACTCCCCATTTTTTTATAGTATCAGATGAATTAATTGATTTTAAAAACCAAGTTCCAGCAGGGCTATTCACAAGAAAATTAATAAGAACTCTACTTTTCCCATCTGTCCAACCATCAGACATAATTGAGCATCCATATTGTTTCCATGCTTTCTTATGTTCCTCCATCATGATATTTATATCCTCTACTTCTGCTTTAAGAATCCAAGTCCCCAATTCATGCATAGAAGGGGGTTTGAAACCAGGTCCATAATTTGCAATTCCATCAACTGCAGCTACCCAATACGGATCATTCACTAAATTAAATGGAAGAGCTTTACAATATATAAAACGCCCAATCTCTCGACACACATCTTTTCTTTCTTCTTGTTTCCATTTGGAGTTCAGTGTAGATTGTCATGCTTGAGAACTAGCAAATTTATCCATTGGACCCCTCGGTTTTGGTGGTTATGTCATACCACCAGTATTGCCTTCAATAGATTGAGAAGCACTACTTTCGCCCTTTGCTCCAGCACCCATCCCAATTTCATATAGCATCTCATTACGGGCACTTTTTTGCTTAAAGAAATTTTTTAATGCGTTTTGGCATTCCAACTTTACATCTTCAGGAACTTTTGAACACGGTTTAATGCCTTTATGTGTGCCAGCTAGATGATTTTTAAATCGACTTACAGTACCACTACAAGTTTGATCACAAAATTTACATGTAAAATACTTTTCTCCATCAACTTCTTTTACATACTTCCAGACAAAATCTTTTCTTTGGCCATTGGGTTCAGTCATTTTTTTCCCCCCACAAACTTATCAACTGTAGCACTATATAAAAATAAATCCAAAAAAAAAATTAAAAAAAAGATACTGGTTAGGTGGGATGGCAAAAAGAAGAAAAAAATATTAATATTAATAATAATAAATTATAGTCTATCAAAAAATAATAATAATCATAATTTTAAATAAAAGAAGGAGAAACATTAAAATAATAATATTAAGAATAATATGTTAGTCTACTACACTGTACATATATTATATAATATATACATAGTGCTTGAAACAAAATATCCATCATAGTCGGATAGACTACTATACTACACTGTACCTATATTATATAATATAACATATATAGTGCACGAAACAAAGATAGAGATATTATATAATATATATACATCAGTCGGATAGATATAAGTTATGTACACATCACAAAACCAACATAGAGAAGCGATGTAGAAAGCAGATCGAGAGAGACGATGCAGAGACAATGCAGAGAACAGAACGAGAGACAGAGAGACAGAGACAGAGTCGACTCAACTCGACAGAAAGAGAGAGAGAGACTGCGTACCTTGAAAACCCTAGTTCGTTGAAGAAGATTAGACGACTGATTCAAAGTTGTTGGACTCTGATTTGAAGATGCTCAACTTACATGGTATTTATAACTTATTCTTGAGCAATTTCTGTTTGAATCGAAGTCATTTATAGCAATTTTCCATCACTACTCTATCTTTCCTTTTTTAAATTTTGAAATCGAACTCTTCAGAGGCTTGCACCTCGCTATCGAAAGCGTGAAAAGCACATGAAATGTGACAAATGCTTACGCCTCTGCTAACGACACGTGCGCATAGCTGGGGTCTTGCCCCAAAAACAACGCATCTGTGTGTTTTCCGTATGCCTCGCCTCAAGTCGCGCCTTAAGTCGCGTCTCGAATACGCCTTTGGATGTACCACTTATGACTGCAATGATCGAATAACTGATATACCGTTCAAATGACTATTTTAAATACTGAAAGGACATTCATTCTTAACCTCTTTACGCATATGTTATTCACTAGGCTTTAGTTCGCTGTTTATATATATATGTAGGTGTCCAGGCACCGGATTGGAGCTAGGAGCGTTGGGTTAAACTCCCTTTTTGTCAAGCCAACCAACGTGCCTCACTGCGAGGTTCCAAGTCCTTCAAGCTAGGGCTTTCTGGGGTGTTTTAGATTCATCCTTTCTATCTCTATTTTTGTATAGACTGACTGTACCTGTACTGTACTGTTCTAATAGGGATTAGGTCCCTGTCCTGGATGATTGTGTATGTATGTATATACTGTTTCGGTTCTGAATGTGTATATGTATGAAAAGTCTTTTTGCATACAGACTGTCACAGCTCATTGGATATCTTTCATTTACTGTTTTGGCTTCCGCCAGCCCCTGTACTCTGTTATTATTGTTAAACAGGCCTTCGGTAATCACGGATTACTAGCCGGTTACGGTGTTAAACCCATAGGGGCGGGTTTGGATCGTGACAAGTTTCCACAATAGTATTTAGATACAGAAATTTAATCACAGAAAGATAAATAAATTTGTTTAAAGGAGTTTAATATTGGTATTAGTCATGATGCTATTAACATTATAATTTAATAGTTTAATAATCACTATTAATTAACTTAATATTATTATTAACAAATTAATTAGTTGTCTAAAAATTCAGATTCTTACATGTGGCTAGTTAATCGAACTTGTGGCGGGGTGGCTAAACTCTAAACCTTCCATGACCACAAGGTTCCAATATACTTAAGAAAAGCTATAAAAACAAAAAATACAAAAAACTATCAACTCAAACAGATTGACGGCTACATCCTAAACACACCAAATCCGCGAGGACTATTACGTTATTACAACAGTGCAACTATAATATTCAAAGCATAATTGATTAATATACTAAACAACCCACAAATACAAATACAAATACAAATACAAATACAAAAAAAAAAAATGCTAAAACTAAGATAAAACAAGGAAAAAAAAAAGTAAAGAGAAACTATAGTTAACAACTAGTAATCAAGCCTACGGGAAGGGTGGGCAACCCCTCCACTTTTTGTAACCTTAATCACATATTTCAACCCCACAAAACAACTTAAAAATAGTATACAAAACAAGAAAAATAGAGGAAGAGAGTAAAAGAGAAGTAGATAAAAAGAAGCAAAGTTCTACCTCTTAAAAACAGAGATGTAACTTCTTAGTTATTAAACCTTAATCCTGACACCCTTAAGTATTTGAAATATAGTTTGAGACTTTAGCAAAAAGTTTCAAGAACAAGCTCTAATGGTATATGTATTGTGTATCTATAGCCAAAGGTGATATGGAGGTCTAGAAAGCTTTCGCAAGGGAGAAGGGTTTTTTTAGCTCTCAATATCCTTCAAAGCCTTTGGGAAATTTTTCTAACCCTAAATTCTAAAGGGAGAGGGTCTATTTACCGAATTTGAGATGTTTTGGTCGGAAATATCTTCCAAAAAAGATAGCTGGCGGATTCTCGCCAAAGACGCTGTCTGTCGCTAATGAGACTTGACTGGGTCCAGATACCCATGACTGGGCCAAATAACCCATGGTTGTGCCTAAAAGTTTCCTCCTGGCCTAATGCTAAATGGTCAGTGCAGGCTGGAGAAATGCTTTGAAAATAGGGTTTTAAGGCTTAAAACATTTTAGTCAAAATGGGGTATAAGGTTGGGATTTAGAGCTTGAATTCGGATTTCTTTGCTAAGATTTCAAAAGACTGCATTTTGTAAATTTCATCATCGAGCGTTCGGAATGAAGCGCCCAAGTCTTGGAGGTAGTCAAAATGGGGTGTCTACAATAGTCATTACATTTAATTTAAACATATCACCCAACATATATCCCTTTACCACATAAACTCCTCTTTTGGTCAATACAACCTTATTAGATTCAAAAACCATGCGAAAACCATGCTTACTTAGAAGAGACCCCGAGACAAGGTTTTTGGGAATGTCTAGCACAAACAAGACATCGTTCAAATTCAGTTGTTTTCCTGAAATCGTCTTCAGGACCACCTTGCCCTTTTCCTCAATAGTTGAGGTTACAGAATTCCCCATGAAAAATTTCTCTCCATTTGTAACCGACTCGAAAGTTGTGAACATTTTATTCTCTGCACAGATGTGACGAGTAGCACTAGTGTCCACCTACCATTCCTTTGGATTAACAATAGTTGAAAGATGCATATCATTTACATCTTGAGAAAAATCCTCCATTTCCGCCATGTGAGGTCAAGCCTTGTTCTGTGTAGGATTCTTCTTGTATGGCTTCTTATTCTTGCGGTACTCAACAGCCCTATAACTAGGTTCTTGTAGCTTGTAGATAGGCCTCTTTGTGATACCACTTCTAGGCCTTAACTTGGAGTTTTTGTTCACTAGTTGCTTCTTTTTAACCCCCGAAGACTAACCATGCTCAACAACATTGGCGTTTACAGTAAGGGTACTCATTCATTTCTTCATCTTATCCTCCTCGACTGTGTAGCTCTTCGACAATGAGCTCTTCGACTGTGTAGCTTTTCAATACAGAGCTTGCCAATGAGCTCTTCGACTGTGTGGCTTGCTTTTCATGCTCCTTTCGGATACGACTAGCCTTACAGTTTGGACTCCCATGGTTCTAAATCTGATTCCATAAGTACAATGTGAAATAGATAAACACAAATGAGTCCAAATCCGACAAATCTTTTGGAAAATTGATTTTGAATCAAAATGTCAAAAATTGACTGCTTTGCCAAATTACAGAGTCGCCACCTAAATATTTTTGAGAAATTTAGGAAACCCGAGACTCGTGCCAAAGGCCACTTATTTGTCATCACCAAAGTGTCTCAGCTTGGGAACTTAGGTACAAGAGGGAAAGATCATGAATCGAGCACCCCACTCGGCCAATCAAAGATTGACCTCCACTGATCATGATTTGATTCTTATTTACATTATATGCTCTTGTTCCGATTATTAGGCTAATTTACTAGGTGATACACACAAGTATAGACTAATTTGCAAAAATTGGAACACTTTGATTTTATGTTTATTTGAAAATTATTTTGAATATGTACCACTTGAAAAAGTGATCTCGTATACACATTTAATCAAACTATCCTAATTTGAGCAATTAGCCTTCATCCACAGGCATTTAAATAGGTATATCAATTAAGCAATTAGCCTCATGGAAACATGCTCGATATGGAAACAATCACACATATGCGATATGCTAAAGCAATAAATGCTCACCAAGTACTCTAAGGCAAGACAAAAAGAAATAAAATGGTTAGAAAAAATGCATACTCCTAAACAATGCAACATCACTAATGCGACACATACAATGTACAACTATTAGGCTCGACTTCTAGCATGACATGTGAGTTAATCCGAGGCATGTGACAAAGCACATATTCGAATAAGGAATTTGAAATTGACATTGATTAGAATGATGAGCCGAACACTTATGCATGCAAGACAAATGGATGCGAGTCATGGAAAATGCTAAGGAAAATATGATGCTATACAACCACGGTAAGCGGATAAATAAAAGGGAGAAAGAAATGGGGGTTAGAAGACATGCACAAATTGTTACATATTTGCCCTCACGCAGGAGGGTCCGAATGAGTGTCCAAGTGTCTGAATTAAACTACTTATTACAAATCTGAATAACAAATAAGAAATAAACTAGCTATCTAATTTATTACTACAAGGATAGTATAACAATACTAATTACAACAATGAAATTGCAACAATAATTATTTACAACAATAATAATTACAATTATAATATTAATACAAGCAATAATGAGGCACAACGATCGCATGCATAGTGTCCAGAAACTGCTTTGTCTGCCCAAACTTGATTTGTTTCACCGTTAGCCACTGCCTTCTATTTCTGTCAAAATTCACTATTTACCAAACATTGGGGGCCGGCTGGCCCCAAATGAGACCGGGCCGGGTCCAAAAACAGCCGGTTGTGCCCTAATTCCATGCCAAAAAAAAGTTTTGTGCTCTGAGGTGAAAACAGTGCAAACAGAGCCTTTCTAGGCCCTATTTGTCCCATCTGCTCTTCTCTATCATGTGGAACTTCAAGAGAAGAACGGATTCGATTCCAAAATCATCAACAAGCACATGCTTGATGGCTTGATGATTTCGAACACAATTGGAAAAAAAACTTAATAAATATAATGAAAGGTGACCACCCATCCCTCTTATCATGAATTTAGTCCAAAGAGGAAGGTAGACACGCCTCAAGTCTCATCAACATATCATGAATCGATAAGTGACAATTCTTAAAGCGATGGACTTGGCATAACATCCGGCCAAATCCAACCAATTCTAAACATTTTTTTTATGTTGGTTTCATTAATTTTAGGCCAATTTTTATTAGTCCTTTTTGACTTACATTTCCATTACTTACTCATTTTGTCCAAAGTGTTAGTTAAGTCCACTAAATGAGAAGAAATGTCAAACGAGAAGTGATCCATACCATGAAAGAGAGACTATGCCTTGACGATGAACTTTCGTAGAGATTAAGCCATTGAGAATAGGTCTCTTTCTCATGCCTTGAATAACAATCAATCACTTGAAATAACTCTCAAACAAAGAAAAACCAAGAAAGAAGGGAGAGTGAAAAAATGATTATGTGAGATTGATTATTAACAAAAATAGAACTCTTCACATAGAAACTAAGTAAAGAAAGTTATCAACTCGAATGACTCGGTGTCTAAGGCTTAAACAACCGAAGCCATGAGGATGTACAACACAACAAGTAAAGTATTCAAAACATAAGCTATTTACATAAATTAAAACAGCCCCTAACATGCCAAAAAATAGTAGCTAAAATGATGTTAAAAGAGCACAAAACAAAGCTAAAAGCAAGGAGGCATAAAGCTAGAAAGCAAGACTAAGGAGGGGTGGCTAACCCCTCCACTTTATGGACTTCTAAAACATTTTTTTCAACCCTTTAAAACTCTGAAATTTAGTACATAAAGACAAGAATAATGGAGGAAAAGAAGATTAAAGAAGAAGGTGCAAAATTATACCTTTTGAAAAGAGAGGTAAGCTCTTAGTTAACAAACTTGATTCCAACACCCTTAAGTTTCTGAAATTAGCTTTGAAAGTTTAACAAAAAGCTTCAAGAACAAGCTCCAATGGTGTATGTATAGCTAAAAGGTGATATGACGTCAAGAAAGCTTTTGGAAGGAAGATGGATGTTTTTAGCTCTCAAAAACCTTCAAAGTCTTTGGACATATTTCCTAACCCTCTAGTTTATGAAAATATTTTTTGAAATCTCCACAAGAAAGCTTCAAATCCAAGCTTTAATGGTGTATGGAGGGTGAAAGTTGATTTGAAGAACAAAGGAAGTTTGAAGGTTCAAGGATAACTCATCAATGTCTAAGCCTCTTGGAAGGTTTTTCTAACCTTAAAATCTGAAGTGGGAGGTCCTATTTATAGAGTTTGAGCCAAATTGGTTGAAAATATTTTCAAACAAAACCAGCTGTTCTGTTTGGCGGTAATAAGACTCGGCCGGCCCCAAATGGCCACGATCGGCTCCCGAAACAAAAAGATGAGCCTAAAAAAGGACTCTGGTGAATTTTTCAATGAGACTCGACTAGGTCTAAATGGACCATGGCCAGATCTAAATGGACCCGGCCGGGTCCAAAAAATCTGTATTTTAGGCCCGACTTCAAATGGGCATATCTCCCTCATCCGGACTCAGTTTTAGGTGATTCTTGAGTCTAAATTGAAGCCTTGAAAGTATACTTTCCAATGGTGGTAGCATCACATCTAAATTCTAATTGGTTAGAGAGATATATTTAATTTAGTGAAAGCTACTCATTTTTTTCTTAACGGTTTGATGCCCAACCTGTCCCCCAACTAGTTTTCTTCCATCCCCTCCTATTTCCTTCTACTTCAAACCAATATATAAGATGTTTTTAAATATTTTTCAAAGAGTTCAGCTCTCTTCCATATATTTTCACTTTGTCCTTACTCGATTTACCGAAAAGTGCAATATTTTAAAGGAAATGCAAGTCTCGGAACATCGTAGAAATATGTTAAAAATTATTTTTAAAAAGAGGGTGTTAAGGTCTAAAATAGTTTGGCCAAAATGGGGTGTAAGGTTTGGGATTAGAGCTTGAATCCAAATTTCTTCGCTGAGAATTCAAAAGATTGCACAATGTAACTTTCATCATCGGGTGTTTGGAAGAAAGTGCCCAAGTCTTAAGGGTGGTAAAAAATGGGGTGTCTATAGTTGTCATCTCTTTTTGCTTATGCTTCAAGTAGTTCTTGAAGTCTTTCTAATTATGAGACAACTTCTCTATCAAAGTAGCTGCTTGGAATGATTCATTCAACAACATTCCCTCTGCATGAATTTTATGTAAAATTACTTGGAAATCTTGGAACTGGCTTATGACGGTTTCAGAGTCCACCATTTTGAAATCCAAAAATCGGTCAACGATAAATTTCTTCGCCCTAGCATCCTCGATTTTGTATTTCTTGTCCAAAGAATCCCACAACTCCTTTGCCAACTTCTTAGCATAAAACAGATTAAAAAGTGTATCTGCTAAGTCATTCAATACATAATTCTGGCAAAAGAAATCTGATTGTTTCCAAGCATCCAAAGCCATGAGCTTCTGTTTATTTTGCTCATTCTCTTCCATGGCTAGTGGATCCTCACTCGAAAACCTCGTATGGTTAATAGTTGTTAAGTAAAACAACAGCTTCTATTGTCATCTTTTGAAATTTATTTCAGTGAACTTCTTCGGACGCTCATGATGATTGAGCAGGCCCTCCGAAACAGGAGTTACAATAGGGTTAACAACAGAGTTAACAAACATGTGCTGACAATCCAATTGATACAGGATTCAAATTTCCATTAACATTTACTACTTTGATATTAGTTGTATTAGCATCAGTGATAGTTGTTATTTCTGAAAAATACAACAGAATTTTAACTATTCTATTTTTCCAAGAAAACAAATTAACATTAGGAAATTCCAAAAACTAAAAATTAATTCAAAATTAATCTCACCATTAACTTCATAAATCTAACAAGGTCACGAAGGTTTCGAGGAAGACTGGACGGGTCACAATGGTCCTATTTAAAACCTAATTAATCTTAGACAAAACTTTCAAGAGCTTATTGACTCATAATCAATAGGAAACAAATTCAAAATTAAGCTTCCAGGGGATAAACCAGGTTAATAAAAACCTCAAGTTCCAAAAACAAACTTCTAAGAAATTAAAAATTGCTACCAAAACTTACAAGCAATCAAATGCTCCAAAACTTACAATCAAATAAAAATTGTTACCAAAAACAAAAAAAATATAAGCAATAAAATTGTTACTAAAACACAAGCAATAAAATTGCTTTAAATAAAAGGTAGATCAAACCAATCCAAACAAGGATTCCAAAGTCAAAAAAATCCCCTCCATGTTTAAGTATTCTGTTCAACCAAAACGGTTAGTAGTTGTAACAACCACCTCCTTAATTAATTGATAATTCTGTGATTTGACTTGATTATGTGTTTATATGTTCAATATGCGCCAACTGTTATTTGTATTGTGATAATGTGAATAGATATGTAGAGAATGGGAATTAAACCTGTTTGAATCAATAAATCATAAGGTTAGTAGACCCTTAGCGAGTTTAGCAGCATCAACCTCAACATTGAAATCTAATCCGAAAGCTACTATAGGGAAAGAAACTTTGAGGCAAGGCCGGATTCTTACGCTTGTACCGGGTGATGTGCGGAATACTGAGGCAGTAGTATTAAGTATACTCCCTATCTGTGCCCAGAATGCTTATGTTTTGATTGATTCAGGGTCTACGCACTCTTTTGTGTCATATGCTTTTTCTTAAAATTAACTAGACCCTTGGAATCGATGAATTATTTGGTAGTTGTGTCTTCACCAGCTGGGGGATCCATGACTTGTGCATATATGTATCTTGCATGTGAACTTATGGTTGGGGATATGATTTTATATGTTAATTTGTTGCCTCTGAACATTGATCATTTCAACATAATTTTGGGGATGGATTGGTTAACAAAATACCATGCTACTATTGACTATGTAACTAAACAAGTTGTTTTTCACCCACCTGACTTGCCTAAATTTACGTTTAGTGGGATTGATGTTGTACCTCCCCTATATTTGATCTCATCTATGAAAGCTTACAAGTTTATTAGAAAAGGTTGTAGGGGATATTTATGTTGTGCATTGACTGTGCCTATTGTTGATAAAGCTAATGTGGGCAGTACTCCTATAGTTAGAGAATTCCTAGATGTTTTTCTAAATGATTTTCCGAGGAATTTGATTGACAAGGAAATTGAGTTCACTATTGAGGTCATATTGAGTATGCAGCCAATTTCCAAAATTCCGTACCGCATGTCAATTACTAAACTGAAAGAGCTGAAGATTCAATTACAAGAGTTGTTAGACAAGAAGTTTATTCATCCTAGTACTTTACCGTGGGGCGCTCCAGTTCTATTTGTGAAAAAGAAGGATGGTTCGTTACGACTCTGCATTGATTGCCATGAATTGAACAAGGTAACCGTGAAGAACAAGTATCCACCCCCTCGTATTGATGATTTATTTAATCAGTTACAAGGTGCCCAAGTATTTTCCAAAATTGATCTGAGATTCAGATACCACTAACTGAAAATTAAAGCTGAAGACATAGAAAATACTGCTTTTCAAACAAGGTACGAGCATTATAAATTTCTTGTCATGCCTTCGGAGTAACTGATACGCTAGCTGCTTTTATGGATCTTATGAATAGAATTTTCAAACTGTTCCTCGATGAGTTCGTTGTTGTTTTTATCGATGATATTTTGATCTATTCCAAAAGTAAAGAGGAGCATGAACATCACTTGAGAGTTGTTTTGCAAACCTTGAGAGAGAAAAAGTTATATGCTAAACTAACAAAGTGTGAGTTCTGGCTTGATCATGTTATGTTTTTGGGGCATGTGATAAGTAAGGATGGCATTTCAGTTGATCTGCAAAAGATAGAGGCAGTTATAAATTGGCCTAGACCGACTAGTGTTGCCGAAGTTTGAAGTTTCATAGGTTTGGCTTACTACTATAGATTTGGGAAAGACTTCTCGAAGATTGTTTTGCCATAGAAAAGGGCACCGTTTGAATGTACTGATTAGCAAGAGTCAGCTTTTCAAGAATTGAAGACTCAACTTGTGGCTTCACCAATTCTCACCTTACTCTCAAGTACGGATGGTTTTACTATTTTCAGTGATGCATTTTATAACTGTTTGGGGTGTGTATTGATGCAGAATGGCAAAGTAATAGCATCTGCTTCTCGACAACTGAGACCACACGAAAAGAATTATCCAACTCATGATTTGGAGCTTGCCGCAGTGGTATTTGCATTGAAGATTTGGCGCCACTACCTATATGGGGCAACGTGCAAAGTGTATATTGATTACAAAAGTTTAAAATATTTCTTTACTCAGAAAGAGCTAAATACGAGACAACAGAGATGGCTAGAACTGATAAAATATTATGATTTGCAAATATTGTATTATCCAGGGAAAGCTAATACCATTGCCGATGTACTTAGCCGAAAATCAATTGGGAACTCGACTTGTTTACTTATCGAACAAAGGGCATTGCTACATGATCTGAAAAGATTTGAAGTGGAAATTATTTTACAAGAACAAGACAGGATTTTAGCCGCAATATCTGCATAGCTGGCAATACTTGAAGAGATTAAAGAAAAATAGGTACAAGATCAATTTCTAAATAAAGTTGTAGATGAAAGAGACTCTAAGCCGAGACCGGGTTTCATTTTTGAGAATGAAATTTCAAGGAATGTTCTGTGTACCAAATGATATTGAATTGAAGAAGCGAGTTATGCAAAAAGCACATAGTTCAAAGTTTTCTATCCATCCGGGAAACACAAAAATGTATCAAGACTTGAAGCAAAATTTATGGTGGTCGGGAATGAAGAAAGAAATTGCCAAATTTGTGTCTAAGTGTTTACAATGCCAATAAGTCAAAGTCGAGCATCAACGACCTACATGATTACTTCAACCATTGCCAATATAGGAGTGGAAATGAGAGCATCACAATGGATTTCATTATTGGACTACCTCGCTCTAATAGAGGTATGGATTTGATTTGGGTTATTGCTGACTGTAGACACCCCATTTTTGACCGCTCTTAAGACTTGGGCATTACTGATTGCTTACTGGATGGTGTAGGCTATGCTATGCAAAGGTTCAATTTCTTCGGCAAGAGAAGAGAGTCAAATCCCAAACTTACACCCCATTTTGAATGGTTTTTAGACCTTAAAACCCTCTCTTTCAAAATATTTTTGAAACATGATTCTATGATGTTCCAACGCTCGCATTTTGTTAAATGTTGCGCTTTTCGGTAAACCGAGTGAGGACAAAGTGGAAATGAATGAAAGAGAGATGAAATCTTTGAAAAATCTTTCAAAACACCATGTTTAGGGGTTTGGAGTTGAAGAAAATAGGAGAGGAGAAAAAAAAAACTAGTTTGGGAGAAGTTCGGCATGAATCAGGGTAGGACCAAAACCGAGCGGCTTCACCAAAATAGGCATAACTTTTTGCATAGTTGTAATTTTGATTCAAGGCTGCCACCATTGGAAAGGTTATTTCCGGGGCTTCAATTTGGACACAAGATTGACCTAAAAAAGAGTCTAGACGAAGAAGTTATGGCCATTTGAAGTTGGACCGACAAAGTAGAATTTTGCCTGTCGACCAGAAAAATGGGCTGTTGACCAAAAAAGTAGCCAGTCGACCACCAAGGGTGACCAACTGACTAGAAAAAGTGGCTGACCGACCACTAAGGTCCCAAACTCAGATATTTTGAAGTTCTTTTCCCTCCAGCTGTCCTACACTGCTCCAGATATTTCTGAATTGAGATATTTCGACCAATGCTCATATATTGCTATATATTGAGCCATATCTCTCATTTTGGCAAAAGGGTTAGAACATTGAAGCAATTTTGGGAGCCTCTCTCTCTAAAAAAATTCCTCTCTCTCCAGAAATTTCAGAGCTAAATTTCAGCCTTTCTCTCTAGTTTGCTCTCTCTCTTGCCCTTTTGTGCATAGAAGTAGAGAAACATGCCTAGTTTGCCTATGCATCCTTGATCAAAGTTGCCTATCTTTGGGAGGAGGTTGCTTGAAGCTTACTTGGGACTTTGTTTGAACTCCAAAAGGTGATTTGAGCTCGGATTTTTGCCTGTTTTGGTGCTTGGCTTCAAGAGGTATAAACTCTACCCTTTAAACTTGTTTTGCATAGCTTGTTTTGCCATCTTCTTCAACTACTTTGGGGCTGTTTTTGGGGTTTTTTTGAACTGAAAAAAAAAATAATATGTTTTTCAGTCCTCAAAATGGTGGTTTAAGCCTTGTTTGGCTAGGGAGTGTTTCCTCCCTTTTGCTCCTTGGCTTGTAAAGCCTTTTGAGTTATCTTTCAAGCTTTTGAAACAATCTTTGTTTAGCCTTTTAACTACTGAAATCCAGTGGATTTTCAGTGGTAGAAATGTGATTTTGAGGTCCAAAATAGGAGGGGGTGGTCCCTCTCCTTTTGTCTTGTTAGCATGTGTTGTTGGCCTATCAAATGAGCATGTATTTATCCCTTCTTGAGGCTTAGTTTGAGCATGTTTTTGAGACTTTTTTAACATATTATAACTCTATTTTTAGTTGGTTTGATCACTTGTTGCATGCTCCTTACACTTGTAGTGTAAATCCTCTTTGCTAGCCTTGCATGCCTAATGAGTTAGCTTGTTATTCTAGCATGTGTTGGCTTAGTCTCAACCCATTTTTGGTGTTTTTTTTGGCATGCTTTAACTCCGATTTTGGTTGGTGAGTTCACCTCTTGCTTGGTTTTTGCACTTGTAGTGCAATCTTACTTCCTAGCCTAGTATACTTGGTGTTTTGGCCTATTATTCTAGCTTGTTTTAGCTCTAGTTCAAGCATGTTTTTGGTGTTATTTTTACATGTCATAACTCTATTTTTGGTTGGTGGGGTCACCTCTTGCTTGGTTTTTGCACTTGTAGTGCAATCATGTTCACTAGCCTAGTGTACTTGGTGTTTTAGCCTTCCATTCTAGCATGTGTTAGCTATACTCCATGCATGTTTTTGGCATTGTTTTAACATGCTTTAGGACTTTTTTGGGTGTTCTTGGCCTTTTGGGGCTTGCTTTGTATAGCTATAGTGTAAATGGCTTTACTAGTCTTGAGTTTTGAGGCCTCTACCATGCTATACTTGTGATGTTTGCATGCCTTGGCATCATTTGGCATGGTATTTTAGAGTTTATATCTTTGCCATATTATCATGTTTATCACTCTTTAATTGTGTTTAAGAGTTGTGCCTTTATGCCTTGTTTATGAGCCATCACATGAGCATGCATTTCGAGCTTCTTGTGCCCAAGTTTCAGGATGTTTTGGCCTCTGTTTTGGCATGGTTTAGGTCTGTCCATAGTTGGTTTAGTCATTTAGGCTTGGTATTGCATGCCTCTTGTGAAATGCTCTTTACTAGCTTTGATGTTTTTGGCCTTCAACATGTTATGCTTGCATTGTTTGCATGCTTTAAGGTCTTTAGCATCCTTTTTCAATGCTAAAATGCATGCCATTGCATGCCATCTTTCATTTGTTATATCGCTTTGAAAGAGATCTTAAGCCCTTTGTTGGTTTGAGTGTGAAATCGATACATTCATGCCTAATGGTTTTAGCCTTCTTTTGAAGGTTTCTACTAACCAATGGTATGATCCTTCTTTCATGCTCAAGAAGCTTATGGCTTGGTCCGTCTTTCCAATTAGAGGACTTCTCACTTTTGGACTTAACCAATTAAAAGATGGATTGGTAATCTAAAATGAGTAAACAAAATTGAACCGAGTATAACATGTTTGAGTTGCATTGCATATATTTGGATCGGACGTTAATCCGAACACGAGAAATGAGGGGCATTTCATACTCAAAGTAATGAAACGTGCCTCATTTCTCGGTCGCCGTCCCTCTTGATCATGCATGATAGAGGTGGAGGCTTTTGTGTGTTATTTGTGCATTCATTGACTTGTACAAACTTGGCCTCTTGGCCATTGTGCATTGCGATGCTCAGTTGGTGGCCTGAGAGTCGAATACCGCACTCCTTTGAGCTTGGGAAATGATATGGAGGGTGGTTGTGCACACATGTCTTGCAAATACACTGTTGTGCCCCTGTTGTTCTCTGTTGCAGCAAAAACTAGAGTCTAGAAAATCAATTGGTCGACCGACCACAAGGAGTAGTCGACCGACCAGTATGGGTGGTTGACCGACTAGTTTTTCTAGTCTACAACCACCTTTTCTGGTCGGCAGTCCACCAGAGAAAAAGCATTCTGGAGATTGGCACAATTTTCAGAGGTCAAGGCAAGTGCAAACAGAGGCAATTGGAAGCACGGTAATGGATTTCCGAGCGAAGCCGACCGAGCATGCATGTCCCCCTCACTTCCTGAGGCCATTTGTTTAAATTGCTTAGCTAAACTAGTTCATAAGCTTAGTTATTTTGTAATTAATTAGTTAAGTGTTTAATTAATTAATTTGGTTTGTAATTACTTAGCTTAGATTAGCTAGTTGCTCAATTTGTGTTGTAATAATTAATTAGCTAAGTTAGTTAATTAGTTGATTTGTAATAAGTAGCTTAGCTTAACGTAGCTAGCTTAGCCTATTCATTCAGACCCTCCGTCGAGAGGGCAAAATGTTGTAATAAGCGTACGTGTGTGTGTAAATGTTTTCTAACCCCACGTCTTTCTCCCTTTTATTTACCAGCTTTTGATGGTTAGTTTTAGGGCATGTTTCAATTAGCATACTTTATGACTTGCATGTGTGCATTCATTCATTTGTATTGCATGCACCGGGCTCGGCGCATCATTCAAATTGCATTGTATTTCAATTCCTATTTGAATACATGTATCAAATTGTTGCATTCATATGCCATCTTAGCTAGCCAAGCCTATTTTAGCTGCATTTTTGCATGTGTTGCATTAGGCATTATTAACATAGCTAGGATCATGCATTGATTACTAACTAGCTTCTTTTTTGGCTCAGAGTACATTCTGAGTGTTTATGCTTTAGCATCCTTGCATGTGCGTAAGTGACTGCCATGATGGCATGCTTACCATGAGGCTATTTGCTTAAGTGTTAAATTGCATGAATGCCTGTGGATGAAGGTTTCATTGCTTGAATTGGAACAATTCATCAAAATGTGCATTTTAAGCCCACTTTGCGGAGTAGCAAATCATAATATTTTAAGCCCACTTGAGAGTGGCAAATCCGTGTCTTAGCCTACTTGCGAGTAGCACTTTCAAACCATTTTTGAAAAACAAACATGAGATGTTTTGTTCCAATTCTTGCGATTGAGTCTATACTTGTATGCTGTGCGTATCACGAAGTAAGTTAGATTAATAATCGGAATAAGAACACATATGTTTTAAAAAATAACATATCATGTTAGTAGAGGCCGATCCTTTGATCGGGCGAGCGGGGTGCTCATTTAAGGACCTTCCCCTCTCGTACCTAAGTTTCCGAGCCGAGACAACTTTGGTGATGACGGACACGTGGCCTTAGGCACGAGTCAGGGTTTCCTGAATTTCCCAAAATAAAATATTTAGGTGGTGACTCTGTAATCTGGCAAAGCAATCCATGTTTGGCACTTTTTGATTAAAATCGATTTTCCAAAATAATTTGTCGGATTTGGATTCTTTGGTGATTTATCAGTCTTACATTGCATTTTGTGAGATTAGATTTAGAACTGTGACAGGAGTTCGAATTGTAGGACCAATTCGAAGCCTCTCCGAAAGGGAGACGGCGAAGAAAGTCGAGCTACATTGACTAATGGACTAAGTTTGCTCATTTCTTACCTGTCAAAACATTTTATAATGCGGATAAGTTGGCTACACTTTATATTAATGAGATTGTAAGATTGCATGGAGTGCCTGTATCAATTGTTTCTAATATGGATCTAAAGTTCACTTCGAGGTTCTGGCAAAGTTTGCAAAAGGCATTGGGAAGAGAACTGAGATTGAGCAGCGCATATCATTCACAAACAGATGACCAATCAGAAAGGACAATATAGACTCTGGAGGATATGTTGCCTATGTGTGTACTAGATTTTCAAGGAAATTGGGAAACCCATTCGCCTTTAGTCGAATTTGCATACAATAATAGCTTCCATTCAAGCATTGGCACGGCAACATACAAGGCTTTATATGGAAGAAAATATTAGTCACCAATTTGTTGGGCTAAGGTTAGAGATAGACCTTTGTTGGGGCCCGAAATCGTGCAAGAAACAACAGAAAAAGTAAATTTAATTCATCAACAATTGAAAACAGCACAAAGTCGACAAAAAAGTTACATGGATGTTCGTAGACATGATAGAGAATATGAAGTAGGCGATCATGTTTTTATTAAAGTAACATCGATGAAAGGGCAGACTCATTTTGGAACCAAAGGCAAGTTAGCACCTCGATACATTAGACCATATGAGATCATTGAGCAAATTAACCTAGTGACGTATCGGGTAGCTCTTCCTCCTGATATAGAATACATGCACTGTGTATTTCATATTTCAATGTTACGGGAATATCTCCAGGATCCTTTTCATATCATTGAGCCTACCCATATGCTTTTGAGTGATGAATATCCGTATGAAGAATGGCCCATTCAGATTGTTAACCGCCATATCAAGAAATTGAGAAACAAGGATATCTCGTTAGTAAAAATGGATTGGCAAAATCACGATAGCATTTATGCAACTTGGGAAAGAGAAGACGATATGAAGAAAAGATATCTTGAGCTCTTTTCTTTAGACCTTACATTTTTCTCGGGAGAAGGAAACTGTGACAACCCAACTCAGTATTATGCTATTTAATCTTAATTATGCCTAGAACTATGAGCTTGATATGATTTTGAGTGTTAATTGTATGATTATATGTCTTTGAAACTATATCTGTTCACCGTAGGAAAATCTGTTTGATTTCCTGTTATAAAATTTAAATAGAACGCCGTAGAGGCTACAAAAACCAAAATTGACTGTATCAATGTAATTAGCATAATTTTTAGAGCCTATGGTGAAATTTAATTGAAAACTGATTTAGATCAAAATAATTAGATTAAATTGATTAACTTAAGTACAGTTAATTGACTCTAAGCAAAAATGATTAGTTAAGCTAATCACGACTATATATGTGTATAGCTAGTGCTTAGGCTCAAAAACTCTAAGCTTATTCTCACTTCTTGGCTAAGTTCATACACTCTAAAAAGAGAACTCAATACTTAGTGAGAGAGAGAAGGGAATTGAGAAGAATTAAAGGAGATTTGGAAAGTTGAGCTAGAATACACTTAAATTCAAGCCATAGGTATGATTGTCAACCTTGATTCTTGTAGTTAGAATATATTGAAGTTGAATTCACCTAATTCTTGAGTTCATTTGTATGTAATTGTACAATGAAAGTATGAATCTCTTTGAAATGGAAGAATTGAGTTGAATTATGTACATGCATGCATTAATCACCAAGTTGAACTTGAATTCCATGGAATTATCCACATGCATGAAGCTATATTTGACATTTTTGGTGATGTTTCATAGTCTTACTACTTTTCATCTCATGCATGAGAGTTTTGGAAGGATTTGAAAAGAAAAGAGTGCAATTCAACTGATACATAGTTTCAACCTTAGGAATTAAGCTTGAATTTGGGACAATGGTTCATGATTTTGAATAATTGGTTTCAAATTGAGGGGTGATTTCATGTTATACAATGTTTTACCATGTTTTTGGCTTCAACTTGCAAGCTTTGGACCCTTGAACATCAAGTTTGAACTTCAAACAGAATTCTGGAAAACCCAGAATTTGACTTGTCCGCTCAAACGGGGAAATCGCCGCTGGAGCGGGGAAATTGCCGCTTGAGCATAAAAATTAAGCTCCCAGAAGTTTTGCAGGAATTTGTATTGCCACTTGAGCAGCAAAGTGTATGCTCGAGCAAACCCTGTTTTGCAAGGCTTCTTGCTCAAGCGTAAAATACAAGTAACCAATACTTTTACAAAAAAAGGGGTTCATTCGAGCGGTTGAATCTGCGCTCGAGCAGAGAGCCCTGTTTCAGAAATTTTAAAAAGTTGTTCTATACTCCGTTTTCTATTCTCTTTCATTTCTAAGCACACTTAGGTATGCATTGGACATCCTAAATGAATTAAAGAACATGAAAGAAGCCTAGGAACATTAAACAAATCAAAGAACAGAATGAATTGTATTATGACCCAATGTATTATGAGTTATGTAGGGTCAAGCGCAAGGGCAAATCAAGCACAAGAACACAATGAGTAATATCTTAGTAAAGATATTTTTCTATATGCATTATTTCTTAAATGTTGCCTACGTGGTAATTTCTAAACTTATGAATTTGTACTATGAATGAGTATTCTATCTGACCGTTTCATGAAAGAATCTGTAAAGTGAATGTTGTGAAATTGGAAAATGGGCCTAAGGCCATTTGGAATGTTTAACAAGATGAACTAAAAGTCATCTTATGCATGAATTGGGTTGAAGGCCATTTTGTATGATTAATGAATGGACTAAAGGTTGTTTTGAATAAAGAATTGAACGGACCAAAGGTCGTTTTGAATAAAGAATTAATTGGACCAAAGGTCGTTTTGAGTATGAATACAGACGTGACCATAATTATATGCGCATAGCTATGAATATGAGAATGTTGGACCCAAGGTCGTTTAGTATTATGATATGAAGGACCGATGGTTATTGGTTCATGGATCCATTAGACCTGAAGTTGGTCTATGAATGAGTATTAGACCTGAGGTCGTTTTGTTTAGATGGACCCAAGGTCGTTTTGTATTGTAGACACCCCATTTTTTACCTCCCTTAAGACTTGGGCATTACTAATGGTTTACTTGGTGATGAAAGGTGTGCAGGACAAATGTTCGATTTCTTCGGCAAGAGAAGAGTCAAATCCCAACCTTACACCCCATTTTGGACCAAAGCTACTTTGAATGATTTTTAGACCTTAAAACCCTCTCTTTCAAAACATTTTTGAAATAAGTTTCTACGATGCTCTGAGGCTCGCATTTTGTTAAATGATGCGCTTTTCAGTAAACCGAGCAAGGACAAAGTGGAAATAAATGAAAGAGAGATGAAATCTTTGGAAAATCTTTCAAAACATCTTGTTTAGGGATTTGGAGTTGAAGAAAAGATGAGGAGAGGGAAAAAACCAAGTAGGAGAAGAAGGTGGGCATGAATCGCTAAGAGAGAGTCGAGCAGCCCTCGCTAAATCAAGCCTGTCTTTTTGAATACTTGGCTTTCAGCTATGAGGCCACCGCCGTTCGAAAGCTTACTTCCGGGGCTTCATTTTTCACTTAAGAATCTCTTAAAGTCGTGTCTAGATGGGGGAGATATGATTGGTTGAAGTTGGGCATCATTGTGGTTGGATCGAAACTGAGCAACCTTCACTAAAAGAGGGATATCTCTTAGCACACATGGAATTTTGATGTTAGGCTTGCATAATTGGAAAGAAGACTTCTAGGGCTACAGTTTAGGCTCAAGAATGGCCTAAAAAGGAATCCAGATGAAGGAATTAGGCTTGCTTCAAGTCAAGGACCAGGGTTGATTTTTGCTATCGACCTCTATGGGAGTGCATCGGCCACAATTGGAGCTCAGCAGCTATAGGTCGGCCAAAAGTGAACCTTATCGGCCACAAATGTTGGCCGATCGGCCAAAAATGTCCAGAAAACCCTGAATTGGCAGATATTTCTCCTCCAGCTGTTTCCAGCTTGTGCCACATGTCCTAGCTCAGATATTTTCGACCAAGCTTGATATTTTGCTATATAATGAAGCCTTATATCTCATTTTTGAAGGGTTAGAAGATTAGAACAAAAAGAGAGAACATTTTTGGTAAAAGGTTTGGGAGCTTTTCACACTAAAACCTCTCTCTCTCTACAATCCTCTCTCATGAGCATTTGTGCTAGAAGGCTTGTATACAGCCATCTTCAACCTATCAACCTATCAACCCTTAAGAAGACTTGATCACCATTGGGCTGAGGTCCCTTGGAACTTGGTTTGAGCTCCAAAAGGTGGTTTTGGCTCAAGAAAAGTGGCTATTTTTGTTGCTGTGCTCCAAAGGTAATCACCCACCCCTTTTACCTTTGCTTTGCATACTTGTTTTACCACATTTGCAAACTGTTTTTGGCTTGGTTTTGAACTGAGAAAATCTCTGTTTTTTAGTCCTAAAAGTGATGGTTTAGGCCTATTTTGTGTTAGGGGGTTGTCTCTCCCTTTTGTTCTTTAGCTTGTACAACTTTTGAGCCACCTTCTAAGGCCTTTCAAAACAAATTTTTGTGGCCTTTTAACCACTGAAATCCAGAGGATTTTCAGTGGTAAAAACCCTATTTTGAGGTCCCAAATGGGTGGGGGTTGTCCCCCCTCCTCTTCTCTTGTTTGCATGTCTTATTGGCCTATCAAATGAGCATGTGTTTCTACCATTTTGAGGCTTAGTTCAAGCACTTTTTTGTGAATTTTAGTACCTTCCTTAACTCTTTCTATGGCTGGTTTGGTCACCTTATGCATGCTTTATATACTTGTAGTGTAATTCTTGCAAACTAGCCTTATATGCCTCATGAAGTAGCATGTTTTCTAAGCATGTATGGGCTCCATTTCAACATGTTTTTGGTCATTATTTAGCATGTCATAACTCTGTCTAAAGTTGCTTTGATAGCCTCTTGCATGCTTTATACACTTGTAGTGTAAACTTGCACACTAGTCTAACATGCATCACGCTTTTGGACCATCATTCTAGAATGTTTTGGCTTAACTCTGAGAAGCTTTTGGTCATGTTTTAGCATGCTCTAGGTCTGATTTGTGTTGTTTTGATCATGCATGCATTGCTTTATATAGCCACGGTTCAATCTTGCTCACTAGCTTCGTGTATTGAGTCTACTAGCATGCATTGCTTGGACTATTGTCATGATTTGGCATCATTTGTTAGGTGATTTCAGAGCATATTTCGTGGTCATGCACTCACATTTGTCACATTTTCCATGCATTGGGAGGTTTGTGTTTTAAGCCTTGAGCATGAGTCATTATACATGTCTTATTGCTTAAGCTTTTGGGATGCCATCTCAGTGGTTTTTGGGCTTATTTTGACATGCCATGAGTCTGATTTTCATTGGTTAAGTCATCTCATGTTTGGTTTTGATAGGTGTAGTGTAATACCCCTTATTAGCCTTGTATGCTTTATGATTTTGGTCTTTTGTTCTAGCTTGTGTTGGCTAGGTCCTAGCATGTTTTTGGTCTTATCATGACCTACCTTGGGACTGTTTTGGTTGCCCTCGGCTCTTTGGGGCTTGCTTTACGTGGCCATGGTGTAAATCCCTTTGCTAATTTCAAGTTTTGAGCTTTCTTGCATGCTTTGTTTGACTTGTTTGAGTGGTTTGGCACCATTCCATACATGATTTCAGGGCCTACAGTGTTATCACACATCCATGCTTTTCATTCATTGCTCTTGCTTGAGAGTTATTATCTCTATGCCTTGTTTGTGAACCAAAGTGTATGCATGTTTGTATGTGCTTTCGTACTTCATTTTCATAGCATTTTGGCCACTGATTTGGGCATGATTGAGGTCTGTCCATTTTAGTTTAAGTCCATCTTGTATATTGTTGCATGCTTGTCGCATTGCATGATTCTTGCATCTTGTTTATGTGTTTAGGTTGTATTACATGGTGCATGCATGCTCATGTTGCATTACATTGTTTCATGTCATTAGCTTTGTTAAGTTATGCTTGCATTGCATTGCATTTGGCATGCTCATGTTGCATTGCATTGCATTACCATGTTGTGTGCATTGCATTGTGTTTGGTTTGGGAGTTAAGCCAAACACGAGGAACGAGGGACGTTTCGTACTTGAAGTGATGAAACGTGCCTTAATTCTTGGTCACCAACACTCTGGATCAAACATGATAGAGTTTAAGACATTTGTATGTTTTTGTGCATTCTTGTGATATTGATTTGTTCAACTCGGTCTCTTTGGCCATCATGCATCGAAATGCATGATTGATGGCTTAAGAGCCAAGCACTACACTCCTTTGAGCTTAAGACATGATAAGGGGTGTAGTTGCACACACATTTTCTTGTAAATACATTGCCATGCCTCTGTTAATGCTCTATTGTAGCAAAGGAAGAATTTGCAAGAAGTAGTGGCTGATCGACCACTTAGTCTGCCGATTGGCTATAAAAATTGGCCGATAGCCATTATCTTTGGCCGATAGCCATTAGCTCTAGCCGATGGCCACTCCTCTTGGCCGATGACCTCTCAGCATGTCCATGAGGTGGATCAGAAGTACTTTGGAGGTTGGCACAATTTTCGGGGGTCTAAAACAGTGCAAACAGAGGCGACATGAGGCACGACAATAGATTTTCGGGAGAACGTGACTAAGCATGCATCATTCATCATTCCGAGGCAGAGCTGTGGCAGCCTATTTTAGTTTCCTACATAGTCGGTTTTGTAACTTAATTAATTTGTTTAATTAGTTAAGAGTTTTGTAATAATTAATTAGCTAGGATATTTAGTTAATTAGTTGGTTTGTATTATTTATTCAGACCCTCTATTGAGAGGGCGAATTTTGTAATAAGTGTGCGTGAGTGTGTGAATGTCTTCCAATCCCACGTCTTTCTCCCTTTTACTTATCAGCTTTTGATGGTTAGTTTTAGGACATATTTCAATTAGAATCCTTATGCTTCGCATGCGTGCATCATTCATCTGTCTTGCATGCACCAGGCTTGACGCATCATACTAACTGCATTGTATTTCAATTCGTACTTGAATACATGATTATCAAGTTGCATCTCATTTGCCATTTTAGAATAGCCGAGCCTATTTCTAGTTGCATTTTGCATGTGTTGCATTAGCCATCTTAACATGAACTAGGATCATGCATGATTTCTAACTAGTTCTCTGTTTTGGCTCGGAGTACACTATAAGTATTTATGTTTTAGCATCTTGCATGAGTGTTAGTGTTTCCATGATAGCATGCTTGCCATGAGGCTAACTGCTTAAGTGTTTAACTGTTTGAATGCCTATGGGTGAAGATTAGATTACTTGAATTGGAACAACTCATCGAAATGCGAGTTTTAAGCCCACTTGAGGTGGCAAAATCATGTTTTCTAAGCCCACTCGAGGGTGGCAAATCCACGTCTTAGCCTACTTGCGAGTAGTATCTTCAAACCATTTTCAAACAAACAAACATAAGATGTTTTTTTCCAACTTAGGCGATCTAGTCTATACTTGTATGATGTGCGCATCACATAGTAATTCTAGCTAATAAACCGGAATAAGAACACATGCGTTTTCAAAAAACAAAATATCATGTTAGTAAAGGCCGATTTTTAATCGGGCGAGCGGGGGTGCTCACTGCATGACCTTCCGTTCTCGTACCCAAGTTCCTGAGCCGAGACAACTTTGGGGATGATGGACACATGGCCTTAGGCACGAGTCAGGGTTTCCTAAATTTCTCAAAACAAAAGAAACATTTAGGTGGCGACTCTGTATCTAGCAAAGCAGTCCATGTTTGGCACTTCTTTATAAAAATCAGTTTTCCAAAACGATTTGCCAGATTTGGTCTCTTTGGTAATTTATCAGTCTTGCATTGCACTTTGCGGGATTAGATTCAGAACCATGACATTGAGTCCGAACTGTAGTAGCTAAGAACAAAACGGATTTCGCGCCATTCGCGGGCGGAGCCGAGACGTTCGGGCATGTCTACATGTATGCAATGGATCTGAGGTTGTTTTGCGTATAAATGTGTTGTATTGGACCCAAGGTCATTTGAGTAGCGGGACGTGCAGCCCCAGCCCCAGTGAGTGATGAGAAACCCTATTTTGAGAGATCAACCAGAGTCGCCTCACGCAAGAGGCCTTATTTTGCTTTGCTATTCTTTTGAACCTTTTATGGTCATGTATGACCAACCTTGCGTATAATCTGAATTTTTGTTAACACCAGTTTGAATAATCCTGGATGTATGTATGGCATACTTAACGTGAATATGCATATTGTGTGAGGTATTATGTGAATGTAAGAATGTTGTTTAAGCTATGTATGCACAGCTCAATGGACAATTTTTGAAAAATTTTATTTCGCAATTTAGCCCCTATCATTAAATACGGATTAATTTCTGACTAAGGCCATGGGTAATCTCTTGATTACTGGCCAGTTATGACTCTAATCCATGGGGCAGATTCGGGTCATGACAGTAACTAAGTTTGGAGTACCAAACATCCTAAGGGGGAGAGGATGTAACAACCGCCTCCTTAATTAATTGCTAATTATGTAATTTGCCTTGATTATGTGTTTATATGTTCAATATGTGCCAAGTGTTATTTGTATTGTGATCATGTGAACAAATATATAGAGAATGAGAATTAAACCTATCTGAATCAGTAAACCATAAGGTTAGAATTAAATATTTGAATAGGGAATTATAGCCTAATTCAGATGAGTTCAGTTAAGCTTAGTCTAGTTTGGAGTAAATTAGAATATGATGAGAATGAGTTATTTAAGTGAATTTGATTTATGAAATTAAACTTAGAATTAATTAATGCTTAAAAACTATTTAGTGATTAATTACACTCTTTAAGCCTATTCAACATAAACAGTTAGAAGACTCTAGAGGGAAGACACATGGTGGGTTTTGTTGAGACAAGAGTTATACACTCAAGAGAGTTCTAGAGAGAGAGCTTTCCAAGAGAGAACCAAGGAGGAAGAAGAAGAGCTTTGGGAAACATAGAAGATATACTTGGATCTTCACAAATCATATCCTTAAGGTAAGAATTTGTTTACTAATTCCTAGAAATGGAGTTAATACATTCATGGATTCATGAAAATATGATGGATATATGATTAATTTAGGGTTTTTGTAGGGAAATTAGAGTTGAGAATTCATATGACCACAAATGATCATAAAAGTGAAGAATTGAAAGACTTAGCTTAAATTATTGTCGTGCATGCCTTCATTCTTGTCCATACATGTGAGATCTTGCATCGTTCCTCAAATTTGAGGGGAAATTTCATGATTTTAAGTATGGAATTCAAATTATGCATGGATTAAGATTTTGCACTCTAAGTTCAAAGTTTTGATTAATATGCAGATTTGAGTTTTGATTTCAAGTCATGACCATTGTTTAAAATTGGAAATGTTTAAATCAATATGTTTTTGAAGAGTTTTGGGCCTTGATTTGCATCAAAGAGAAGTTGAATTTGTAAGGGGAAAAGTTCCACAGTGAAGCAGATTTTTGACCTGTATTGCATTCAAACCGCTCGTACGGCCTGAGGCCTTGCAAGAGTGGCCAACCTTCCCCTGCACCAAAATGCATTCTGCTTTGGTGCCACACGAGTGGCCAAGGCCACCGCGCATATCTGGACACCCCATTTTTGACTGCCCTCAAGGCTTGAGCACTTTGTCCGGTACACTCGATGATGAAAGTGGTATTGTGTGTGGTTCGAGGTCTCAATGAAGGGACCATGTTTTAAGCTCCAAAACAATACCAAACCTCCCATATTCCCATTGATTATACCCAAGAAATCCTTTTCTACACATTGTGCCACCTTATGTTGAGGCTAAAACAGAAAAACAGAGGAATGCATTGAGGCCCGGCCGTGCCTCATTGAGAGCCAGCCGTGGCTATTGAGGGCCAACCGAGCTTTGGTAGCGAGAAATATTGTTCTGGGTGGGAGGCCGCCAACTGTCCATTTTTGAAGATATTTATGATATTTTTGGCTCAAATTCTATAAAAACAATCATATATCTTTGTTTTGAGGGTTGAAGAATTTCAAGAAAGCCTCTATACCACATTGAAAGCTCCCTCTTCTCCTTCTTCTTGTGCAACAACATTTTGAGCTAACCTACCACCTTGAACCTATATCCATACATCATATACACTTTCACACTTTAGCATAGGAACCTTAGTTGAGCCTTGAACATCATAATTCAAGCTTGAGGGTGTGTTGAGACTTAGTTTGAATCACAAGCAAAAGCTAACTTCTTTGAGAGGTATAAGCTTGCTATCTTCCCTCTTGCTTTCATTTCTTTCATTTGCTATATAATTCTTGTAGTTTCATGTTGCTTTGATTCTATTCTAAGTGTTTAAGTTTGGGTTTGGAGAGCTACCAAAAGGATAGAGAGAGTTTACACTCTTTCTACACCTTTACCTATAGCTCAAACCCTTACTTTTACACTCTTTTTCTTTGTTCTCTACATTGATTTTCAGAGTTTAAAAAGAGCTAAAAATCATGCTTTGAGGTTTCAAAAGTGGAGGGGTTAGCCGCCCCTCCTTATTCTTGCTTATTAGTCTTGTTTTCTCTCTTTGTTGATTAGCTTTTTAGGCTCTTTTCATGTTTAGCCACTACTTTTCATTTTTTTAGGATTGTTTTAGGGCTGTTCTAAGTTATTTAAATAGTTCATACTTTGATTAGCTTAGTTGTTGTCTCATAAGTTTACCTCCATAGCTTGTTGTCCATTGTTCTTGGCTCTTTTTCAATTCATTTCCATGTTTAAGGACCTCATTTTAATAATCAACTTGTCATTCATCTCATCTCTTTCATTTGAGAGTTTTTTCAATCTGTTGACGGTTATTCAAAACGTGAACTAACGATTTACACATAATGGCTTAATCTCTACGGAGGTTTATTGCCAACGGTGTAGTCTCTTTTTCATCTTGAGAATCACCTCCCGTTTGACATATTTCTCACTTAGTGGACGTAATCTTTAATGGACGTAACAATCATCTTGGACTTAATGGATTAAAGGATGGCAAAGACTAATGAATTTGACTTAAAATGAACCAACTCACATAAAGAAAATGAGTTATATTTCTTGGGATTCGGCCGGACGTTATGCCGAACCCATTGTGTCAAGAGTTGTCTTACATCAATTCATGATGTTTTGATAGATCTTGAAGCGTCTTTACCCCTCTCTTTGAGTTCACTCCATGATAGAAGGGAGGGGTGGTTATAGTTTCTTTCATTTATTGATTTTTGTTCAAATTGTGTATCAAAATCATCAAGCAATCAACTTGCTCATTAATGGTTTTGGAAACAATTCCAAACCTTTTCTCGAGGCTTTCGCATGACAGAGAAGTGTAGGAGGGATAAACAGAGTCCAGAACACTCTGTCTGCACTGTTTTCACTTCAGAGCACAATATAGAATTTTACATGAAATTGAGGCACGACCAACCTTTTTTAGGCCCGGTCGGGCTTCATTAAGGGTCGGCTGGTCATCAATGTCTAGTCAGCATTGTATTTTTGCAGAAAACAAAGGGCAGTGGTTGAAGGTGAAACAGAGCAAGCCGGGGCAAACAAAGCCATTCTTGGACATTGTGCATGTGCATGCAACCCTTGCACATCCTTGCTTACATCATTATCATTGTTGTAATTAATTAATCCATTTATTTTTATTGTTACAATTAGTATTGTTAATTAGTAGTGTTGTAATTAATTAATTTATTATTGTTTATTTATAATTGTTATAGTCAATTAAACTTAGATAATTAGATTACTTGTCATGGTTGTCCTTGTTGTAATAGCATAGTTAGCTAGTTACTTCTTTAATTTATTCATTCGGTTTTGTAATAAGTAGTTTAATTCGGACTTTCGGACTTTGATTCGCACCCTTTTGCACAATGGTGCAAATTATGTAATAAGTTGTATGTCTTTCAACCCCACATCTTTCTCCCTTTTACTTACTTGCTTACGATAGTTAGTATAGAACATCATTTTTCAAATTAGCATTCTTATGCTTTGCATCCATTGTCTTGCATGCATCCAAGGCTCGGCTCATCATGCTAACCCAATATCAATGTTCAAATTCATTACTTGACTATCTGCTTTCTCACATGTCTTGAATGGAATCATATGCCATGCTCATAGCCGAGTCTATAAAATACATAATGTGTGCGTTGCATTAGTCATATTGCATTAATTAGGAACATGCATGTTTTTTTCTAATAAATTTGCTTTGTTTTGGCTTGAAGTACTATGTGAGCTTTTATTGCTTTAGCATCTTGCATCGAATGTTTGTGTTATCATACCAAGCATATTTCTATAAGGCTCATTGCTTAAATGATATAACTGTTTGAATGTTTGTGGATGAAGGCTAGTTGCTTGACTTGGGATGGTTTCATTAAATGTCCATTTTAGCCCACTTTTTCAAGTGGCAAAATTCACAAAACAATTTCAAAACAAAACTTGAAATCAAACGTTCCAATTCTTGCAAATATTAGTCTATACTTGTGTGTGTCACATAGTAAAAATTGCTAATAAATCATAACAAGAGCATATAATGTAAATAAAAATCACATCATGATTAGTAGAGGCCGATCTTTGATCCAGCGAGTGAGGTGCTCAATTCATGGTCTTCTCCTCTCGTACCTAAGTTCCCGAGCCGAGGCACTTTAGCGATGACGGACTAATGGCCCTTGGCACGAGTCTTGGGTTTCCTAAATTTTTCAAAAATATTTAGTTGGCAACTCTGAAATCTAGCAAAGTAGTCTATTTTTGGCATTTGATTCAAAATTGATTTTCCAAAAGATTTGTTAGATTTGGACTCTTTGGTGTTTATCTATTTCGCATTGCACTTGTGAGATCAAATTCAGAACCACAGGAGTCCGAACTGTAAGGCCATTCGCCTTCCGAAAGAAGCGCGAAAAGTTGAGCTACAACGTGCGGTCTGCAAGGCAGGCTTAGTTTTGTTTTCTTTCCATTTTCTGACTTTTGGGCCTCTATTTGCACGGTTTTCATGTGTATTTCACATTCATATGCATTTCATGATCACAGCAAAAATTAAAGAACGAATAGGAACGATTTAGTGAATAAGTAACAAATAGGCGAATAGGTTATGAACCGATGGAATGGATGAACTGTATTTTGAAACGTTGTGCTTGAATGTGCTTGTGTAGGTGAAACGCCGCACTGTGATCACGTGATTCAGGGAGTCTATTGTGAGTAACAATGTTATAAAGCTATGTTCAATTATAATTATTTTCTTATCAATAAAATGCACTGTTTCTGAAATAATATTGTTTACTGAATGATTGATTGTCATATTTTATGAATTATATTCATGGCATCCATAGCATCTGTTATTGTTACTGTTTATGGTTATTGTTACAGAGATCTCTGTCAGTTCCAATTCTTGGAACTACTATTTACTGTATTGATGGCCTTCAAATGACTGTTCGGTCTTTAAGATCTACTGTATTGTTCTGCTATTGGATGTACTACATATAACTGATATGATTTCATTATGACTCTGAAATGTATGAGATACTACTTTGAGAACTGATTCACTACTGAAACTAATTGTTTTAAATTACTATAAGGACATCATTCATAAACCCTTTTACATAATTGTTATACACTGGGCTCTAACTCATTGTTTATATATGTACGTAAGTGATCAAGTGCAAGACCGGACTTAGTGGCGTCGACCTGGCCTCTATTTTTTCAAGCCAACTCTCGTGCCTCGTTGCGAGGTTCCAAGTGGTCAAGCTCCTAGGCTTCATGGGTGGTTTTGTATACAAGTATGAATGTCTTTGTTTAAGACTGATTTTTGGTTATTGGGATTAACTCCTTGAGTTTTGTTTATGTTTGTACACAAACTTGATGTGGATTGGTGTGCATATGTATATACATATAAAGTTTTGTTTTGTTCATTTAAGTCTTCACAGCTCGTTGGACATCATATTTTCTTATTTATTGGCTTTCGCCAACCCTTATTACGGTATTACTATTAAATAGGCCTTTGGTAATCTCGGATTACTAGCCGGTCACTTCTCTACTTCCTTGGGATGGGGGTTGGGTCGTGACAATAGTCTTGTTTTAAAGTTCCAAATTATATTTGTTTTGTTTTGTTCTTATTTTTCCATTTCCTTTTGCATAAGTATACCTATAAAGAAAGTTAGTGGAAAACCACAACCAAACATTAAAATATATATATATATATATATATAAAAACTGTAAAGTCTTATGCAATTAAACTATTTTTTTTCCTTCTAGCAACATAATGCAAAAGCTAAATAAAATAAACTAAAGAATAAAATTCTAGACAAGCTACTACACAAATAACAATAAATAAATAAATAAAACCAAAACTAATAACTCCAAATAATTAAATTAATTTAAATTCCCAAGAATTATACTAAAACAAAAACACTAGAAAGAAAAAGGCATGCAACAAGACTAAAAAAAACTAGGGGTTTTTTTTTTTAAGGTCCCTCGTATTAAGATTTTATAGCATAAAGGACATCTAATATTTTCATAATGTCTAAGGTCCCTCAAGTTGATCCAGAAAAAATTGGTCCAGAGAAAATTAGTCCAGAAAAATTGGTCCAGAGAAAATTCACGTCATAGAGAAAATTGGTCCAGAGAAATTCTGGGAAAAATTTATCTGGACTTTCCACAGAAATTTTGAAAATTTCTCCAGACACTCATCTAGCTCTGTAATCAAACCCAACAATCAGAGAGAGAGAGAGAGAGAGAGACAGAAAGAGAGAGTATGTATAAGCAGTTCAATTTTGATAGTTGGAAGGAAAGCAACCCATCATCAGTTGAAAGCAAAGAAATTTTGGACTTCCAAAGAATTTCTCTGGATTCAACCCAGAGAAAATTCAAATTTCTCTGGTCCAGAATTTCTCTGGAACGATAAAACTCTGATTTGATCAATTTGTCTTTGGTTCTGCTGCTACTGATTCAATCACAATTTCCTACACAAACAAATTAATAGTTCTTCTATGAGTTTGTGATAGATTTTCTTTAAACTTAATGCTATGAATTTCTCTGGATCACTTTAAGCCTTCCTCTATTGCTGCCTCTTCCTCAAGCTTCTTTTTCCAATATTCTTCAAGTGGGGGTCCAAATATTGCTTTTCCAGAAACAACTCCAATTCTACTAAACCCAGAAAATCAAAAGATGTTATATTCAACACTCAGAGAAATTTTGAACCTGAAGATGTTATATTCAACACTGGATATATGTATGTGCTGACATTGTATATATATGTATCATATATATATATATATGTTTGCAACCATAGATAAGATAACTAAGAGTGACTGTTTGATTATGGTTGCAAATGGTCTTACTTGATTAATTATCATATATATGCTAGTCAAGACAGTAAGCAATAGATTGTATATATATATATTCATGTATCATATATATATACATTTATCAACTCCACTCCACTCTATTTGTTTACCCAGAAAATAAAATTTGCCAAACTTAGTGCTTTTGTTTTGCTGAATTTGTTTTCGTACTCACCAGAAAATACCCAACACCAGTACTAGCATCACAAAGGAGAATATCCAGTAGACAGGTCAAAAAAATCAACTCATCTGCAGGATCTGCAAGCCGAAACCAACACGCTACATCTTTCTTCCCTACACACCATGACCACCAATGCAAACCCAGAAACAAGCGCTATCACTGGCATAAAAAACCGACAGCCTCAGAGTATAACCCGGCACCGTCGGTTTGCCATTGCTGTTGTAATTTGGAGGAGAGTATAGTTTTAAGGTGGCTTTAAGTGCCTTAAGAGAGGCTAGGATCAAAATTCTTGCTGCAAAGAAAATTGCTGTAAATGATCGGGCACAAAAGGAGAGACAAAGATGGGATATGTTTAGGGACCTTAGACATCAAAAAATAATTTTGTGGATTTCTTCCATTACGAAAAGTGGGAGAGGGACCCTAGACTAATTTTTCCAAAAAAACTAGTTCTATTATATATATATATGATAAAAGCAAAGAGTAAGTAAATTGATGAACTTTTATTTTCCTAGAAAATTAATCCGTTTATAAAACAGCTTTGCAAAAGGAATCTGTTTTGTAATTTCTTTTAGAAAACAAATAATTTATTTTAAGATTGTTGTATAAAATGCATATTTATATAAAAGAAAACAAATTCGGATTTATTTAAATTCGGATTACAAAACAAAATATAAGATAACTACTAAACTTGGAAGTTACAACTTGCAAGAACAGGAATTAATATAAAGCAATCAAAATTCTAGAAGGAAATAAACACAGGAAACAAACCAAACCATGTGGTAAATACAGTTTCCTTAAAACAGATTCGCCGCCTCACCGACGAATGTTAGAGGAACGCCAATGTTTGTCTCCTAGAAAACAACGGTCGAAACCAGCTACTGTAGGAGCACCTTCTGAATAGCTTCGGCGAACTTGACAATGGCAGCACTCTTAGCTTCAGCAAACTTGACAATGACAATACTCTCTCATACTAGGAAGAAGTATATATAGGTAGACTAACAAGATAACAAGAGAGTAAGGAAATTTTTTGGAGAGAAACCTAAAGGAGGGATGTCTCAATTTATACACATGGGAGGAGAGTGGAGAAGCCTTAGTCATAAAGGCTAGCAACAAATGTAGAATTCATTTATGTAAAACTGATGGAATAAATCTATTATAAGTATAGAGGTTACAAACTCTATATACACGTGTGTATATCTGTAGTAGCCACTATCATCTGACCCAGTCCAGAAATAGATTAGGTTGGTGCCCCAAACCTTGCCTTATCCAATTTAGAAAGCCTCAAGCCTAAGATCCACAAACCCAAGACCTAGACCTGGCCCAGTCCGAGTGATGCGTGTACGCGCATGTGACACTTTTTGCATAACCAACTTAGACTATAGTCTTGGCCCAAGCCTATCCTTGAAACATCCATAACTCCATTCCTTCAGAAAATTTGGATATCTCAAAGGGCTCACACCCTTAGCAAAAATTAGGAATTTAAATACCCATCAATATTTTCTTCTATAATAAATGTGGGATAGGTGGTTGCATACTTTTCCCAATACCTCATGCATGAGGTTAACTTTATAAGACAATGTTTAATTCAAATCTTAATGATTTTTTGTTATTCTTTTTGTGATGTAAAGATCTCGTTGCAAGAAATCTAAATCCACTTGGACCCACCACAACCACTGGTTAGGATCCATTTTAATTTCGCATTAAAATCACAAAAAAATCATTATTTTTCAACAACACCGTGTCTCACACTTAGAGGAAAGAAAATCTACTTTCAATTATTAAAAATAGCGAGCACACATTTTATCGATAAATTTCTCTCTATATTTAATTATCCTTAGAGTATTTTGCAAAGAAATTTATCATTTTTTTTATTATAGTATTTTGCATATAATTTTACAACACCTACTACGTGACCGTGATAATCTACACAGCATTCTACCAGTCATAACAACATTTGGTAATGAAATTTAGTCCTTGTACTGACCACAAGACATTTGTAGTAGGCTGGATAATTTTTAAAAAATTGCAGTACACGAATTTCTTTTCAGTCCACAGATATTTCTTTTCAGTCCACAGATATGGATCAGAGAAACCCAACTCATCTTTAATTACGTTAGAGTAATGGTCCTTGCTATTTTTACTTCTGTGGTATAGATTAAACAATGCACTACAATGTAATAAGTTAGAGCATTCTTAGAAAACTAATTGGATTTTGTAGCATACAACATCCTCCGTTAGATAACATAACAATGAAAATCATACAACATCAAATTGGATTAAAAAACTTCTTTAAAATCAAATAAGCCATGATTTGGGCATAATATTATTTTGGATTGCAATTTAGATAATGAAAGTTTTTGTCCTACTATCTTATTTGTGCATTTTAAAATTTGGAACAAAAAAATCAAGTGCAAGACACGCCCACTAGTTAACCCCCCCAAAAAAAAAAAAAAAAACAAAACAATTTAAAAGAAAACAAATAAATGAATTATCTCACATATGCTTCTAAATAAAAAGTTTAAAAAAAAAAAAGATGTGTTATAAAAAAATCAACTTTTTTCTAAAATTTAACAAGTTAGTTATTTATCAAAATAATCCATTGTTCACATAAAAGTGCTTGCTATTCAGTGATTAATTCATGATTAAATTTTGGTAGAGACTTATCCCATATGATGCACTTTATTTTACAACTATGTGAACTATCGTTGTTGATTGTTAAAAAAAAAAAGAGGGGGATTAATTGAAAAGTCTTAGAGCAACTTCAACGGTGAGGCATTGGAGCTGCTATTGTTATAAAATAGTATGGAGTTCACTTTTTACATCTCCAATGGTGAGCTAACAGAGTTGCTAAATTATACTTTTGCTATATCTTACATCAAATTGTGCACAGTTTACCTATAGTTAAAAGCGATAGTGCAACAATTTTGAGAGATGATCATCGAGTAGATGATTGGGTGGTCGACAAGGTGGTTGTTGGCACATGTGTGAAAGTAGAGTCTTACATCGAATAAAGAGTAAAACAAATGGGTCTTAATATATATTAGATGGGCTCTCCACTTATAGACTTAAACTTTTAAGTGGGTATGAGTTCCAAATAATATATGTTAGGCCTTGATATGGTATATGTGGACTTTGGAGTTTCTCCCTGATAAATTGGGCTGATATTGTTGTGTGCTTATGGGCTTCCAAATTTCCTAACAACTGTTATCAGAGCCAACAATAGACGATCTATGGACGGACTCTCTTTGAGCATTGATGTTAGTGGACTTTGGCTTGCACAAAAACTCTTGAACGGGCAAGAAAAATTCATAGTGACTCTTGATGGAGCAAAAAATAAAATTCCTAATGCACGTGGAGGTTGGATCACGGCAAGGTGGCTCTTTCAATAGAGTATGGTGGCTCACAATTAAGTGTGTGTGTGCGGGTGGCTTGGATTGGACTCAATGTTGGAGAATTATAGATCAAGATTAAGGGGGAGTGCGTATGATCTATAATGAACTTGCAGATTATAGATCAAGACTCGAGGGGGAGTGAGGAGAGGCCCAATGTTTGGTTCACATATAAGGAGTAGATTATTGGAACATGTGTGAATGCAGAGTCTTACATCGAATAAAGATTAAAAGAGATAGGTCTTAATATATATTAGATAAGCTCTCCACTTATAGCCGTAAGTTTTTAAGTGGGTATGAGTTCCAAATAGTGTATGTTGGGTCTTGATATGGTATATGTGGACTTTGGAGTTTCTTTTTGATGAATTAGGCAGGAGTTGCAGTGTGCTTATGAGCTCCCCAATTCCGTAATGGACTAACAGTGGTCGATCAAGTGGATAACCGAGTGGTCAACCACTTGGTGCAATCCATTGCAAAATTTTAGAACTTGCTGGTCATCCAATTGGTCTTCCGATTAACCTAAAAAATAGCAATTTCATTGTTGGAGCAATATTGTTATTCTATAACGTTTTGGTATACTATTCATTACTAAGGCCTCGTTTGGCAAGAGGCTAAAATAGCCAATTAGCCAAAAAGTTACCTTTTTAGCCAAAAAGCCAACAACCCATACCAAAAAGTCAAAGATTCCCTTTTCTCTCTACTTTTTGCACGTCGTTTCGTAATTAGCCAAAAAGTTGGCCCAAACATACAGGTTTTTCTTACCAACCTTTTTAGCCAATTAGCCAAAAAGTTACTAAATTAGCCTGTTCCCAAACGAGGCCTAAATTATAATTTTAGCTATTCTTTTTACCAAATGACCGTTGGAGTTGCTCTTATTAGGAAGATAGGTGCACCAATAAGTCCTTTTAACTTTTTGATGCATTAATCTATTCACTTTCAATTGTTACTACAAAATCCTTTTTTTATTTTTTTTATTTTTTTAGTGGCGTTTTTATAAAAAGTACTAATTGGTAGTTTTTAGTGACAATTTAAAAAAATTTATCACAAAAAAATGCCATTAATTGACATTTTTAGTGAAAGATTTAGAAAATTGTTACGGAAAAATGTCACTGTTTGTCTTTTTCTAGCAATAGATTTAAAAGTGTCATTAACTGTCAATTTTTAAAACTATTTAATCTACGCAAACACTTGTGAAATTTAATGATGCATAAGTCGTTATAACAAGATCTATGAGTAACTAATCAAAAATAAATAAATAAATAAAAATAAAGATGCCACAGCGCCCAATTTGAAGGACAACAATTATGAAGATGTTTCCCTTTAGCAATGGCCTACTATATGTACACATTTTATTTTGAGTAAAACTTGTCTAGTTGAAAAATAAAATTGATTTGATATATATAGATTTTTCTTTTATAAAACACTACAAAATAACAAATTGTATTATTGGAGTCGGGCTTATGGTTGGTCTGAATGATCTACTGAACTGTGTCCAGTCTACATTGAAGCTTTGCTCTTTCATTTTTTATAGATCTATTTGATACAATTTATAGAGCTACTTATAGAATTTTATTTTGGAACTGTATTGGATTATTTGGCGCAACCTCTCTTTAGAGTTTGTGGAGGAGTAGGTTTGGAAATACTCTTGGTTCCTGAAGGGCGTCCCTGATCCTCTGATTGCCACCTGAAAAAGGGATTAACACTTCTGTCGGGAGTGCCGGAATTAGCACTCCGACGGACAAATTGGTATAGGCCTCATTTTTTGCTTGAATCTTAAGTTTTTTGGGTCTGTTCTCACATATCTTTCTTTGGTTGATGTTCCTCTATTTATATTCGATTTTGGGCCCCAGGGTCGGGCCCACTCTTAATCCATCGCGTGATTGTTCATTCGGTCCCTTCTGTCATATCCCAGTTCCCACTCGGCTTTTTGTTCAACTAGTTCTATGGCCGATTAGTCTATTCAGCTTCTGGATCATACAGGACGGAGCCGAATGTAATATATATCCTGATTTTCAAAGTGTGTACTCAGCCTCTTTGCATCTACCGACATTCGACTCCCACAATTGCCCCCTAAACATCCTACTAACACCAGTTAGTCAGCGTGTTTGGTTTCAAACTTGAAAAGTCAAAACAAAAATTCGACGGTTAATCTCATTCTAACGTAAGTGTCAGAATGCATACGTTTTTTGGTCATCATTAGAATTTCCCGCCCCTTCGTACGCTTCCTTTATTTAATGCGATTTAAAAAAATTTCCCTTCGAATGTATGCTTTTTGAATACTCAAAGTTTCTGATTCGCCTTTTAATATAACACCTTCATTTCGCGACCTCTGCAACTTCCTCCCGTTTCTCATTGTCTTCTTGTAAGTTCTCTTTTCCCCCATTTTGAATCCCATTTCCTTATTTGTTTTTAGTTTAACATACTCCCTAAACTGGCTAGGATGGCCAAACATTTGAAAGCCCTTCTTTTTGCGGATCGAGTCACTGGTTTTCGATGCCATTTTGCCATTTCTGACATGTTCACCTATCACTCGTGGCAGAGAGCACACTTGATATAGAGAGGACTGATGAGAGTACAATCATCTTTCCTCTCCTATCAATTACTAAGGGCGGAGTCCGTTTCCCCTTTCACCCATTTCTAAGGGTCGTCCTTCGCCACTGGGGTTTAATCCTTTCCTAACCTAATATAAATTTTTACCAAATCATAATGGGAATTGTAGAGTTGAACCGACGCCTTAGGATCAATCTTGGTATCCCTGCTATTTGGCATTGCTATGCCTTGGCCAAGTCTTCTGGCTGGCAGGGGCGCTATTTTCTCAGGGCTAAGGACCCTGACCATCATTTGGTGACTATGTTTGCTAGCTCTGGCAAGCGAGTTGACGATGTCATGGTCGTTGTCCGAGGCAACTGGGAATTCGGCGAGGGCGAAGATTGCCTAGATCTTGTGCCTAAACGAAAAGGCGAACCAAGTGGCCATATAGTTTCTTACATGTATTTGCTATATATTTACTTGGTTTTCCTTCCATGCACTTACCGCTTTATTTATGCAGGCAACGATTTGAAGAAAGTTCTGGTTTCGACCGATAAGGCCGTGCTTGCAGAAATCAAAATCGCACTTAATTTCTTTGGCCATCCAAACCTCTAGAAGCAAGGGAGGGCGTCTCATATACTTCTCAGATACGAGCCGACTTATGTAACTTTTTCGACCGCAGACAACATTCCGATTCCAAGGGGTGAACAACAACTCACAGCTCTTATCTTCTCCAACTTCAAAAACCTCAGGCAGATTGGTTTGGAAGCTTCTGATTCGGAGCAAGCGAAAGAACAAGTAGCCGAAGAAGTCGCCAAATAGCCGAATCAGCCCATTTTGGAAGCCGAAAAAGTTGACGAGGCTCTGAACTTGGCTTTTGAAGAAGCCGGCCTTAATCGATCTAACCCTCAATTTACTTCAGACTGAAGGGATGTCTCATTTGAAGACATTTTTACCGACATAGGGGACCTTCTCGGTGCATACCTTGAGAACATGGCTGGGGAATCGCTCACGCAACTGGCCAGGAGGAAAAATGCCAAACGGATGGCCGCCAAGAGGAGGGCCGAGACCAACCAATCTGAACCTCCTTCTGTTGTCGTGGAAGTCTTCTCACGGATCTAAACGGAGCAGGTTGAAACGGCCGAGTCGGAGCAAATTATCAAATAGTTGGATCAGGAGGCCGAGCAGAGGAGGGAAAAGCGTCCCGCTGAGCACGAAGCCGGCGCTAAGAAAATACTTACGGATAAACGGCGGCGCTTTGAGGAGTCAAATTCGGTTGTGCCGTTCATCGTCCAACCAAGGATAAAGAATGTGCCGATTGTGTCCGATGCGTCAGCTCTGAAAGATCTGGCTGTGGCCTTGAGCATGGCTTCCTCAATTTCCTTACCGGTTGACAAAACGACTTTTCAGGCAGAGCTAGATTTGCTGTCAATAGCATTAGCCGCTCAATCGGCCATATTAGTACGTGACTTAACCATGTCTGCAGTCTTCTGCCTATATATTTTTTTATTTTTGATATTAGTTTTTTTTTTTTTAACTCTAATTCCTTGTTTTGCAAATGGCGGACAGGATAGCCGAGATCGGTCGCCGTCAACATGATGCTATTGAACAGATCAAGCTTTTAAAAATTGAAATTGAAAATGAGAAGAGCAAGGCCAAGGAGGCCACTCAAAGAGTCGAGTCCGAGGTGGCGAGAGCGGCGGAGGAGCGTACAAGAGCCGACGTCGAGGTAGAAAAGGCGAAAAGTTCTGACCAACTCAAATTGGCCGCCGAGGAGAGGGAAAACGTGAGCGAAGATGCACTCAAGTTAGCCAAGGAGGTGATTGCCAAGTTGGAAGTCGATTTGGAAGAGTCGAAGAAGGCAAAGGAAATAGCCGACTCTGAGATTTTCAAAGTGTTCCAAGTTGGGAAGGATGCCGCCTTGGAGAACTATGTGGAGGAAGTACCCAAGTTTGAGAATCAGGGCTTCAAACATGGCTGGCTCAACGCCCTCACTGCCACTAATGTGACATTGGCGTAGCCGATTCCATACGAGCAGGTGGACGTTAAGCTGCTGGAGTCTGACCTTGAAGATTGACTAGGGTAACATTTTGATTTTTGTTAGGCATCTTTCATGCATAGTTTTTGTAGATTTTTATTAGTAGATTTTTGTTTGTTTACTTTAGTTAGAAGTTAAATGTAGGGTAATTTTCGTGTGTAAAATGACTATTATCTGTACTCAATTTATTAATGAAAATTTCCTTTGCTTTTCTGTCTATTGCATGTGCTACTTAACAATCTAGTAAGATATAAGATCATGAGATGAGCAAATTAAACATCCAATTAAATATCTGCAGATTAGATAGTTGCGTATCTTTGCAATTTAGTTGAATAAACGAACCTATATGCCCTTGTCTCAGCTAATGAACTGGAACGCCAAATATCGGTGGTTCATAGATTGGCTGAGGCACATGAACTAATCAGTGAATAAATTAATGAATATGCCCTTGACCCAGCTAGTGAATAAACTGGAATGCCGAATATCGGTGGTTTATGGATTAGCTGGGGCCCATGAACTTATCGGTGCAAGGCCTTGAAATCTGGCCGATTAGATTAACGAATCTTTAGCCACTAAGATTAACGAATCTGCCCTTGCCCTAGTTAAGGAATGAACTGGAACGCTGAATATCGGTGTTCATGGATTGGCTGGGGCAGGCCAAATCATCGGCGTAATGCCTTGAAATTCAGCCAATTAGATTAACGAATCTTCTCTTGCCCCAGCTAATGAATGAACTGCAATGCCGAATATCGGTGGTTCATGGGTTGGCTGGGGCATATCAACTCATCGGTGTAAGGCCTTGGAATTTAGCTGATTAGATTAACGAATCTGCATTGCCCCAGTTAAAGAATGAACTAAAATGCTGAATATTGGTGTTCATGGATTGGCTGGGGCACGTCAACTCATCGGCGCAAGCCTTGAAATTTAGCTAATTAGATTAATGAATCTGCCTTTGCCCCAGCTAATGAATGAACTGCAACACCGAATATCGGTGGTTCATAGATTGGCTGGGGCACATGAACTTATCGGCGCAAGGCCTTAAAAGCAAGCATTGATAAGAGCACCTCGGGAGTGCTGCACCCGTAATGAATAAAAAGAGTGGGGGCTACGTGCGCGAAAGTGCCATTGTTGCATTTAAATCCAACAAATTAGGAGAGGAAAAAGGTAGTGTGGACGATTGTGGATGGCAAGAAGACTAGTCTTCAACAATAGAGGGGAGGGTAGAACACTGGCGGAACTAGATGCAGAGATGAATCGAGATGGCGAGCCTACGCGCACGGGGAGTAGGACGTCAAGGGAGTGTGAGAAGCGCCATTCCCTATGTCATCGAAGTAGGTCACCCAGAAAGGAAAAACAACAATGAGGTAACTCCCCTCGCTCGAGAGGAGAAACCTGTGCCACACCGCGCTTGTTGAGTTTTTCGATTTTCGTTGGGAACAAACCGATGACGAAAGCGGATTCCATTATCCACGACCCAAATGTAGCAGTCGAGTTCGCTGGACAAATTTTTCCGCTAGAAGTTTAGTAGTCCATGGTCAGCCGGGCTAACTATGAAGTTTTTCGGTAGGCGTTCATGGAGCAGTAAAGGGTTTGTATACCGCCTATGAAATCGGCATGCAGCTTTGTACCGCGAGAAGGGAGATAGAGCAAAAGGATGCTCACATTCAGAGCTCGCAAGCCCGTGCGGAAAAGGCCGAAAATGAGCTAAAGAAAGCTAACACTTCTGAGACTCATTCGACGAGTTAAGTGAACCCAATTGTCGCGGAGCGAGTAAACCGCCAAATTCTAGATCATGCGATTGCCGATCGAGAAACGGAGAGCATGTTCACGATAGAATCTATGAAGGCCAGGTCCTATGAAAAAGGCTTCCATGACAGCCAAAAAATTGGAATAGACAAGACAAAGAAAAAACTAGCTGATGAAGTATGTCGATGCGAAAATCGCAAATTTAAGCATGGATGGATCAAGGCGCTCCAGGCCGTGGGCATTGATCTGGTGTCACCCTTGCATTAGAGTTATACTTTTCCGTTCGAGGTTTTCGATGCCGAGAAGACTGATGACGATGAGGGAGCCAAATAATTTTGATGTACATTATTCTATTTTTATGTAAAGCATGTACTCATGATCTATTAAATAAAAAATATTATTCGAAATGTCCATATGCTTATTTCGATCAATGCTTGTAGATTAAGTTGTGTCTACAATTTTACGTCAATCGCGCTTGCGTTTGTCGATCACGAGTCTCAATAGGAGCTCCGAATTCGAAGGCTTATTCGGCCCAAACGTGTCTTTCGCGAAGGCCGCTCGAAATTCGGAGGTTTTTTGCATTGGCCAATCGTGACTTCGATGAAGGGCGCTTTAAATTCGGAGGCTTATTCGACCCAAATGTGTCATTCACGAAGGGTGCTCCGAATTTAAAGGCTTATTTGGTCCAAACGTCTCATTCACGAAAGGCGCTCCGAATTTGGAGGCTTATTCGGCCCAAACGTGTCATTCACGAAGGGCGCTCAATTGAAGACTTTTGTGTTGTGTCGTGACTTCGATGAAGGGCACTCCGAATTCAGAGGCTTATTCGGCCCCCAAACGTGTCATTTACGAAGGGCGCTCCGAATTCGGAGGCCTATTCGGCCCAAACGCGTCATTCACGAAGGGTGCTCCGAATTCAGAGGCTTTTTGTGTTGGCCAATCATGATTTCGATGAAGGGCACTCTGAATTCGGAGGCTTTTAATGTTGGCCAATCGTGATTTCCACGAAAGGCGCTCCCAATTCGGAGACTTTTTGTGTTGGCCAATCGTGACTTCGACGATGGGCGCTCCGAATTTGAAGGCTTATTCAGCCCAAATGTGTCAATCACGAAGGGCGCTTCGAATTCGGAGGCTTTTAATGTTGGCCAATCGTGATTTCCACAAAGGGCGCTCCAAATTCGGAGGCTTTTTGTATTGGCCAATCGTGACTTTGACGATGGGTGCTCCGAATTCGGAAGCTTATTCGGCCCACACGTGTCAATCACGAAGGGCGCTCCGAATTTGGAGGCTTTTAATGTTGGCCAATCGTAATTTCCACGAAGGGCGCTTCAAATTCAAAGGCTTTTTCGGCCCAAACGTGTCATTCACGAAGAAGGGCGCTCCGAATTCGAAGGCTTTTAATTTTGGCCATTTGTGATTTCCACAAAGGGCACTCCGAATTCAGAGGCTTTCTCACACAACCAGAACTCACTGGGCAAGAGAAAACATTGTATTGAAAAAAGAAAGACATACACGACGTAAAATCAAAACAAGCTGCCGTGCCATACAAGTTAACTTAATGATAAAATTTGCGCAAATGTGTGAAATTTCACGGACGCGGCAAGCTTCTTCCATCCATGTCTTTGAGCCGATATGCCCCTGTCCCTGCGATTGAGTCAATCTGATAGGGGCCGTCCCAGTTAGGACCCAATTTTTCGTCAGCCGAATTCCTAGCAGCGAGAAACACTTTCTTAAGGACCAATTCTCCTAGTGTATAATGGCGTAGCTGAACACGTTGATTATATGACTTAGTGAGTTATTGCTGGTATTGTGCCATGGATGCAAGGGCACGGTCTTGGCGTTCTTTAATCAGAGTCAAGTCCAAGGCCAACATCATGTCATTTCGGCCCATGTCAAAAACCTTCGATTTCAAGGTTGGGAGGTCGATCTCCAAGGGGATGATTGCCTGAGTTCCAAAGCATAGAGCAAACGGTGTTTCCCCAGTGGATCGCCTCAAAGTAGTGCGATAAGCCCACAGTACACTGGGCAACTCTTCAACCCATCTGCCTTTAACTTTCTCTAACCTTTTCTTGATGCCGTCCAAAATAACCTTGTTGGTGGCCTCTGCTTGACCATTGCTTTGGGGGTAAGCCGGCGAGAAAAAGTAGGGCCGGATACCATAAGTGTTGCATAATTCTCAATACATGCCATAATCAAACTGGGTACCGTTGTCAGAAACAAGTGCTTGTGGTATGCCAAACCTTGTTATGATGTTTTTCCATACAAAGCGCTTAATGTCGAAATCTCGAATATGTGTTAGTGCCTCCGCTTCGACCCAATTTGAGAAATAATCCGTCGCAACAATTAGGAATCGCTTATTGCCTGGGGCTCGTGGTAATGGTCCAACGATATCAAGCACCCATTGAGCGAACGGCCAAGGACTAGTGATAGAATTTAACTCCTCGGCTAGCAGATGAATTAAGGGGGAAAACTTCTAGCATTGACCACATTTCTTGACATAACACTCGACATCGGTTCGCATGGCCAGCCAATAGTACCCCTACGATACGGCGCGATGAGCCAGAGAACGTCCGCCCGAATGGGCACCATAACTGCCTTCATGTATTTCAGACAAAAGTTCCTCAATTTTATCCCGGTGAACGTATTCTAAGTACGGCCAGGAGAGAGATTTTTTGTAGAGCTTCCCCTGAGGATCCAAATAGTATCGAAGGGCTTTGTTTCATAGTTTGTGTGCTTCTTTTTTATCCATCGAGAGCTACTTTGAAGATAGGAATACGGCAATAGGGTCCATCCAACACGGACCCGATTCAATAACGTTGACCTGAACTGATTCTGAAGAGGCAACGCTTGGCTCGATGACGAACCCTACTTCAATTGTTCATTTCATTTCTGAGTTAATAGCAGAGGCTAAACAAGCTAGGGCATCTGCATGCGTGTTCTGATCCCGGGTTATTTGATTCAGTTCATGGTGATCGAATTTCGCGAGCAAAGAATTTGCTGTTTTCATATAGCCTGCCATGCGGTCATTTTTTGCTGCATATTCCTCTTTCAACTGGTTGATTACTAGTTTTGAGTCACAGAAAACAAGCAGACATCGTGCACCGAGGTGAAGTGCATTTCGCATGCCAGTTAACAGTACTTCGTATTCAGCCTCATTATTCAATGCGTCGAATCCCAATTTAACGGCCTGTTCAATTATTACCCCTTCGGGGGTCATGATTACTACGCCAGCCCCACTGCCACGTTGGTTGGATGACCCGTCACAATACATCTGCCAAACGTCACCAACATACATTCTCCAGTTGGGCTTAGTTTGCACTTGATTAGACTTAAAGTCAGCGAGGGATCTTGTGAACTCGGCTACAAAGTCGGCAAGCACTTGCCATTTGATGGAAGTTCTGGGTAGAAACTAGATATCATACTGGCTGAGTTCAAGAGCCCATTTCAAGATGCGTCTTGACGCTTCCGCACTGCGGAGCGTTGACTGGAGGGGATATTCCGTTGGTACCTCAATGGTATGCCCTTGAAAATAGTGCATCAATTTTCTTGCAGCCATGACAAGAGCAAGGATAAGCTTTTCTAATGGAAGGTAACATGTTTCGACGTCGGGCATAGCTTTGCTCACATAGTAAACTGGTCGTTGCTCTCCAAGTTCTTTCCTTAATAATGCGACGGCCCGATCGGATCTTGCCAGATACAAAATGAGTGAATCGCCAGTCGCAGGTGTTGCCAAGAGTGGTACTGATCAGAGATAAGACTTCTGGCTATCCAAAGCGGCCTGGCACTTGGGAGTCTAATCAAATTCTTTGCCTTGTCGAAGTGTGTGAAAGAATTGTCGGCAACAATCTGTGAAACGGCTGATAAACCTATTGAGCACGGCGGCCATCTCATTAGCTTTTCAACCTCTTTGACTGATCGAGGGGATCCAAGCTCTAGAATTGCCGTGATTTACCTTGGATTGGCTTCGATTCCACGGTGGTTAATGATGTAGCCAAGGAATTTGCCGGATCCGATGCTGAATGCACACTTTGAAGCGTTCAATTTCATCTTGTACATTCGAAGACTGCCGAACGTCTCTAACAAATCGGCTAGATGGGAGTGTTTTTCCTTGTATTTGACCACCATATCGTCGATGTATACTTCCATGGTACGGCCGAGTTGTTCTTTGAACATGGAAGTCACTAGTCTTTGATAAGTTGCCCCCGTATTCTTCAGCCCAAAAGGCATGACCTTGTAGCAATATGTTCCTCTTGGGGTGAGGAATGCGATTTTTTCTTGATCCTCCGGATGCATGGCAATTTAATGATAGCCTCTATAGGCATCCAAGAAGCTCATGCGTTGATGATGAGCCATTGCATTTACGAGTTGGTCTATTCTGGGGAGGGGAAAATAGTCTTTGGGACAAGCTTTGTTCAAGTCCGTAAAATCCACATAGACACGCCAAGAGCCATTCTTCTTTACGACCACAATATTGGACAACCATGTAGGATAAGTTACTTTGCGAACCGCCTCGGCGTCAAGTAACCGATCTACTTCTTCAACGATGGTCGAAGTATGCCCTACGGCTGACCGCCGGCTTCTCTGAATAATTGGCTTACATTTCGGATCAACGTTGAAGCGGTGTGGGGCCACTGATGGATCTACCCCTAGCATCTTGTATGGGGACCATGCAAATACATCAATATTGTCGAGTAAGAAGGCTACCAACTCCTGCCTTTCGACTTTATCCAAGGAAGCACCGATCATGAAGAACTTGTCAGGACTTCCGTCAATTTCAACCTGATGCAGGGCTTTGGTTGTTTTTTCACTTGGGATCCTTCCAATGTCTTCGAGGCTCTCCCTATCCGGTACCTCAATTGAATGCACTTCCAGTTCCTTCGGTCTCTTTGTAGCTAGAAGATAGCATGCCTGCACCGATTTCTAAGAGCCGCGAATTTGTTTGATACCGTATTCAATCAAAAAACGGAGCAGTTGGTGGTAGGTGTTTGGCACGACTTGCATCGTATGTAACCAAGTTCTGCCCATGATCAGATTACACGACGAAGGGAGTTCGACAACCAGAAATTCTATGTCTACTGATCTGGTGCCGGCCCGTACAGGTAGTGTGATCTTGTCCAAAGGATACTACGGATTAGCATTGAAGTCGAATAACGGGTAATCAGCCGGAGACAAGTCCGAATCAGTAAAACCAAGTTTGACAAAAGTTTTGTAATACATTATCTCCGAAGTACTGCCCTAGTCAACGAGAACACGCTTGATGGTGAATTTGTTTACACATAGCTCGATGACGAGGGGATCAGTGTGGGGGTGGGTCGCCCAACTAAATCACTGTCATCGAAACTAATCCTTCCGGTGTTGTGTGACCATTTCGCTGGCATCATAGGGCTATGGGTGCTAGACGGCAACTGGATTGTGTGCACCTCGGGTGGCGCTGGCAAGCTATATATCATATGAATTACACAAAGAGGAGGTGACTCTGGCCGTAGAGCTACTGTATTTTTTGAATTGTTCTTTAGGACGTATTGTGTAAGATGGCTGTCTTGCACCAATTCTTCAAGGTGATCTTTTAATGCATAACAACTATCGGTGTCGTGACCATGGTCTTTATGATACTCAGACTGTTTATCCTATCTTCTCGCATCGTGAGGTCCTGTTATCTTGGGCAACCACTTGAAGAACGGAAAGTGTTGTACTTTTGACAAAATCCTATTGATCAGCTCTATCAGCTCCGTGTATCTCTTGCCCGAACGCCTTGTGCGCCTGTTATCCACTTGATACTGTTCATTAGCTCGATGTGAACATTTGTCATTCGATCGACGCAAGTCATGCCTTTTGTCTCGTTTAGGTCGATTCCACCGCTCGGGGCTTCTCGACGGCACAGCGTTAATCGACTAAACAATTCCCGACGTGGCCATCTCTATAGCTTTACGTCCGGCTTTGACTCGAAGGGCATCGTCTTCCACTTTGTAATATTCTTTGACCTTCTTCATTAATGACCCAGACGGTTTTGGGAGGACGCTTGGTTAATGAATTGTGAGGATGCAATCCCATCTTAAAGGCGGTGATGGCTATGGAATCATTGCAAGCATCATATACCAGATTAAAGCACTCTCAATAACAGGCCGAGTATTCACGAAGAGTTTCTTCCGATTTAATTTGCATGGCCTAGAGAGAATCGGCTTGCTTCGGCTAGACCTCATTAGCGATGAATCTCGCCCTGAATGACTTTTGGAGTTAGTAGAAGCTCTTAATCGATGCCGGCTCCAGTTTATAGTACCACCTCACGGCCAGTGGTCCTAGACTGCTTGGAAATATCTAACACATGAGGGCTTCATCATTAGCATGGAACGTCATCGCTTGCTTGACGAATGTGATCAGTGAGGTCTGATTTTCCGTCGTAGAAGGTAAACGATGGTGCCTTGGACTTTTTAGGTAGCACAGTCTTGGCAATTCGTCGCACGAATGGGTCATGTTTATCTTCCTCATCCGAATCATCGCTTCTTCTTTGTCTATGCCGTACATATGGACTTCCTTTAGACGAGCTGGATACATCAATGTGCCCTTTCTTTTTGGGCTTCAGGGATGGTGAGTCTGAATCACTATCATTATTGCATTTCTGAAGTCGATGTCAGCGACCATCCTTCTTTCCGGAAGGTTGATCCCGGTCTTGGCATGCGACTTGTTAGGATTTCACTGCCTCCAAACCCAAATCCTGGCGCAGGTACTCATTTTCAGCCATCATGTTCTCCAGCCGCAGTTCATTTTGCTTTACCTGATCCATAATCGTCTGCATTGTCTCATGCATTGAAGTTAAGGGTGAGGTCTGAGCTACTGAATTAAAGTTCAAGGCACGTTGCACGGCAATGTTCTCCGATCCCAGCATGTTTCTTGGAGTGAGGTTGTCTCTTGGTGTAGTTTCGTCAGCGACTATCGGAGGATCTTCTGTGACGCTCACCATGAATAAGCTTGAGTATTCCCACAGACGGCGCCAATTATGGAGGAGTAGGTTTGGAAATACTCTTGGTTCTTGAAGGACGTCCCTGATCCTCTGATTGCCACCTGAAAAAGGGATTAACATTCCGGTTGGGGGTGCCGAAATTAGCACTCCGACAGACAAGTTAGTATAGATCTCATGTTTTTCTGGAGTCTTAAGTTTTTTAGGTCTGTTCTCACATACCATTCTTGGTTGATATTCTTCTATTTATATTCGCTTTTGGACCCCAGGGTTGGGCCCACTCTTAATCCATCGCCTGATTGTTCATTTGGCCCTTTCTGTCATATGTCAATTCCCACTCGACTTTTTGTTCAACTAGTTCTATGGCCAATTAGTCTATTCGGCTTCTAGATCGTACAGGATAGAGCTGAATATAATATATATCCTGATTTTCAAAGTGTGTACTTGGCCCCTTTGCATCTAACGACATTCGGCTCCCACGAAGCTTATGAGGCAACCAAAAAAAAAAAAAATTATTATTTAAGAAATTGGAGGAAAAAATCCTGTCTGATTTTTAATTTTCAAAAATAATTTTTTGAGTTTTCAATTCATGTTTTTATGTTTTTAATATTTTTAAAATTTTTAGATTTATTTAATTTAAGATACTTAAAAAGTAAAACATTTGTACAAATTTTTTTAAAAAATTTATTAAATACAAAAAAATAAGAAAATATATTGAATTTTTATATTTGGTCAATTTTTTTAATTTTTTTATACAAATATTATACTTTTTAAGCGTATTTAGATTAGATGTATATAAAAAATAAAAAAATTTGCATAAAATATTAAAAAAATCATTAAAAACAAAAAAAAAATACAAAAAATAAAACACTTAGGATGTGATTAGTTTGTGTTTTGAGATAAATTTTCAAAAAAAAAAAAAAAAATTTAGGAAGAGAGTTTAAATTTTTTTTTAGTTTGTTTGGTCATATATTTTAAACTAGTTTTAGAATTTTGGAGTTTGAGATAATTAGATATTTTGTTCTAATTGAGTAGATGTGTGTGAGAGAAAAAGTGATTGACAAAGAAAGATTAGAGAAAAAAAAATGATTGATTGATATGTAATAGAGAGAAAAATAATTTTAAAATTTTTTCTAAAAAATTTATAACCAAACATATTTTTAAAAATTTTCTTTCTAAAATATATTTCAAAATACAAATTAAACACACGCTTAATTTTCTAAAAAATAAAGTCAAATTTTTGAACCAAACGTATACTTTTGAAAAATGCTTGGGAGCACTAATTAGTGCTCCCACTAATTAGGTGGCAGTGGGTCCCGCCAGTAATGATGTGATGTTTTGGTCTTGGAGTTGTATTTTTTTTTTTTTTTTACTTTTTTAATGCATTAGTGCTATTAGTGGTGGTGTTTTTAGTGGGATGAATCATTGTTGACTTTTTAATTATGCTTTTACGATTATAGTTTTCAACTCGTACGAAATGACATAAAAAAAACTAAATAGCGGATATAATTAGACAAGACACTTCACTATGAAACGTGACATTGAGTGGTTTAAGGTCTCATTGTTGCATTAAGCTACGCATGACGTTTTTTTTTTTTTTTTTTTAAATATGAAAATTCTCCCCTCTCTCGCAGGTTCAAAACAGCGTCCTTTTGTAGAAATCACCGAAATGTCCTATTAGTAGAGATCAGCGAGGTGTTCTGTTAACCGTTCCGAGTGAGAAAACTATAACCTAAGAATTTATCCCGACCTCCCATGACAAGTTCCGTTTAAATCAAGACTCACACAGCGGAAGAACATTGCACCCACACCAAATGTTGATTAGATAACTTAAAATTCAACCTCCTAACCAACTATACAACACTCAAAAGATTGACTCAAGAGAAATTTAAACTCATATTCTTACCACAATGCCACCCATCCCTAAGTTACTATGCATGACGTTGATCCAATGTATTCCATGTATTCCATATGATTCTGGAAGTGGTCCTCCAAAAATCAACATCCATCACAAATTCACAATATAGATCAAAGGACAAGGCGGATCAATCTAACATGTCCGTACTAGTATGATATAATTACGGTTGTCCCTTGAAACTTGGAATGTAAAACGAGTTAAATTATTCAGTCTCGATCAGGGATGGAAGTACATTGGTTTCAGTAGAGATGTAATTAGCTTTGGTGCTGTCGATATTTAAATAAATTTTTTATTAAATTAATAATGTCAATTTTATTATTTTAAATATTGATACAAATTACTATTTTTCATCAAATGGTATCGAATCGCACTAATTGAAAACGATTCAGTTTTGTACAGTTTAATTATTTTAAAATCTTTTAAATTTAAACCATTTTTTAGTTTAGTTTCTCATTTGTAAAAAAATATTGAATTAATCATTGTCAATTATTTTAAACATATCAAATCCATCAATTTAATAAATATTTTATAATTTCTAGATTAACAATAATAATAATAATAAATACTAAAAATTTAAGAATAATAAGTTAAAGAGTTAAAGATTATATATAATTATAAGAATGATAAAGTTAATTGATAAATTATTATACTTATTAATATCTGAGAGGGCAATTTATACTGAATTGGGCCGAGCTGATAGTTGGGCCGAGGTAAGCCCAAGTGACTAGGACAGCTCGTGCATCGGCCGGAGTGTTGAGTTAGTCCGGTTGGCAGACTAAGTGGTGTAGCTCGGTTTCTACTGAGTTCGGTCATGACGTATGAAACCGGAGTAGGAATGAAGAAATGAAGAGCCAAACTAAGGGCAGTTCGGCTGAAGATGCTTGCTTACTTCGGTCAAAGCATGTGAGAAACCGAGGTGAACTTTGACTCAGAATGTCTTTCGGCTTGACTCCCTTATGTATAGCTCGGCCTTTGCATGGGTACACCGAGGTAAGGGAGGGAAGGACCGAGCTAATTTACTCGGTCGAGGAGTTCGGCCGTAATAAGGCCATCTCACTTGGCTGTGCGATGAGGAGGTGTTGGAGGATAAGCATGATCTTCCGAGTCATCATCCTAGGAGGACTCTCGTGGAGGGGTAATCCTAGAAGGACTCTCGCATGGAGGAATGCTAGTCTTGGGAGAACTCTTCGCATGGAGAAGTTAGAGTCCTACTTGGGTTGTGGCACGCGGAACCTATATAAGCTCACCAATATCACCTTTGGAGAGGTAATACAATTTTGCTCCCTGAATACATTGAGCTTTTGCCTTCTTGTCTTGCTTACTGACTTAGGCATCAGAGAGGTTTCCGGCACACACCCGCCGGCTAGCTCACGTTGATATTTTCAGGTGGTGGAACGACACCGTACAGAGGAACGAAGACTTGGTCAACAGGATTATACGAGAAGGTGTATTTCTTTCCCGTACAATATCATTATATTATTAAATTATATATATATATATATTATAAATATAATATATGTTGAAATAATCGGTTTCGATTTAGTTTGGTGCATAAAATGCTTAAATCGATACCAAACCAAATTTTTTTTTTTTTTTAAAAAAAAATCAAATTAAAAAATTGTACAGGTCAATTCTTTTTTAAAAAAAAAAAAAATTGACCAAATATGATTGGTTTGGTCAGATTCAATTGGTTTGGTCGGTTTTTTTATTTTTATTTTTCTTACATCCTTAGGATCTAGGGGGCATGTGTCTCGTCTCATTTTTTGAAAATTAAACTTTTACCTATAATTAGAATTTTTTTTTTTTCATTTAACGCCCTTTTAATTTTTAAATATGCTTCAAAATGTTTATATCTCATCTTTCTTTGTTCTTTCTTTTAATAAATTTCTTATAATTTACCATTATAAATATTTAATTTTATCAAAATATTATCTTATAATTATTTCTGTCTCTCATTTCTCTTTTGTTTTTCTCCACATTTATCTTCTTCTTTTTTTCTTTTTTCATCTTTTTATGCATGTTATTACATCTTAAATTGTGATTATCCTCATATTTAGTAACTAGAATAGAAAATAAAAGAAGCACCGATTCCATATAGATTACTTCTCAATACAATTTTTTTTTTCAAATTCATTAACACTTCATGTGCTGATTCTTGAATCCCCTCTATAGTAGAATATTCGTGTGGTATTTTCTCAGACTTTGCGCATGTAATACATGTTCCTTCTATTTCTCCAAGCAAAGCTCTTCGCATCAAAATGCCTATGGCATCGGCTTTGCCTTTCAAAAATGGAGACAAAATAAAGTGTCCATAATAAAGACGCTTACTGTTTGCCCTTAAGTCAACACACTTCCATTGTAGTGTCTGAGTAGATACTGTTAATTTCTCTCGAACCATAGCAATATTGTTTGATCCGATCATTGAATCATTTATTTCTCTTGAAATTTCTTCAATGGGGATTTTTTTTAAGGGTCCCTGATATTAAGATTTTATAACATAAAGGATATCCAATATTTTCATAATATCTAAAGTCTCTCAAATTGATCCAGAAAAAATTTGATCCAGAGAAATTCCCTCTAAACCAAAAAAATTCAAAAGTATTGCCTCAGTTTCCTATCTAATTCTCTACTGGAATTGCTTTGTTGCTTGTAGAAGGATGAAAATGAAGCTGCTCATGATGAGGATTTCTCTCTAGAGAAAATTCGATCTAGAGAATTTCTCTGGACTTCCCAGAGAATTTCTCTCTAGAGAAATTTTGGGAAGTCCAAAGAAATTCTTTAGATTCTAATCTAGAGATTTTCTCTGGATTTCTACAGAATTTCTCTAGTTTTCGCAAGAAGTAAGAATACAAATCCAGATTTACCCTGAAATTTGGGTTGATTTACGTGCAGGGATCTAACAGAAGCAATAGTAATGTGATTATTGAGGATTGGAACGATCCTCCATTGATTGAGTTTATCTAATTGTTGTAGCGGACTGTAAAATTGATGTGATTTAATTGAACAACATTATTATACTCAACAGTACCATTGATGTAAGTCAGTTGAATAGTTAATTTACTACGTAGTATGTTCTATTGTTGTTTGCTATATAGTCATTGTTGTGTTTGTGTACTTAGATTGAAGTTTCTTTGATATTTACTTGCACTCTGTTTGGCAACTACGATAAACTCTCTCCCTAATCTAGAGAAATTTCAGATAAATTTATCTATATTTTGAAATTTTTCTGTGTTGAATTTTCTCTAATTTGCCAAAAAATTCAACCCAGAAAAAATTAATCATCTCTCTCTCTCTCTCTCTCTCTCTCTCTCTCTCTTAATCTGATTTTATTCTAATTACTAGATCATCGAATTCAACTGAAGTCGACATTTTCTTACCTTGACTGTTATCTGGTTGCTTTCCTTTACTTTTTTCCAATCACTTTTTGATTGATTTGAACTTTGAACTTCGATCTTCTCAATCTTCATCAAAATTGCTATAATCTTTAATAAACTTTGTTCGCTTGAAGCAATAGTGGAGCTGAGATTGCATTGAGAGAATGGTAGGAGGTGGAAATAGAAAAGATGGGTTGTTGGTTCTAAACAGTACCAATGTGTTTGCAGCTCTTAGTACCAATGTGTATAGCTGTATAGTTCTCTGGTTTGGGAGTTTGTAATTCATCACCGTGTTCTTGAAATTTCTATGAACATTTGTTGATCTCGAATTTGTTTTTTGTTGTTACTTGCTTGGACCCGATCGCCTTGTTTATCAATGTTGATTGAAATTTCTGATGATTTCTACTTGATTTGATTGATTTTGTGGAAAATATCACCCAAATTCTCAAAATATTGATTCTGATTGATTTGAATTGATCTTCAAACATTGTGTACATACATGTCTTGAACTTTCCACAACTTCATACGTATATATATATATACAAGTGTATATGTGTGAATAGAGAGAGAGAGAGAGAGAGAGAGAGAGAGAGAGAGAGAGAGAGATATGAGGTTTGATTTGACAGAGTCAAATTTTTTTTATGATATATGAATGTGGGGTTGAATGACCTTAGACATTACAAAATAATATTGTGATCCTTTTCCATTACTAAAAATGAAAGATGGACCTTAGACTAATTTTCTCTTAATTAAAACATATCTAAGGCACATAATTTTGAGAAAGTTTTCATTTTTACCCCCAAAATTTTTGAAATCGTATCAATTTTACCCCTGCTGTCACATTTGAAACGAAAACAATTAAAAAATTATATTTTTTGCCCCAAATTTCAAAGAAAGATGCAGACTCACCCTCTCATGCTAGCAAACCACTACTTTCAACACCACTTCAAACCCTTCTATCTTCTACATCACAACTTCGTTTCGCTTCATTTTTACATCATTGGATTCACCTCACAGCCTAGTTTTTGAATCACCTCTCACACATCTCGTTCTGTCTCTTTTTGTATACTGTCAGAGCTCTGAAAGTTGATTAAAAAAATAATAAAACTTTTATTCTCATTTTTAACTTTTCTTCAAGCAATTTTTTGAATTTCATATCTTTCTCGATTCTTGACGATTCTACTTCATTTTTTCACCATTCTCTTCACCCTACTTCCTACTTCGTCCTACACTACCTCGCTTTCTCACTTCTTCGTGTAATGGGTAGTTTCAATATGTCGAAAGTTGTTCAAAAACTAGTTTCGAAAATTCTGAAACATTCATCTTTTCTTTCTTTCTTTCTCTTCCATGTTTCTCATTCTTCTTATTCTTCACTTATAACATGATGTGGAGCATAGTTCTAGATAGTAATGGAGTTGTTAATGGTAGTGGTGGTAGCGGCAATCTGGCGATGGCAGCAGAGCTCACAGTGATGGCGGTTGTAGAGCTTGATGGTAGTGGTAATGGAACTTGGTTGTGAGAGAGGTGGTTTTGGTGTTGAAAGGTGGTGGCAATGATGATGCTCATAGTGGCGAATGGAGTTCGGTGGCGATGAAGTTAGTAGTTCAGGTGGTGAAGTTGATAAAGGTAATGAAGTTGATGAAGAGATGATATATATATATATATATATAGATAATTGATATGTATATATAGATAGATGATATATAGATACATATCATTTTTCATCAACTTCACCAACATTATCACCCGAAACACCAACTTCACCGTTATCAAACTCTATTACCGCCACCATGAGCATCACCATCACCACCACCTTGCAACACCAAACCTACCTCATTCATAACCAAGTACCATTATCACTACCATTAAGCTCCACCATTACCATCACTGCGAGCTCTGCCGCTATCGCTAGACCGACACCACTACCATCACCAGTCCGTTACCACCTAGAGTTATGCTTCATATCATGTTATAAGTGAAGAAGAAGAAAAAGAATGAGGAAGATGAAGGAGAAAGAAACAAAATATGAATATTTTAGAATTTTCAAAGTTAGTTTTTGGACAACTTTTGGCATACTGAAACTGCCCATTACATGAAGAAGTGAGAAAGCGAGGTAGAGTAGAACAACATAGGAAGTGAGGTGAAGAGAATGGTGAAAGAATGAAGCAGAACTGTCAAGAATTGAGATAGATGTAAAGTCTAAAAGATGGCTTAAAGAAAAGTCAGAAACGAGGAGAAAAGTCTTAGCTCCATTTGGTTTGCCTTTGGAATCATAATTCCAAAGACACACCTTTCAAAACACTTTTCAAAATTTATAACCAAATACATAACTCAAAATTACACAAAACTCAATTCAAAAATTAATTTCAAAACTCATTACCAAACATACAACACAAAACTCCATTCAAAACTCTTTTGATGATATAGTCTTAAAGATGGTTTGTGATGGGATTGTTAAATTATTTTTATAAAAAATCTAAAAAAAAAACAATTTCTATATTTAAAAAATATCTAAAATAAATATAATTTCTTTTTTCAAATAACGGGTTGCAATTACAAGAAAATAAAAAAAATAAAATAAAAAAGTAAAAAATAAAAATTTACTGTAACGGTCAACCAGCCGGACGTTTTGGAGGATGTCCAAACAGACGACCGGGTAGACCCAATCCGTTCTTTTCAAAATTCAAAAACACCTTTCAAAACATTTTTCAAAAATCTCTTCAAAACTCAAAATCAAACAAATTGTCTCTTTTGAAAACTCAACTCAGAATTTCACACTCAAATCATAACTCCAAAAAAATAATCACAATTCCAAAACTAAACCAAACGCAACCTTTATTTATTTATTTTTTTTTATCAACTTTCGAAACTCCGACGGCATGCAAAAAGAGGAAGAGAGAAACGTGTGAGACGTGATACGAAAATTAGGTCGTGAGGTAAATTCAATGACGAAAAAATAAGGTGAAACATAATTATGATGAATGAGATAGAAATGTTTGAAGTGGTGGTTGATGGCAGTGGTTTGCTGGTAAAAAAGCGTGAGTTTGCATATTTCTTTTGAAATTTAGAGCCAAAATATACTTTTTTTAACCTTTTCCATTTCAAATGTGATGGCAGAGGCAAAATTGATATGATTTCAAAAACTTTGGAGGTGAAATTCAAATTATTCTAAGTTTGGGGGTGTAATTGAAAATTAAGACAAAGTATAGGGCTAAAAAAAATTCTCTAATTTTGACATCACGTTGATCTTTGGTCATTCTATCATTAAATAAAAATTGGATTTGGTTAAGTTTTGTAATTGATATCGCTAAGGATTAATAGTGCCCCACAAGAATCAAAATCTTGGCTCCATCACTAATCTCGATTCTTGTTTAAATTTGGCTTCTTTAGCTTTGAACCAATCTCAAATGAACTTTAATTAAACAAAGATCAAGTAATTTGTATAGTGCATATAACTTAGAGCTCATTTGGCATTGGCTAATCAACTTTTTTGCGTTGGGACTTTTTTAGCCTCGTTTGATTTTTGTTTTTGAGCTTTTTTTACTTTTGTGAGAGAAAAAATATAATGATTATGGGTAAAAAGAAGTATTTTGTTTTATTAACTTTTGTAGTTAATTTTGTCTTTTTGTAATTATTTAGCCCCAACATAAATGTCAAACCAAGGCTAAGTAAGTTATTTAAGTTTGACTTATAAAATTGATGAAAAAAATTTCCCTCCGCCTCTGGGAAAAAAATCTCTTATAATATTTTGAGTGTACAATAAATAAAAGACACTAATAATAATACGAAACATACTTCCTCTATTCCAAAATAATGGACCCTTTTGGAAAATTTAACTTTTTTTGATAATAAAATTATTGCACTTTTAAAATTTTAATTTTCCAAAATTATCCTTTTATAATATATTTTTTTAGAAATATCAATGTTATAATTGTACTTTTTATATTGTTAATGAATTTAAAAAAAGAGCAAAATAGTAAATTTATATTATTTTTATACTTGAATTTTAAAAATCGACTAATATTTTAGAATAATAAAAAATAAAATAAAAAATTAATATTTTAAGACGGGGGAATGTACAAATTGGCCACTTCTAATAGTAAAAAAGGTCAACTGAAGCCGGTCCAGGTTGATTTAATATAAAAAGGGCCCAAAAGAGTCCCTATCCCATTTTAATTCAATGCATATTTTAAAAATAATTATAAATCAATTTTATAAATATTAATAATTCATCATCAATTTATAGTAATTTTGTGAAAATACCATAACTTTAGAACTTTTGTGTTTGGTTGCATATGTTCCACTGAGGAAAGATTGGACAGCAGGGTGTTTGGCAAGAAAGTTTTTAGCATTTTTTAGGTTAAAATTTAGAAAAAGATAAAATAAGTTAAAATATTTGATAAGATAAAATATCACATTAAATCCATACTATTTTATTTTTTCTCTCACAAACATCACATTCAATTATAAAAAAAATTCAATCATTTTTTCAAATACAAAAATTTTGATCTACTAAAATAGTCAAAAACTAAAATAACCTACTAAATTAGCAACTTCTCGAACACCCACCTAGTTTGCTTTGGGTGACTTGGAGTACACCTAGATCTGGGTGTTATTTTGGAAGATGGAAATAAGTAGTTCTTTGGCTTATTTTTTTACTTTATGGATCATTTGGGAAGTGTTAAATAACTTGTCCTTTTTAAAAAAAAATTATTATTATTATATGGTGTTATATCGCTTGTAAAATTATAAATTTATCATATTATTTTCATGCATTATTAATGCATTTTTATCAAAAAAACCATACAGATTAGAGTATTTTAATAAGTTCAATTGTTGACTTATTTCCCCCTTCTCAAATGATTTTTTATTTAAATAAGTTAGCTTTTAACTTTTTAAAAATAATTCACAAACTTGCTTTTTTTTCTTTCTTCCCAAAATAGGCGGTGTGATTGAATAATTTGCCATCAATAGGGTGGTCAAATTTAGCAAGGAATATACATATGCCTCAAAATTTACTTTAAATATTTTTGCTACCAAACACACCCTCCACTTCAGTTTGATACTCCAAGACGACAAAACAAATTAAAACATAAAGTGCTTTCAAAAATAATAATAGTAATGACAATAACTAGAGTTAATTATTTAATTATAAGGGTAAATTATTAATGCATTCTAATAGTTAGGTTTAATTCTTATCAAGTATTATTGAAAATAAGTCTTGGTAAAATTGTCGCTAAAAATATTTTTTTTGTGACAATTTTTTACATACGTCACTAAAAATTGACAATTAGTGACTTTTTTTATCATGATTTTTATAAATTATCGCTAAAACTTACAATTAGTGACATTTTTTTAAGACAAATTTTTTCCATAGGACCTATTAAGTATCCCTATTTATAAATGTTATGGTAGCTTAGGTCCTATTTAATATTTTCTAAACCAATAAGTCCTATTTAGTAAAATTGAGAATATTATCAATTTTTTCTAATTTTTAAAATTAAGAACATTATTAATTTTGTATAGTAATATTTCAAATAATTATTTCACTAACTAATGAAAAAAACGAAACATGAGATTAAATGTTTTTATCCTTCTATTTATTAGTTTGATTCGACTATCCAATAAAACTAAGAACATCATAATTTTTTTTCAATTTTAAAACTGAGAATATTATCAGTTTTTTTCAATTTTAAAGTTTTTTTTTTTTTTTTTTTTTGCAATTTTTCACATCAATGTTCCATCATCATACTTCTTTATAGACATAAAGACTCTGTTTGGTAAGACTCTCAAATTATAGTTCCACCCATTGATTTGAGTATGGTATTTGTTTTGAGCTTTCAAATCATAATTCTACACCCATTTCTCAAAACTCAATTCAAAATATAATCATTACTTTTCAAAACTCATAACCAAACATATAATTCAAAACTCTTTTCATAACTTAATTCAAATTAATATTTTAATTTTGTTAAGATTTTAAATATTTTAATATTTAAATATGTTACAATTTTTTTAATTTTTAAATTTTTTGAATATTTTTAAATATTACGATTTTACTTTTTTAAATTTTAAAATATTTTATAAAAAAAAAATTCAAACTCTATTTTATAAAAATATTTTTAAATATTTTAATTTTTTTGTTATGTATTTTGTTACGATTTGAGTGTAGAGTTGTCTCAAGTTGAGATCAAGACTGGACCCGTCCAGTTCGGCCCATGGGGCTCATTTTAGACCCGTTTTGATAATTCGAACCGTTCAATGTGTAGAACTCGTCGAGTACTACATGCTTCTGAAAAATCACGTTGATCGGATATTAATAGCTATGTGATCAAATCAGTTTTGTATAAAAAAAATGGATGGTAAAAAAATTAACGGTTGATAAAAAACTGTTTTATTCACATAGCTATCGATATCCGATCAACGTGATTTTTTACAAGCATATAGTACTCAACGAGTTCTACAGATTGAACGGTTCGGATTATCAAAACAAGAACCGTGGTGGGCCCCCACGGGCCCAACAGCACGGTTTAGTCCGATCTTGGACTGGACCAAAGCCACTGCCTTAAAAATAATTTCTTAATTGAGTTTTGTTTTATGTGTTTGGTTACGAATTGAGTGTAGAGATATTTTTAAATTTAAAATATTTTTTTATTTTTTATTTTAAATATTTTATAGGAATATTTTTATTATTTTAATTTTCATAAAAATATTTTAATATTTTGATATTTTAATTGTAAATATTTTGATTTTTGGAATATTTTTAATATTTTGATTTTTAGAATATTTTTAATATTTTAATTTTCTAAATAATTTAAAAATATTTTTAATATTTGTATTGTTTATATAGGCCTAAAAAATAAATTGACCGAAAAATTAATTGACATAAAATAATTAACATAGAAGTTATTTGAAAAAAAAATTATTCGAAAAAAAAAATTATTCAAAAAAATTACTTAAAAACAATTAATTGAAAAAAAAATTTTATTTTTTTATTTGAGTATTTTAAAAATAGTTTGGTTATGACTGTTGATCAAAAATACGGATATCGAGTTATAAATTGTGTGTTTGATTATCAATCAGGGTAATACTATAGTGTGCAACTTACACCTTACACCTTTTTGTGTTCACTTACACCTTACACTTACACCTTTTTTACCTTGCACTTACACCTTTTGTGTAAGTAGCACATGGTGTGCAACTTATACATTTCATTTACACTTACACCTTACACTTACACCTTTTGTGTGAGTGGCACATGGTGTGCAACCCACTTACACCTTTTGTGAGTTGCACACCTAAGAAAACTCTTATCAATTATAGGTTGAATTAAGTTTTGAAAACTCATCACCAAATAGATTTTCTTATTTCGCATGTCACATCAAACTTTCAAAACTCAATTCCACATACAATTCAAAACTCAATTCAACACTCTATTCAAAAACCATAACCAACAAATTTCTACACTCAAATCATAATTTCACAACTCACAAACTCAAAATATGACTCATGCTCTCAAATCATATTTACAAAACTTTACCAAACGTAATCAAAATTTTCAGTTTTGCACTAAAAAATTATTCAATTTTTTCAACACGTAATTTTTATTTTTTTTTAGTTTTTTCAATTTGAAAGTTGATATTTTAAAGTTTTAAAAATCAAAATAAATATTAAATTATCATATTCCTTTATGCATAATTATAAATGATGAATAATCATTGTTTGAAAGGCAATTTCGATATTTAAAAATTTAATAGGACTTAAAAGTCCAAAATATCATAGTTATAATTTAATGGAATATAAATTCATAAATTAACACTTATGTGTAAATGTCCCTAATAATAATAAATAAATAAATTCATTTGGATAATCCCAAAGCCCTTAAAACCACAAAATTTAGCCACCGAACATAAGAATTTGGTTATTGAGGCCCCGTTTGGGGAGTGGCTAAATTAGCCAATTAGCCAAAAAGTTACTTTTTTAGTCAAAAAGTCAACAACCCATATAAAAAAGTCAATGATTCTCTTCTCTCTCTACTTTTTGCACAACTTTTCGTAATTAGCCAAAAAGTCATCCCAAACAAACAAGTTTTTTTTACCTACCTTTTTAGCCAATTAGCCAAAAAGTTACTAAATTAGCTTGTTCCCAAACAAGGCCTGAATTTATGGTTCCAACTTTACATTCCTATTACCCACTAAAAATCAAAAGATTTAAATCATGTGAATTTAAAAAATAACTACTCTCTCTTTCTTATTATGATCCATATTCTCCCTTTGTTTTTAGTATACCGGAGAAAGGAGAGAGTTAAAATCGCGATTTCCTAGTAAGATACAGTTTTGGTCATCGAGCTAATCGTTTGGTTTAATTTTTCTATAAGTTAAGTTTTTAAAAAATTGAATTTTTTAGTTTTTATATTTTTATATTTTTAGTGAATATTTTTTAAATTTTAAATTTTTTTTTACTTTTTTAGATGCATCTTAGTTAGATACATTTAAAAAGTAAAAAATTTATGAAAAAATATTTTAAAAAATTAATAAATACATAAAAATATAAAAAAATGTACTGAATTCTTGTATTTTTTTTTTATATTTTTGGTATTTAGTGAATTTTGAAAAGATTTTTTTTATAATTTTTTTACTTTTTAGGTGTATTTATGTTAGGTCTGTCTAAAAAGTAAAAAAATTGTTTAAAATATTAAAAAAATTTAATAAAAACAAAAAAACACGAAAAATTAGAAAGTAGAATTTTCTAAGAAGTGTTTTCTGAAAAATGAAAACAAACAAGCTAATTAGTTTTTTCTATGACCACTTTTTCACTTAATTTTTTGTTGAAATATTTACCAAAATAAATGAACAATTATATAGTCAAAATAAATATGGACAATAATCATCACTATCAGAAGATATCAGATTACGTAGTTCGACAAATCTGTTTATATCTGTGATATTATCCATTGTCTCCTATTTTAAATATATATTACATATCATATCTCTAAATATATAAAAATATAATAAATTGGATAAAGACGAGGTAATTTCGCTCTCTTTAAAGAGATTCAAGCCCTTCTCGATTAGTAAAACTACCACTCCCCGATGCACTAGAATATCACGTTTGAGCTTATCTCTCTCAGAATACAACAACCCAACTTTTAGTTTTGTTGGCTCAATCAACCTTACACAATGAGGTGAGTCCAAAGCTTTACCATAAAAACACCTTTACAAATTGTCTAATCATTTCTATATAAACACAATATAAAATATATATATACACACTCATTTTTTTATGTACACTTCCTTGTATATATACACATCTACCAAAATATGAAGAGTCTCATAGTTACTACAATAATGAATCAACTATAAATTACCATCATTATATGACAATTCAATACCATGAATGTATGCAATTCATAGTTTTAATCCACATGTGATCGATGATTCGCTGTGTGCACAATGACCATGATATATTGACAATTCAACCAACATGTATGTTACACTCTCAAGCTTTCAATGATAATAATACAAGTCTTACTAAATAGAAAGAGTTACAAACTCTTGAAATACACATATTAATACAAGTAACCACCATCTATCATAAATTAAATAAATTATTATATAAAATATTTAATATTAAAATAAATAGTGCAATATGCACCAACAATCCCCCACTAATTTTAATATTAAAAATAGACATAGAAATTATAAGGTAAAGATGAATATTATGCGTCATGAAGGTGTGTTCTGTATTAAATCTCTACTAGTGGAATAGTGATTTCTACTCCAGAGTCAGTAGTTGTATTAGACTTGAACTATGACTGCTTAGGGAAATAAAGTATCATTGCCCACATATAACAATCCAGGTGTTGACGTAAGCTTTGATGATTAGCACGTTATGGCTTTATGTTGATCTCAGTCTTTCATGAGTGTATTTGAGAAATAAATACAAATCTCATAGAAAGCAGCCCCATTTTCATATTTACATAGGTGAAATATGTTAAATGTGCACCTGTAATTTTGACACCCTACTCATAAAGAATTACAATTTTCATTAAAAGTTTAAAAACTCAATACCCCAAACATTACAAGATAAATGCACTCATACCATAGGAATACACAAAAAATAAATTAATCTATTTAATGCATTTGTTACAACTATCATATGATTCGTTCTTCTCATTGAACTTACACAGGATCTTTGCTTCCTAAGTTGGGTATCCTCATACATGTTTATTGTATTTGTATGAACTTAGTCTTATCCTCCTTGATGTAATATATCTAGACAGTTTTTTAAAATAGATTTGGAAGACAATCACACACTTTAATACCATCCAAAACAATACTTAAGAGTTCAATCACATAAGTTTGGATTTATCATTATAAAACAATCACCTTTACCAAAAATATTGTTGGGTATACCTCTTTATTGGAGTGTGGGACCCAATTGGTTTTGGAAAAAGAGTTTAATTTGGTTTAGTATTAATTATAATATATTTTTATATATTATATTTAATTTGTGGAGACTCAATCCAATTTGGTAACAATTAGGGTTTGATTAAAAAAACTCTAGATTCACAATACATAATGATTGATATTGTTTTCCCAAGAAGAAGAAAAAGGTGCGGCTGCTATATACCAATTCTCTTGCTTCGGTATCAGTGCCAAAGTGTGAAGATTTATCAAGGCTACTTGATTTGTTGATGGTTATGTTGTCTCGGTTGTAAAGTGGATTTGGGTTGATTATTTTTGGGTCTTCTTCAACTTTGGTTCTGAAGATTTTGGTTTATCTATTTGGTGAGGTCTTTTCTCTTGTTTATTTGTGATTTTTTGGAATTCACCTAAGGGTGGTTTTGTGAGACCATTAGTATCTCGTTTGTAATCGTTTAGAACTTATTTGGTTGATAGTAGAATCGGATTTCGATCCCGTGGACGTACCTCACATTGAGGGAACCACGTAAAAATTCTTGTGTTGCCTTTGATTTAATTTTTCCACATTAGTTTTTATTCCCATTGATTGATTTACTTGTGGGGAATCACATATTTTCCCAAACAACTGGTATAAGAGCTTACAGTTTATTTAGATTTATTTATTTGTGTAAATCAATGGAGGGGAATGTGGGTCGTATGTCTAGCTTCAATGGAAGCAATTGGGTAACTTGGAAAACTAAAATAGATGACCTATTATTTTGTAAAGATTTGTGTGGACCCATTGAGGGTGATAGTAAAAAATCAAAAAGATGGTTCTTTTTCAAAGAAAGACATTTAGTGTTACTATTGTCATGAGAAAGGGCACATGAAACGAGAATGCCGAAAGCTCAAAAACAAGGAGAAAAGGCGTGACAAAAGTGTGGATAAGAAGCAAGAAGACACAACGGCAGTTACTACCGATGATCTCATGGTCGTTTGTGAAGATGATTATATCAATTTTGTGGGCCAAGAGAGTCATTGGGTGATTGATTCTGGTACTTCTTGTCATGTGACTTCTCGAGTTGATTTCTTCACTACCTACACTGCCGGAGATTATGGTTCTGTTCGAATGGGTAATGAAGGTTTGTCCAAGATTATCGGCATAGGTGATGTTTGTTTGGAAACAAATTTGGGATGCAAGTTGTTACTTAAAGATATGAGGCATGTTCCCGACATTCGCCTCAATTTGATCTCTACTGGGAAGCTAGATAATGAAGGCTTCAACAACAAATTTGGTGATGGAATATGGAAGCTCACAAAGGGTTCTTTGGTGGTGGCTAAGTGCAAGAAGACTCATACACTTTATTCGATGCAAGAAAAAATTTGTAAAGGTATTGTCAATGCACTTGAAGATGATACTTTTACCGAATTGTGGCACAAGCGGCTTGGCCATATGAGTGAAAAGGGACTGCAAGTTTTGTTCAAGAAAGAGCTTCTACCCGGTTTGAAAGGTACACATCTTAAAACTTGTGTTCATTGTTTGGCGGGTAAACAACATAGAGTTTCTTTTCATAAAAATGTTGCTTCTAGAAAAGAAAATGTGTTGGAGTTAATTCATTCAGATGTTTGTGATCCTTTAAAAGTTAGAACACATAGTGGTGCATTTTATTTTGTTACTTTCATTGATGATTATTCAAGAAAAGTTTGGGCTTTTCTACTAAAAACTAAAGATCAAGTTCTAGAAGTATTTAAGTATTTTCAGGCCATGGTTGAAAGAGAAATAGGGCAGAAATTGAAGTGCATCCGATCAGACAATGGTGATGAATACACTGGGCCATTTGATGAGTATTGTTGCAGCCAAGGTATTCGACACCAAAAGACAATTAAGAAGACTCCTCAACAAAATGGCGTTGCCGAGAGGATGAACCGCACCATTGTAGAAAGAACAAGGTGTTTGCTTTCACAAGCTAAATTGCCAAGATCCTTTTGGGGTGAGGCAATGAGTACAGCGGTTGATGTGATCAATTTGTCTCCTTGCTATCCTTTGAATGGTGATGTTCCTAAAAGAGTTTGGACCGGCAAAGATGTGTCTTATGAGCACTTGAGAGTGTTTGGTTGCCGAGCTTTTGTTCACATTCCAAAGGATGAGAGGTCCAAGCTTGATAGTAAGTTAAGACAATGTATTTTTCTTGACTATAGGCGTGATGAGTTTGGGTATAGATTGTGGGATCCGGTCGACAAGAAAGTCATTCGAAGCCGTGATGTTGTGTTTCTTGAAGACCAAACAATTGAAGACTTTGCAAAAGTGATCAACTGGAGCCAAAAACTAGTGATCTCATTGACATAGATCCATCTCCTTCATCTTCAGTTGATGATGAAAATGGGGGAGATGTGCAGCCACCTATTGAAGATATAGAGGATGATGCTAATCCTAATGAAGTTGAGCCAAAAATTGAGGAAGAGCATCCAACTCAAGAACCGCCACCACAACTTGAGTCGAGGAAATCTACAAGGGACCGACAACCTTCAAGAAAGTATCCTCCCAATGAGTTTGTGTTGATTTCTGATCAAGGGGAGCCAGAGAACTACCAAGAAGCAATTGAGCATGCAAAGAAAGGTGATTGGAAAAAGGCCATGGAAAATGAGATGAACTCTTTACTTGAAAATCACACCTATGACTTAGTGAAGTTGCCTAAGGGGAGGAAAATTCTGAAAAATAAATAGGTTTTCAAATTGAAGAATGATGGCAAGAATCTGAGGTACAAGGCACGTCTTATTGTGAAAGGTTTTGGGCAAAAGAAAGGTATTGACTTTGATGAGATTTTCTCACCGGTTGTGAATATGTCTTCTATTCGGGTTGTACTTGGCATGGCTGTAAGTATGAACCTTGAAGTTGAGCAACTTGATGTGAAGACCGCATTTCTTCATAGTGATCTTGAAGAACCAATTTACATGGAGCAACCAGAAGGTTTTGTGGAGAAAGGGAAAGAGAAATTTGTTTGCAAATTGAAGAAAAGTTTGTATGGTCTCAAGCAAGCTCCGCGGCAATGGTACAAAAAATTTGACTCTTTCATGATGAATAATGGTTTTTCTAAAACCACTTCGGACCATTGTGTGTTTGTGAAAAATTTTTCGGATGACAAATTTATTATTCTTTTGCTTTATGTTGATGACATGTTAATTGTGGGTCAAGATTCTACCATGATAAACAGGTTGAAATTGGAGTTGAGCAAATCTTTTGCTATGAAAGATTTGGGATCGGCAAAGCAAATTCTTGGTATGAAAATTGTTCGTGATCGCAAAGAGAGACTGATTTGGTTGTCTCAAGAAAGATACATTGAGAAAGTTCTTGAGAGCTTCAACATGAATAAAGCAAAGCCGGTTGGTTGTCCACTTGCAGGTCACTTCAAGCTTAGTTTGAATCAATGTCCTACAAGTGAGAAAGACAAGGAAGAGATGCTGAAAATTCTTTATGCTTCAGCAGTTGGTTCTTTGATGTACGCCATGGTTTGTACAAGGTCGGATATTGCTCACGCCGTTGGTGTGGTGAGTCGTTTTCTCTCTAATCCGGATAAAGAACATTGGGCAGCGGTAAAATGGATTCTAAGGTATCTTCGAGGGACTTCGAAGATGTGCTTGTGTTTTGGGGATGGTAAGCCGATGCTTGATGGATTCACAGATTCTGACATGGCTGGTGATGTTGATTCTAGGAAATCTACTTCGGGGTATTTGATGACTTTTGCAAGGGGAGCTGTGGCATGGCAATCTAAATTATAAAAATGTGTTGCTCTCTCAACTACCGAAGCTGAATTTATTGCCATTACAGAAGCTTGCAAAGAAGAGTTATGGTTTAAGAAATTTTTATAAGAGTTGGGTTTAAAGCAAAAAAAGTATGTGCTTTATTGTGATAGTCAAAGTGCTATTCATTTGAGTAAAAATTCTACTTTTCATTCGAGATCGAAACACATTGATGTGAGATACCATTAAATTCGTGATGTGTTAGACTCGAAATTCTTACAACTCGAAAAGGTTCACACAGATGATAATATCTCGGATATGTTGACAAAGGCTTTGTCGAAGGACAAACATTTGAAGTGTCGAACTTTGGCGGGTATGGTTGATGTCTCCACCTAAGTCGGTAGGGGGAGAATTGTTGGGTATACCTCCTTATTGGAGTGTGGGACCCAATTGGTTTTGGAAAAAGAGTTTAATTTGGTTTAGTATTAATTATAATATATTTTTATATATTATATTTAATTTGTGGAGACCCAATCCAATTTGGTAACAATTAGGGTTTGATTAAAAAAAACTCTAGATTCACAATACATAATGATTGATATTGTTTTCCCAAGAAGAAGAAAAAGGTGCGGCTGCAATATACCAATTCTCTTGCTTCGGTATCAGTGCCAAAGTGTGAAGATTTATCAAGGCTACTTGATTTGTTGATGGTTATGTTGTCTTGGTTGTGAAGTGGATTTGGGTTGATTATTTTTAGGTCTTCTTCAACTTTGGTTCTGAAGATTTTGGTTTATCTATTTGGTAAGGTCTTTCCTCTTATTTATTTGTGATTTTTTGGAATTTACCTAAGGGTGGTTTTGTGAGACCATTAGTGTCTTGTTTGTAATCGTTTGGAACTTATTTGGTTGATAATGGAATCGGATTTCGATCCCGTGGACGTACCTCACATTGAGAGAACCATGTAAAAATTCTTGTGTTACTTTTGATTTAATTTTTCCGCATTAGTTTTTATACCCATTAATTGATTTACTTGTGGGGAATCACATATTTTCCCTAACAAATATTTAGGTGCTCTCACAATCATTCACAAATGTGAAATGGTTTCTCAAAAATTTAATTTAATCAAAAAATTTCATTACCATTCACCTTCTCAATTGTTGTAGCTAGCAATAATTAAATATAACACCATCGCATAAAATATAATTAGCGGTAAATAAAAATTGCCTTGACAAGAATATACCAATACGGTATCACAATTTTAAAGTATAGCATGATACTTTCATAAAAAACAAATGGTCATTCTTTATTGTTCGATCCAGATAAAAATTCCATACCACTTCAAGATATGTCAAAAAAACATAATCTAATTTGGTTATAATCTTGCAAAATACTCAATTTTCCATAACAAAAGTCTAGTCAATATATATATATAGCAAAAACTATCACAAAAACTTGAACACTCCCATTAATCCAAAAATCATATAGCCTTTTAAAATTCCAATAGGCCATAAGTCATTGAATTTCATATAATATTCATGAACAAAAAAACAGAATGTTTTAACTGAATAACCCACAAATCTGAATTTCGAAAGCTACAATTTTGCCATTCGAAAAACCCACAAGAAATTCAGGACTTAAAATTGATTTCCCACAAGTCTATATAATTATGAATCAGTGCTGGAATTATTTTTTTGTGCGGGAGAGAAATAATTTTAAATGTAAAAATAACAATTTAATTTCCCACTATTCTCAAATTTAAAAATAGCTTTTTCATAGCATCATCTTATTTTTTTTAAAAAAAAAATAAAAAAAAATAAAATTATCACATTCCATCACTTACACATCTCATACCTGCAACTCTATGTGAAGCCAATTTTTTGTTTGTTGAGTAAAAACTCAGATTCAAATAAATTCTCTTAGATGGAACTTGCAGATTTTTGAAAAAATACATCCATCTAGATATTCATATCAATTTAACCTCACAACACCTAACAAATCTTAGTAACATCAAAAACAACCAAGTATAAAACCATTCTCAAATTTTATAGGAGTATAATATTTTAAACCAATTTTAATGTAGCAAATATGCTTAAAAGCATCAATTTCTACATACCATCCTTCTACAATAAATGTCTAAAATTAAAGTCTTAAAAATACTCCTCGGTAACGTTAAACTTGATAAAAGACTCACATTTGTGATATTTGTAAATTCAAGCAATATAGCCACACTTGCCACAAACAATATAAGGAGGTTATTGGTTCTATAACTCATTTAACTTTGATTTCCCTTATTGTACGATTTATTACAAAATAATTCTCAAATTTTTATGGCTTTAATAGAACAATTTTTTTTTTTTTGGATAAATGAGATAAGTATAAAAATAAATTCATTCCTCAATGATGGATACCTCCATGTAGAAAGAACACTAATTGGCCATTAAGCTTCCTCCATCATTGGAAAGCATGTGATCACAAATTCTCTTTTGTTGCACCGAAAAGGCTTGCTAAAATTTCCATTATTTAATCTCATGTGGCCAATAGTCTATCAGTTACTAATAATCACTTTTTATTTCTCCAAATTTTCTGTTGTTGAGCTTCTTATGTTCTTGACTCCATTTTTGAATCTCCTTAAAATTGTTGGAGTATTTACCTAAATAAATAAAAAATTATAGAGTCAAAATAAATATAGGCAAGAATCATCACTATGAGAAGACACAGATTTACGTGGTTCGGGAAATCTGCCTACATTCACAGATATTACCTTTCGTCCACTATATTAACTATATATTGCATATCATATCTCCAGATATATGAAAATACAATTATTCAAACAGAGGCACAATAATCTCGCTTTCTTTAAAAAGATTTAAGCCCTTCTCGATTGATGAAACTACCACTCTCCAATGCAGCAAAATATCACGTATTAGCTTATCTTTCAAAGGATTCAACAGCCCGACTTTTAGTTGTGTTGACTCAATCAACCCTACACAAGCAGGTGAGTCCAAAGCTCCACCATAAAAACACTTTTACAAGTTGCCTAATCATTTCTGTATAAACACAACATAAAATATATATACACACACTCATATTCTTCATGTACACTTTTCCTTGTATATATATATATATACACATCCACCAAAACATGAGAAGTCTCATAGTTAATACAATAATGAGTCAATTATAAATCACCATCACTATATGACAATTCAATACCATGAATTTATGCCACTCATAGTTTTAATCCACATATAATAGTTGATACATTGTGGGACAATGACCCTGATATACGGACAACTCAACCAACATGTATGTTACACTCTCAAGCTTTCAATGATGATAATGCAAGTCTTACTAAATAGAAAGAGTTACAAACTCTTGAAACACACATATTAATACAAGTAACCACCGTCTATCATAAATTAAATAAATTATTATATAAAATATTTAATATTAAAATAACTTGTGCAATATGCACCAACATTTTCATCTACACCTTCTTTGAGATAGACATTTTTTTTTTTTTTTTTATGTTATTTTTTTTACATTAGAGGTAGAAGAGTTGAAAACGTCACCTCAGGCACACAAGTTCTAACCATTGGGCTAAGCCACTAATTTTTCCAAAATTTTCTTATTGAGAAAATGATTGACTTTCTCCCTCCTTTTTATCTAGACCTTTCATTTTTTAATGGACCAGAGGATTTCTTTACCATCACATTGGAGTTGCAATCCTAAATTCAACGAATTCCGAATCCTTGACACAATCCCCACATGATTTCATCTTCTCATTTGTCCATTAATCAAAGGAAACAATTCGAGTGTTGGAAACCCTACTAAGGTCACTCCCTAGGGGCCTCCCAAGTACTGTCCCCTACATTTTAGTGATGTGTCAATGAACCTACCAAAATCTGTGGTAATGGATTTGAGTTTGCACACCTATGGTCCCAACAAAATACTGATGTTCCAATTGGAAAACGTGGTAGCAGAGTTGAAATTTAATAGTTTTCAAAACACAGCTCACATGTACTAACACAAACTCACTTGGCTAATATGGAAGAAATATTGAGGTACAAGTATATGGCTCACACTATTTATTGTGAGGAGTCCATCTCTTAATTAAAATGATAGTCCTTCAATCTCAGACCTCTTATTCATCATCACAAAATGCAAGTATATGTGAGGACCCATTTGGATTAAGACCTCATTTGGGTACATGATTTTGCACCAACAAAGGTATCGGAAGAGATCCTTTGAAGTTTGTTCGAGTTAGGGTTTGTTTGGTATAATTTTTCCCAAGTTAAAATTTGGTAATCAAGCAGTAGAAACTAAAACTATTCTTCCTTAACATTCAAAGTGACTCTTTGATACAACGTATAGACGCTACTTATAATTTATTAATTTTTCGGGCAAATTATACTAGTGGTTTATACATTTTGCCTCTTGTGCCATTTTGGTTTCTACACTTTTAATTAGCTCAAATTTGACTCATAATTTTAGATTTTGTGTCAATTTAGTCCAATTGATAATGCCAGTAGTATTTTTGATGAAAGATATCACTGAATTGGTTGAAATTAACTCACCAAGTTTGGTAAGTTTATAATTTTGCTCTTAAAAATATGACAAGAGTTATAATCAATTAGATTGAATTGAGAAATCATAAATTCATAATCAAAATCGAGCTAATTAAAGTTACAATGACAAAAATGCACAAAGACCAAAGTGCAGGGACTACCGTTATAATTTTTTCTAATTTTTTAAAATGTATTTTCGGTTCGTGTATCAAAGTATTTAATACAACTTTTGCTTATAGATTGTAAGACACTTTTAACTGCAAGTTGGAAAAAAAAAAAATTTGATTATCAACAAGCTAAAGAAGGGTTCTAACTATTAACTGTCAACTTGAGAAAAGTAGGCCCAACTTGAGAAAAGTAGGCCCAAAATAAGCGTTTCTACCTATTACATTTCCCAAAACTGTCCAACTTAAATGAGAAAATTATTTTGACTAGAAAAAAGAAATGAAATTTTGTGTCACTTTTTACGAGCCAATAGGACAAGCATCCTAACATGAGTGGTATGAAGTAATGATCTAAGATAATCAAATAAGTGCTCTATACATTGTCATAATCTTCTCAATACAACTATAAAACAAACCAAATTATGTGACTCTTGAAAACTCATTAAAAATTTATTTAAAATTGACTTTTTAAGTAAACAAATCAAACTTTAATATATTTTAAAATTTAATAAGTTTCTGACCTGACAAACTTATAAAATCATAAATTATATAGAGAATCAAGCTACTTGAAATACATTTGAAAAATAAATAATTTACACATAGATACATTTTTAAAACTTAATTTTCAAACAAAATTTTAGAATATAACTAGACACTCAATTCAACTTGTATATAGACAAGACTTGATTATAATAAACTGCAAAGTAGCTTCAATTAAAAACGAGGTGGCATGTCATGGTACAACGTAGCATGATATTAGATGTCATGTTGCTTGGATTAGTCTTGTAATTTGGTTTAGAGTGGTAACACTTGCATCAATTTTGACTTAAGGATGGAGACCCTTTGGAATTGCAATTTGCACCATTAGCACAGCTTTGAGGGGTCACCACGCATGATGGACCAACCCTAATCATTTTTTTACTTCTTTTCGATAAAGGTGAATGCGAATGTGAATTTTTTTTTTTTTTCTCCTTTTCTTTTTATTTGTGGTTAAAGGAAAGCCAATGCAAGTACCGAACTAGCCACAAGGCCCATAAACACGAGGCTTTGGACCATTAATAGTAAAACCCTAATGGGAACCCATCCCCACTTTGGTAAAAACCTTTGCTTGTCCCTATTCTCTGTCTTTTTCTTTTTTTTTAAACGGCAAAGCAAAGAAGTTTCATTAATGTAAAAAATAGTACAAAGTACAAGACAAAATACATCAATAAAGAAAGAGATGTGCAGAAGCATCACAATAGACTGAATCATCTCAACTAGGTTGGTACAAAAAAGCCCATCCTATCATTTGCTAGCACTCCCAGAGTTGGTAAGCAACCAACCAAAGAAACAGAAAAAACAGAAAAGACCTCAGTCCAAACAGGGTTGGAGACCTCAGAGCAGACCTGAGACCAGCACACCAAATATAGCAGATAGCATAGTGACAAAGACAAGCCCAGAACAGATACAACAAATAGCATAGTGCAGATTCACCCCCCTCCAAACATTAATGCAGCAGTCCAAACTCCAGAAGACCATTCCAGTTCACAGAGTATCTGTAATGACCCCGAAATGTACGTCATAATTATCAGTAATTAATTACGTGTTTAGACGAATTAATTGAAGAATATCTGTTTGACTTGGAAAATATCTGTTGGAATTACAACTTCGGGACTGAAATTGAAGACCGTAATGAGTTCAGAAAATGAAATTGAACGCGTCTATGTGATACCGTGAATTTTTAGAACCATTTGGGAAAATAAATTGAGGACTGAATTTCGTCTGATTCGCTAAGTTCCGTTTGGCTCAAGTTATTGGCACAATTGTTTAGTTATGATGTAAGGGCCTTGTTTAGCTCAAGTGTTTTGGCTTAATTGATTTATTTGATATATATGATATAAGATAAGGATTGTTGACCCATTTGACTCAACTAAAGAGAGAAGAAAAATCTAGAGAAAAAGAGAGAAAAGAGAGAGCTCGGGAGAAGAATAGAGAAAGCAAAGGGAAAGAAGAGAAAGGGAAGAAAATGGGAGGAATCAAGCTAAACTTCTCCAATTCACCATCTAAGGGTAAGATTTTCATGGAATTAATTGTTGATTCTTGGTATCTAGCACGTGGGACTTGAGATTGTGGTATAATAGTATGAAGATTATGTTTTAAATCATGGTTTCTTTACATGTTTGACATGATTGAGGAAGAACCTCCATAGATTTTGAGAAAAGAAACTTAAATGAGCATGTATTATGAGTTTTCATCTCAAGTCAAGTTTGATTCTCTTATATGATGCATATGGAGTTTGTTTAAAACTTATGATGGGTAAATCAAGTTGTTTTGCAAGTGTATGAGCCTTGAATTTCATGATTTTGGAGGTTGAATGTTGGTTTGAAGCTTGGAAGAAGAACCCAGATTTTCTGATCTGCTTTCGAAGGGGTTTGGCCGCTCGAGCGGGGATTGCACGCATCCAGTATTTTGCCTCAGTTCACAGTCCGCTCGAGCGGGGGTTTGGCCGCTCGAGCGGGGACCTGTTTTTCAGAAATTTCAGAAAATGTTTCAAGGCATGATTTGGCATCTTCATCGCATTTCTAGCATGTTTAAGCCTTAATTAAGCTAAGATAATGCGATTATGAGCATGAAATGAACATGAAAGAATGTAATGAAGGAATGGAATGACATGAATTATATGATTTGATGATGATGAATGTTAAGAAATGTGTTATACTGTTGATATTTGCAGGACAAGACGTGAAGACCGTGCAATCGGTATCGGAAACCCACTGTAAGTAACATTTCTGTAAAGTTATGTTGATAAGCAATATATTTGAAATGTTATACGAGATGTTATATGATATGATATGTTTTGAAATGTGATTTTAAACTGTGAACGAATGTCCTATTTGCAAATCTAGTATGGCATCCATAGATAGTTAGGTCATGGGTGCGACATGAACATGCAGGCCCATGATGTGATCAGTCATGGGTTAGGGCATGAAGATGAAGGCCCATGGCCGATTCTGAGATCTCGTTAGGCTATGTTGTTATGAAAAGGTTATGAAAAGGTTCTGTGGAGTATGTCATTATGTATGTTCTATGATGGTGATCATGATTATGTATATGAATGTTATGTTTTCTGGTTATATGAAATGTTGGAGTTCGTTCACTAACCCCTTTACGTTAATGTTACTTCCGGAGCTTAACCTCATTGTTTGTATTTATGTATTTATAGGTGAGCATGCTGGGAGTCAAGCCTAGGCTGAGTTTTGCATCAAGCCACCAGATGTTTGGTCGCCCCGAGCTGGGCTAGGCCTGGAAGGCCGTATAGTGAGTTTGTTTTGAATGTATATGTGGCAAGAGCCTAAGATGTATGTATGAATGTTTGTTGCATGTTATGTAATATAGTGGGTAATTAACTCATTTTTTTTTGCATGTATATGTATGTTCATATAAATGCACAGCTCTTTGGACTATTAGTTTCTTTGTTTTCGTTTCCGCGAGCCCCGTTTATTTATGTTATGTACAGAAAGGCCTGTGGTAATCTAGGATTACTGGTCGGTTACAATGCCAAACTTTTAGGGGCGGGTTTGGGTCGTGACAGAATGGTATCAGAGCGCACGAGTTAATTTACCCACACACGTGTCCATAAGAGCTGTTAGGTGCATTAGAAAAGAAATAGAGCATGGCATAACATGTGTGCATGGGTGTGTGTGTATGAATATAAGAAACAAGAACTGTAAGTGATGAGATAACAGAGGAAACATTATGTTGAAAATGAAATGTGCTATCTGTTATGGGTTCTATAGACCAATGGAAGATAATAATGCAAGGACCGTAGATGAGTCAGAATTTGTGACTGCCAGAATAGATCGGTTAGAAAGAAAGGTAGAAGCTTTAACTGGGTTGGTGGAAAAGTATGTTGCTTACAAGAAACAGAAAATGGAAATGGTTAGTGAATCAATGACCACCGTGAATGAGAATTTGAATTCGAGCATTGGTAATAATACCAAAAGGAGAATCAGTGGAAGTGTTAGAATCCCCATTTGTTGGGCATGTGGGAAGCCGCATTGGGGTATTTGCCGTCGCATATCTGGAGCTTGTTACAAATGTGGACGGAAGGGACATTTGGCCAGAACTTGTTCGAAGAATGTGAGACCCGTTACTAGTGGGGTTAACTCAACAATGACACCGAAGACAACCGTAACATCTACTCCCGAGGGGAATATCGTGAAGCAATGAGGGGTTTATATCCTAGTTTCAGATAAGACACAGAATAGTGAACAAGCGACTACAGGTATGATTTATTTAATGTGATGATAACAATGTTACCTATGCGATGAAAAATACTGAACATGTGACTGTGGCGGAACAAATTTACCTAGGTTATTACCTTATTAACTGTGTAAGGACCTTCGAATTGAACATGAGCTAGAACAATTGACTATGGTATGCTTGGCAACTTGACCTATGATCTTCGAAACCAAATGTATCCCAGACTTCTGATTTGAACTAATTTTCGTGGACATAAATGAATTATGTTACGAATTGAATTTATGAACATTACCTTTGCTATGGATTGTTATGTTATGTTATTACCTTTGCATTGAACACTATGGAGCTTGATAATTGACTTCAGTTCTATGTGCAAGATTTGTTCCTTATATGTTTGATTGCTATGATATTGACTCCACTGCTATGAGATGATATGCTGAATAACTGAATAGAACTATCGAATTGATTTCTCTGTATGATGACACTTTGTGAACTACTGAATGGCAACGGAATGAAAATAATATATGACTGAGATTTTTGATTGAGATTCTGCCAAGATAAGTAAAGTTTGGAGGACCAAACTTCTTAAGGTGGGGAGAGTGTAATGACCCCGAAATGTACGTCATAATTATCGGTAATTAATTATGTGTTTAGACGAATTAATTGAAGAATATCTGTTTGACTTGGAAAATATCTGTTGGAATTACAACTTCGGAACTGAAATTGAAGACCGTAATGAATTCAGAAAATGAAATTGAACACGTCTATGTGATACCGTGAATTTTTAGAACTATTTGGAAAAACAAATTGAGGACTGAATTTCGTCTGATTCGCTAAGTTCCGTTTGGCTCAAGTTATTGGTACAATTGGTTAGTTATAATATAAGGGCCTTGTTTGGCTCAAGTGTTTTGGCTTAATTGATTTATTTGATATATATGATATAAGATAGGGATTGTTGACCCATTTGACTCAACTAAAGAGAGAAGAAAAATCTAGAGAAAGAGAGGAAGAAGAGAGAGCTCGGGAGAAGAAGAGAGAAAGCAAAGGGAAAGAAGAGAAAGGGAAGAAAATGGGAGGAATCAAGCTAAACTTCTCCAATTCACCATCTAAGGGTAAGATTTTCATGGAATTGATTGTTGATTCTTGGTATCTAGCATGTGGGACTTGAGATTGTGGTATAATAGTATGAAGATTATGTTTTAAATCATGGTTTCTTTATATGTTTGACATGATTGAGGAAGAACCTTCATAGATTTTGAGAAAAGAAACTTAAATGAGCATGTATTATGAGTTTTCATCTCAAGTCAAGTTTGATTCTCTTATATGATGCATATGGAGTTTGTTTAAAACTTATGATGGGTAAATCAAGTTGTTTTGCAAGTGTATGAGCCTTGAATTTCATGATTTTGGAGGTTGAATGTTGGTTTGAAGCTTGGAAGAAGAACCCAGATTTTTCACAGTCCGCTCGAGCGGGGGTTTGGCCGCTCGAGCGGGGATTGCACGCATCCAGTATTTTGCCTCAGTTCACAGTCCGCTCGAGCGGGGGTTTGGCCGCTCGAGCGGGGACCTGTTTTTCAGAAATTTCAGAAAATGTTTCAAGGCATGATTTGGCATCTTCATCGCATTTCTAGCATGTTTAAGCCTTAATTAAGCTAAGATAATGCAATTATGAGCATAAAATGAACACGAAAGAATGTAATGAAGGAATGGAATGACATGAATTATATGATTTGATGATGATGAATGTTAAGAAATGTGTTATACTGTTGATATTTGCAGGACAATACGTGAAGACCGTGCAATCGGTATCGGAAACCCACTGTAAGTAACATTTCTGTAAAGTTATGTTGACAAGAAATATATTTGAAATATTACGCGAGATGTTATATGATATGATATGTTTTGAAATGTGATTTTAAACTGTGAACGAATGTCCTATTTGCAAATCTAGTATGACATGCATAGATAGTTAGGTCATAGGTGCAACATGAACATGCAGGGTCATGATGTGATCAGTCATGGGTTAGGGCATGAAAATGAAGGCCCATGGCCAGTTACGAGATCTCGTTAGACTGCAGACTGTTATGAAAAGGTTATGAAAAGGTTCTGTGGAGTATGCCATTATGTATGTTCTATGATGACTGATCATGATTATGTATATGAATGTTATGTTTTACGGATTTATATGAAATGTTGGAGTTCGTTCACTAACCCCTTTACGTTAATGTTACTTGATGAGCTTTAGCTCATTGTTTGTTTTTATGTATTTATAGGTGAGCATGCTAGGAGTCAAGCCTAGGCTGAGTTTTGCATCAAGCCACCAGATGTTTGGTCGCCCCCAGCTGGGCTAGGCCTAGAAGGCCATATAGTGAGTTTGTTTTGAATGTATATGTGGCAAGTGCCTAAGATGTATGTATGAATGTTTGTTGCATGTTATGTAATATAGTGGGTAATTAACTCATTTTTTTTTTGCATGTATATGTATGTTCATATAAATGCACAGCTCTTTGGACTATTAGTTTCTTTGTTTTCGCTTCCGCGAGCCCCATGTATTTATGTTATGTACAAAAAGGCATGTGGTAATCTAGGATTACTGGCCGGTTATGATGCCAAACTTTTAGGGGCGGGTTTGGGTCGTGACAGTATCAATCCATCTCCCTTAGACACACAACCACCAGACCTGAGACCAATGCCACATTAAGCAGCCAACACCACCAGAACAGATCAAGTTTTACAGAGACAAACCCAGAACCAGGACAGATATAACATATAGCATAGTGTAGATTCACCTCCTCAAACATTAGTGCAACAGTGCAACCTCCACAAGACCATTCCACATTAGAACAACAAAGCATAGGCAGCAACTGGCATTCGAAGCAGCAGATAGCAGTTCAGAAACAGAGCAATAGCAGTAACAGTTCACTCCCACAACTAGTATAGCAACAGCAGTAACAGTTCTACAGACACAAGGTCATAAATAGAAAAAGTAGAATAGCAAATCCCACAACTACAGATGCACACCCAGGCAACCACATCATCAAGAAAACCCATCAACGTCTGCTCAACCTCATCTCAGAAAATTGCAGTTGCACTTCCAGAACTATACCCACTGTAATTGCACTACACAGCCAACAATAGAACAAGCAAAAATAGGAAAAAAAGAACAAACAGCAGAAGCACCACGTGGAACAGAACACCACACCAAACTGGACTAAATTGTAGTCTGCACAAACCAAGCCTCACCCCTAAGATGTTATAAGCACAGATTGACAAGTAAGACAATAACAAACCTCGCCTCACCCCTGAGATGTTATAAAGGAAATCTGAAATTGAAAAATGGAGCTCCTTAGAAGCAGCCTTAAGCTAGAAAGCCAGCCGAATGATAATCAATTCTTGCAGGTCCTGCAAATTTGGGAGAGACGCGTTAAAGCATCAATCATTCCTGTGCTTCCAGATTGACTAGAGTGTGACCAGGGGTATGGCACGCCAAATGCACTGTTCAGCTTTCCTGCAGAAGTACCCTGACTACCATTACAGCAGACCATGGATGTAATCGAGAATGACCAGAAACACCCCACCAATGCAAGCAGACCACCACACTCTCCAAAGCAGATAAGCGGAGGATAAGAACATCTTTGAATGGATTCCTCGAGATTCTGAGAATACACAGAGTGTAGAAGCAAAACTATCCAAGACTCCAATCCGCTGCAGGAATATAGAGGTTTTGATATTGTGCTTCCATGCGAGCCAACCAAAGAATTGCACCTTAGAAGGAAGGTACTTAATCCACACCAGATGACTGAAACTCTCAGTGCCACCAGAGTCACTGCTAGTTTGGTTGTAAAGGTTGGACACAAAATATTGCCCAGGCTTGGCTATTCTCTATTTATTGACTTCAATATATACGATATATATATATATATATATATGGATATATGTTTGTTCGGTAAATGAGATAAAAATATAGAATATAAAATAGTAAGAGTATGACTTCGCTCTAATTAGTTTTATCTATTAAACCGTCCAATTGCCTTGTTGTGGGTCCATCTAAACTCATCTCGGTGATCAGGGGCGTAGCCAGGAATTCTCCTCAGTGGGGTCATTCAGAGGGAGAGAGAAAGAACAAATGAAGGAATGCATCAATGGCAATGCAACAATGGTTGTTAGAGAACGAAGCGTTGATGGAGCAAATGAATGAACGAACACTGAGCTAAAATTGACACCACTAAACAATGAATAGCTCCAAATATATGTGATATATGTGATATTGATCTAGATTCACTAGGGTCATTTCGTTAAAATTGACACCACTAAACAATAAATAGCTCCAAACACTGGGGTCATTTTGTTAAAATCCAAAACTATTAAATAAAATTTCATATATATTTAAACAAAATTTAAAAGTTCAGTGGTGTCAATTGACACCATTGAATTACACATAGCCCCGCCCTTGTCGGTGATCAAAACCATTAATCTTGATTGGATATCGATGCTCACATGATTGTATCACCTTTATCTTAAAAACAAATGGACGGTTTATTCTAAAAAATGTCTATTTTTTTAAAAAAAAAAAGAAATGTCAAGCTATATTCAATATTAAAGTTGTGTTTGGATAATTGATTTATGAAGGGATTTTACCAACAAAAATGAAAACAATAGGAAAACAAGAAATAAATTTTGTTGCTTCGCTTCATTATCTTATTATCTTTTTCTTTACTTTTTTCTCCGTAAAAACTTTCATAATTCTATAATCCAAACACACCTAAATATTTAAGTAATATTTAAGTAATATTTTCATTTACTCTGTGTTTATGCAAATGAAATTAAAAATCTTAGAATATATAATAGTATATTCATTTTCTAGGAAATCATCTACATTTCATAAACTTTGTACATAGGTAAAGCAAAACCATATATTTTTGATTGAACTACTTATGAAGGTCCAATTCCTGCTGTTATATTGCGGGGCCAAACCAATTAAAGCCTCATGTGGTATAACTTATGAAGCATGGTTTCACTGCAGAACCCCAATTCTAATGACCCCATGCTCTCATATAAGAAAACCCTCAACACATTCAAAAGTTTCAATTTTTATTTTTATTTTTTTGGATACATTAGAAGTCTAGCTTAGAAATGTGGAGTCATATCCTCAACCCCTTAGTTTGAAAGCTTCATTGTTTAAAGATACAATATTTGCAACATACAATTGTTGGGGAATAGTCGATGTCAGTAGTAACATACAATCTTCACTGTATTAAGTAAACAAATTTTATCAAACGAAATTATGTTTTAGTAGTAAACATTGAACCAAGATTAAATGTACAAAAAATATAAAACGACAAATTCTATTTTGTTAAAAAAACAAAACAAAATCTAAAAAATAGAAAAATACTTACAAAATTATTTTTTTTCTCAAAAAACGATAAAGTCCAGCGTTTAACACTATTTTTTTAAAACATATTCGTCCTTTCTACGGTGCTTTCAGAACATAGATGTCTATCTCCCAGGATAAAATAATTGACAATAATTACTAGTAGCACTACAAACTAATTGCTCACCAAATACACTTTGTGTATATACTCTTTTTCAAAAAAACGAATGCAAAAATATGCAAGAGGAAGAAGTACAAAAATTGAATGAATCTGAACAAATAGAGGACTACCTATTTATAGAAGAGATGGTGACTGTTTGGGACACTACCAAAAAAATTGTTTTTTGCGACGGTAGGCGGCCGTCGCAAATGCCCTGGATCCCGTCGCTAATACTTTTTGCGACGGGAATGGAGGGTCGCGACAAAAGGGGTTGCAAAAGAGCTTTAGCGACGGTAAGTGCCGTCGCCATTAGTTTCTGCGACGGGAGGGTGCCTTTTTTGCGACGGCACTTTTTCTGTCGCCAATAATGGAAGAATATATCAGTTTTAGCGACGGCACATAATTCCCGTCGCTAAAAGTGGGTTTTTGAGACGGCAGAATTACCGTCGCTAAAACTCTGGCAGCTTATAAATATTGGCGACGGCAACGTCTACCGTCGCTAAAGGTTTCTTGTCAATTACAATTTCACAGCTTTTGCGACTGTATTGGTGCCGTCGCAAAAGCCTATTACTCTTTTTTGCGACGGGTTCTTATGCCGTCTCAAAAAAAAAAAAAAAAAACTGTTGAGAAATTATTAAAAAAATTAAAATAACCTGTATAAAATAAAAAATAACTATAAAAAAATCTAAAAATTACAGAATAATATAAATCCATACATAAACAAAAGTTGACAAATAATAAAAATTAATAATATTGTTCCATTCATAACAATACATAAATAAAAATTCATAACAATAAAAATTATGCCACTACATAACGTCGCATAATACATACATAATGTTGCTCACAAATTTAAATAACATAAATCAAAATCAAAAGTTTTCGTCTTGATTAGTTAAAGGTTACAAAAATAAAAATTGGTCATAATCTTTATACGCCCGCATTCCAGAAGAAGCCAACTGCTACTCAGGAAATATCTGAAAAAAACAAGATAAAAATAATTAAAAACCATATAATGGTGTTAATATTTTAATTACAGAAAAATATTTAAAAAAAATTGACTACTATATAATTAGAAAGATAGTTTAGTAAATAATTTTGATTGGACCGAAATCCGGCTCTAACTCCCAAACTGGGAACTCGATTCGAGCCCCGTCTTCTCCCACAAGTCTCTTGTGCCTAGGAGGTCGTGTGTGCCAAGTTTCGTGCTAAACCGACGCCGTTTGGTGATTTTGGGGTGTTAACGCCTCGAATTCAAGTTTCTTAAGGAAGTAGTTTGCCTAAAGTGAAATCCGGCTCTAACTCCCAAATCGGGAACCCGATTCGAGCCCCGTCTTCTCCCACAAGTCTCTCGTGCCTAGGAGGTCGTGTGTGCCAAGTTTCATGCTAAACCGACGCGGTTTGGTGATTTTGGGGCGTTAACTCCTCGACTTCAAGTTTCTTAAGGAAGTAGTTTGCCTAAAGTGAAATCCGGCTCTAACTCCCAAACCGGGAATCCGATTCGAGCCCCGTCTTCTCCCACAAGTCTCTCGTGCCTAGGAGGTCGTGTGTGCCAAGTTTCGTGCTAAACCGACGCGGTTTGGTGATTTTGGGGCGTTAACTCCTCGACTTCAAGTTTCTTAAGGAAGTAGTTTGCCTAAAGTGAAATCCGGCTCTAACTCCCAAACCGGGAACCCGATTCGAGCCCCGTCTTCTCCCACAAGTCTCTCGTGCCTAGGAGGTCGTGTCTGCCAAGTTTCGTGCTAAACTGACGCGGTTTGGTGATTTTGGGGCGTTAACGCCTCGAATTCAAGTTTCTTAAGGAAGTAGTTTGCCTAAAGTGAAATCCGGCTCTAACTCCCAAACCGGGAACCCGATTCGAGCCCCGTCTTCTCCCAAAAGTCTCTCGTGCCTAGGAGGTCGTGTGTGCCAAGTTTTGTCCTAAACCGACGCGGTTTGGTGATTTTGGGGTATTAACTCCTCGAATTCAAGTTTCTCCCACAAGTCTCTTAACTTAGAATGTAAAGAATGCAAAGATACATTTTAGCTTAGAATGCAAAGATACATTTTATACCTGATCTTCTGGTGGTGGTGTATATGGATTCTCGTCTTCTAGATTCCCTAAATGCCCGGCCACTCGATGCATCAGGAACCTATGTTAGTCAGTGCATAATGTGTTAATCATATTTGAATTTCATACATAATCTTGAGTGAAAATTGAACTATCAAACAATTGTGATGTTTATATGGAACCTGTCTGTTGGGATCGACACTCGCCCCCTGTGACACAAGGGCCATCATCTCAGCTCTCATCTGCTCCAAATGTGAAGAGAACTCTGCTCGCAGCTCCTCCCTTAGCTCAGCATGAACCTGCTGCGTGATCTGCTCAATAGTCGATGGCTGGGGTGTTGACTGTGATGGTCCAGTACCATCTTTATACACCATTCTCTGAGGCACGATTCTCCCGTATGTGCGACAATATCCATGTCTGTCATGACCTATCAACTCATGGAAAATGGCATTCCTAGCCTCCAAAGTCCGACCATCCTCAGGTAGCATAGAGAGTTAACGATTAAACTTATCCTGTATTGAATAAGACATACAAGTATACACCAAATTAAGATGGTTGACACACAAAAAAATAAACTTTAAATACAATCAAAGGTGTTTGGAAACTACCAAGGTCTGGATAACCTCTGGGTCATCTACTCTACGTGTCATAAGCCAAACATTCATCTTATCAGTAGACTCCCCCTTACTGGTCATCTAAATTTTTTTTAGAAATATGAAAATTAGAATCCAAATAATTTGCAAATATACAATGTTTATTTATATACAAAAATAAAACAATAAAATGTAAACCTCATGCCGTATCTGAGAGAAAGTAGTACGCCTTGTGGTATGAGCTATCCCGTGAGCTCGCCGATTTTTAGCGTTCCTACTTGCAATTTTCTATAACAAGTTCAACAAATGTAAGTATGTAAATATGATTTGTATGTTTACATATCATAAATATAACGTAATTGTATACCTCAGCATCGAATGCGCCAATACTCCAAGTTGTTCCCACCGGCTTGGCAACGCGTTCATAGGAACATCATCCTTGATTAGGATTTGAGCTTCTAGGCTTGAAATACTTAGCCTTAAGCTTGTTCTTGTGATCCTTCCATATCTTTGTTGCGATTTTCATCTTGATTGGCTTGTACTCCTCGATATATATTCAAATTGTCCTATAAAATACAAAGTTTAAGGCTAAGCATAACACAAATTTGGAATCCAAATTTATGGACAAAAATAAACTTAAACCTTCACATCCTTCCAGATAGCCTCAAAAATATCATCAAGCACCTTTGTTCGATCAAGAAAAGTAAGAGGAACAATGTTACCATTCCGCACAATAATGCCAAGTTGAGTAGTTAACTTGGCCACGTTATCCCCTATTGGACAGTAATTTTCATCAAATTGTATGTCCAGCTTTTTACCAGTACCCTACTCTTTAATGCCCTTGGCACATCCTCTACCATGCCTAGTCGAGGTTGATGAAGAACTAACATGACCTGCGATATACAATAATAATAAACAATATGCAATGGTAACAAACAAATGCAAATTTAAATAATGTGAATACAAATCATATCAAATAAACCGGATGTGGGCTGTGAAGAAGTCGAAGGGTCTGCAAAATACAATGAAAATAAACAAGTTATATATAATGAGCATAAATAAATGTATGTGTAAATAATTTTCATGCAAATCAAAGCAAATTTATATACCTGTGGATGGCTCATAAGCTGATGATGATAGCTGCTGTGGTGCCACTAATGGTGGACGCACCGATGGTAGGTGTGGAGGCTGAGTACATGGTAGCTGTTGTGGTGCCACTGTTGGTGGCTGATACGGCGGTAATGGCCCCTCAGATGGTGGTGGCACTAATGGCCCCTCCGATGCTGGCCGATGTGATGCCTCCTCTGATGGTGGTGCTACTGATGTCCTGTTATGTAGCACATCAGACATCATGCGCTGGGAATGATCAGGCTTCCTCTTCCTTCCCATAATAATCTGCAAGCAATATAACATTAATTGACATTAGAAACATAGACAATGGTTTGTCATCAACTATAATATGGCATGAATTGAACTAATACAATTAAGAAATTGATGATTAACTACAACATTGGCCTTAATTGAATTACTAATGTTGATTACATATCAGCCTATTTGAACATCAACTGTTTCCCCTTCTGCGGCTTCCCTCACCCAACCAACTTCTTCATCACGAAGCATTATATTTTCTTCCAATTGTTGGCTCATGTATGGCTCGATTTGTGGATCAGTCGAACTCATATCAAATAAACCTCTTTGAGACATCTTCACCACGACTTGCCAGTCTGGTTGTAACGTCCGCAACATACCAAACTTGCTTTCGCTTGGGACGCCAAGATGAAAGGTTCATTGGTAATTCGATCATCTCGGTACAACAAATGATTGAAGTTCACCAACGTGAAATTGAAGACATCTTCTTTCTTTCCGTGAATGTTGTCAATGCAATCACACTTAAACAACACATGTTTCTTCTCATTGGAATATCGAATCTCAACAATATCTGTCAATTGTCCATAATAGTACACAGACCCCAGACGAGGATTCTTGTCTTTTCGACTAGCATAACTTATGGTATCTGCCTTCAAAGCTACACCACAATTTTGTGTGGCTCAACGATCATCCATGGCCTTTACTCGATACCGAAACCCATTCAGTATATAACCGTTGAACCTCCTTGCCAGGTTATGAGGACCATTTGCCAATAGAATAATCTCTTCAGAAAGTATGACATCAGTAGTCCTTCGCAAAGTTTGAACCTATTTAACACGAAAATGTAAAATTTAAAATGTAGATCGATTTAAGGAACTAGAATGTATAGAGTTAAATACATACATGTTCCTTGAACCAAATGTGAAAAGTTTCAAAATGTTCACACCGAAGTTGATGATCGTCGACACGAGGCATTTTGAGCTTAAGTACTTCAAGGTGTTTCTTTGTGTAGATTGAAATTTTAGCCATACAAAAAATTTAGTTGAAAATTCAATAAAACATAATAAAATATTGAGTGAGTGACTTAACCTACTTTATGAATGGTTGAACCGCGCTTGTATTGCATAAGATGTACCGATGAGCTTGTACCCAAGAAGTATTATCAAGATAAAAGCTTGTGTTTTCACCAGTGGCATGACCCAAATTATCAGCACCACTATAGTTCCTCACGGGTCGACTAGATTTGGTTTCCACATCACTGAGATATTGTGCACAAAAATTCATACATTCTTCCATAAGATATCCTTTAGCAATTGATCCTTCAGGACGAGCTCTATTACGCACGTATTGCTTCAAAGTAAGAAGATACCTCTCAATTGAATACATCCATCGAAACTGAATCGCTCCACCCAATAACGCTTCATCAGCTAGATGTATAGGCAAGTGCTCCATTATATCAAAAAAACTCGAAGGAAATATTTTCTCTAGATGACAAAGTGTTACAGCGATACGATCTTTAATATATTGCAAATCCGTCGCACGATTCACTTTCGAACACAATTGTCTAATTCAATCGCTCAATTCAATCAAGGGTTCAATTACATTCTTCGGTAACGATCTGCGAATAGCCAATGGAATAAGTTGTTGCATCAGAATATGACTATCGTGGCTCTTAAGACCCCCAATGCTTCTATCATGTAAGCGCACACGACGTGATATATTGGATGAATACCCGTCGGGAACTCTTACTTCCTTCAACACTTTCAAGAACAAATCTTTCTCATCCTTGGTCATCGTGAATTGTGCTGGTGGTAAATAGGCTTTATTCGACCCTCTTAACTGCAAATGTAGGGGTTTTCTAATATTCATATCTTGTAAATCACGCCGAGCATTAACACCATCCTTCGATTTTCCTGCAACCCCTAATATTGTCCACAACACATTGTCACAAACATTCTTCTCTATATGCATCACATCGAGGTTGTGTCTTATTAGATTGTGCTCCCAATATGGCAATTCATAAAAGATACTCTTTTTCTTCCAACTATGGGTGCGATGTCCAGCTTTCTCCTTCTCTACCTGTCTCCTATGCCTCTCCTTCAGGTCATCCCTATTGTATTGGGTTAAAATACCCTCAGATTCTAATTGTAGCAACATCTCAGTTCCAGACAACAATTTTGGTTTGAGTCTGACTTCCCGCCTACCATCAAATGATACTTTATCCTTCCGGAATTTATGGCCAGTAGGTAAAAATCTGCGATGACCCAAGTATGATTGTTTCCTACTATGCTTCAACCAACATGATGTAGTTTCCTTATTGCAACAGGGACATGCATATTCTCCTTTAGTGCTCCATCCTGACAAGTTTGTGTATGCAGGAAAATCACTAATTGTCCACAGTAAAGTTGCATGCATTTGAAACATTTGATTTGTTGATGCATCAAATGTTGACAAACCCTCATTCCATAGTTCTTTCAACTCCTCAATCAACGGTTGCATATACACATCAATCTTGTCACCAGGTCCTTTCGGGCCGTCAATAAGCACGGATAAAATTAGAAATGGTTGCTTCATGCACATCCATGGCGGCAAGTTGTATGGAATGAGCACAACAGGCCAAGTGCTATAAACTATGTTCATCGTCCTGAATGGGTTAAAACCATCAGATGCTAAGCCAAGCCTTACACTTCGGCAATCATTACTAAAGTCAATATTCCGACGGTCAAAATCTTTCCATGCAAGGGAGTCGGGATGCTGAAGACACCATCATCGATTCGTTCCTCTGCATGCCATCTCATTAACTTGGCCGTCTTGGATGACATAAACAACCTCTGCAACCTTGACTTTAAAGGAAAATACCTCATCTGTTTTGCAGCTATTTGTTTGCCACCTGTGTTAGGACCATTTGAACCACCATCACCATTTGATTTCCATCTAGAACTGTTGCATATGACACATTTATCAAGATTGGCGTCCTCGTTTCGAAACAACATGCAACTGTTGGGACATCCTACGTCTCATACGTGAAGCCCAAATCTGTTGTGACCTTTTGAGCTTTATAATATGAGTCCGGGAGTTTCACACCCAACGGGAACGCCTCATTCAATAACTCAAGCAACATGTCAACAGACTTGTCTGTCCGCTGATTAAGCACCTTCAAATGTAGAAGTCGAACGATGAATGACAAAGATGTGAACTTCTGACAACCTGGATACAATTCACTTTGTGCATCTTGAAGAAGTTTGAAATACTTTGCAGTCTCTGCATTTGGACCGAGCTGGGGTTCAGATGCATGGGGATCAGGCCCCTATGGTTCATCACCCTCAACACTTGTACCGGCATGTGGATTTCCCATAGCCCCTTGTATCATTCCAATCATATCATCTCCAATGTCTAAATTAGCTAATGTTTCATTTTCTCGATTACCATGCAGAGATATGTAAGATTCCTCATGATTAATCCAATGTTTGTATTTTTTAAAAAAACCATTCAAAATCATATGCTCCCGTACACCATCTCGTACAAAATAGTATCGATTCTCACACTTCCTACACGGACAACTGATCATCGAACCTTCAACCCTATTGGTGTAGGCAAATACAAGGAATTCATCAATCCCATTAATGTATTCACTCGACATCCTATTTGGCAAATCAATCCAACTCTTATCCATCATCTGTACACATCCACAAAAATATCTCACCAAAGTAACTCTAAATATAATACCTCATAAACCAAGTAAATGATAGCATTCCTCTCCGCAAATAAATAAATTGTCATATTAAACGTCAAAAAATACAAAAAAAAAAAAAAAAAAAAAACCTAATAAACAGAATAAATAAGTGAAAATAAAAATAAACCCTAATATTTTGATTGGTTTTCAATTTATATTGTCTAAGACACATACATATTTTGCAAATATATTGTCTAAGACACATACATATTTCAACATTATTTAATAAATTTTTGAAATTTCATGCAAATAAACCATTGAGGTTTTTGACAATCAAACTAAACTCATTCATTATCAACATTAATCTTAACCTTAAATGCACTAAATTTAATTTGTCCTATTAAATATATATGAAATTATTATTTATTTTCATAACTTTTTCAAAATATAAATCTAATTTCTTGATTCTATTTTTTTCCACAACAAGTTTTTGAACTTTTATCTGATTTTTATATATATGAAATCTGATTTATCTGTATATATAAATAAATCTGATTTATATATATGACAGATTTCAGATATATGGAATGATTTATATATATGACAGATTTATACGAGATATATAAATAAATACAGATTTATATATATAGACAGATTTCAGATATATGGACAGATTTATATATATATGGACAGATTTATACAGATATATAAATAAATACAGATTTATATATATATATATATAGACATTCATGTATATATATATATATATATATACAGAGACCGAGAGAGATAGAGAGAGAGAGAGAGAGTCGTCGCCGGAGGGAGCACCACTACAATAGTCGTCGCCACAAGACCACTTCATTGCTTGCTCGCCGTCAGTCTGCTTGAGAAATTTGGGGGATGAAGTTAGGGATTTGGGATGAAGTTAGGGATTTGGGGATGAAGGTCGAGCGGCAACAGGAAAAAGAAGGGCGGGCGTGGTTTTTATTTTACTTTTTACGACGGTATATTGTAGCCCGTCGCAAATAGTAGTCATTTGATCGTAAAACGGCACCGTTTGAATAACATTTTTTTGCGACGGCAAATTTTCGTCGCAAATGATCCACTGTTTGCGACAGCAACCATACGCCGTCTCAAAAAGGGGGTTTTCTGCGACGGTTTTTTTTACCGTCGCTAATACTTCCGCATTTCCGACCCCTCCGCGTAGTTTTATTGCCGACGGGAACGTACCGTCGCTAAAGGCTATTATTTGCGACGGGTAAAGTTACCGTCGCAAAAACGGTTTTTTGCGACGGGAGGCGCACCGTCGCTAATTCCTCTGTGTTTTTTACTCTGTTTTCCTGTAGTGGGACAAAAATGAATAAACATGGAACCTGTTCGAGTTGGAGGAAAACTAAGACCAAACTGCCAACGTTGGGTTCAATTTGGAAATAATTTTGAATTTCAAATAGAAATTTAAATTCCAAATGGTAGGAATTTAATTTTAAAAAATTAATTTTGAATTTTAAACAAAAATTTAAATTCCAATTGATAGGAATTTAATTTAAAAAAAATTAAAATTCAAAAATTTTTGACCAAAAAAAATAAATATTAGGTTGGAAAACACCAACCCTACACTTGCGTCCAAGCTCGGTTTGGGTGATTGTGGTGTGCGTGCATGGTTGTTTTTTAGTCCAATGGGTCAAAGCCCACTGTCCATAGCTGGCCCTTCTACGAAACATGGTTTTGAGCAACTAAAGGTGTGTTTATTTGGATGGATTAGATAAGGGGGAATTGTAATCTATCGGACTATTAGTCCTGGATACATTGTCCCCAGACTATTTGGTTGGACTGGATTTGTATCTTATGTTTGTTTAGTCATAGGATTAGATGTCTGGATTGAACTATTTTTAATGAATTCAATGTTTGTTTGGAATATTATGGAAAATGATAAATGCTCAAATGACTATTTTATCCTTTTCAATTATTTACTAAGTAATAGTAATATTAAACATAGCTTTAATATTTTAATTATTTTTAACTAGATTAAATAAAAATTTATTTTATTTTATTTTTTGCACAATTAAATAAATTTATTTTTAAAAAATTAAATAAATTAAATATAAATAAAAATATACGTTATTTTTAATTAAAATTTTAAATAAATTTATTTTAAATAATAATAATAATTAAATAATGAAATAAAATAAAACATCTATTAAAATTTAAATAATGAAATTAATAAAATTTAAAATAAAATATCAATAAAATATCCATAAAAGAATATTTTAAAAAATTAAATAAATAAAACAAAAATAAAAATTAAATAAAATTATTTTATTTTTAAATTGAGACATTTAAATTTTTTTGAATTTTACTAAATATAATATATAATTAAATACTAGCAGGCAAAAATGTAATTTCATTGACTAATCTCATGGGATGAGTTATCCCATGATTTCTATCCCACACCCCCCCATGGGATAGGATAGTCCCACAAACACTACAAGAAAATACACATTTGGCGACTAAATTTTTAGTCGCCAAAAGTGATTTTTTTAGTTGCCAAAAGTCGGGTTTAAGATTTTCGCGACTAAATTTTTTAGTCGCCATGTTTGTCGTTGGAAAACGGTCGCGGAAGGTATGGCCGACTAACTTCGCTTAGTCGCCAAAACAAAGACCTTTAGCGACTAAAATTTTCGTCGCCAAAGCTCATTTTTATTTTTTAATTTATACATTTGGTGACTAAATTTTTAGTCGCTAATAGTGAATTTTATTTTATTAATTTATACATTTAGCGACTATTTTTTCCATCGCCAAAACTAAAGCTTTTGGCGACCACCTGTTTTAGTCGCCAATACTCAGGCCTCGTTTGGCAAGAGGCTAAAATAGCCAATTAGCCAAAAAGTTACCTTTTTAGCCAAAAAGCCAACCCATACCAAAAAGTCAAAGATTCAAAAGATTCCCTTTTCTCTCTACTTTTTGCACGTCGTTTCGTAATTAGCCAAAAAGTTGGCCCAAACATACAGGTTTTTCTTACCAACCTTTTTAGCCAATTAGCCAAAAAGTTACTAAATTAGCCTGTTCCCAAACGAGGCCTCAGTTTAAAAAAAAAAAAAAATTTGAACCTGTTGCTCCCACCTAGTTTCAAACTTGCGACGTCCCACTTCCACATGCCAAACCCTTTGCACAACACTCCATCGACTATGCCAACATATCATCACATGAACATATATGCAATATATATTATTTATATAGTATATTAACCGCAATTAATACAAAATAATATTTATAAATATAATTTTTTTAATTCAATATAATTTATGTCAAAAATAAATTATTTATTAAAAAAAAATTTAGGCGACTTTTGGCGACTAAAACCATTATTTAGTCGCTAATTGTATTATTTTGGGCTACTAATTATTTATTTGTCGCTAAAAAAACAAGTTCCAATTAAAAATCAGTACTTTTGGTGACGAAATCTAATTTTAGTCACCAAAAACGTCCCCTTTTGGCTACTAAACAGAATTTTAGTCGCCAATACTCAGTTTTTAGCTACTAATTTTTTTTTTTATAGCCAAAAAGCTTCACTTTCAGCGACCAATCTGGTTTTAGTCGCCAAAACACCTACAATCGGCGACCAATCTGCTTTTTAGTCGCCAAAAGCAGCACCTTTGGTTACTAATTTGTTTTGGTCGGCAAAAACCATGACTTTTGGCGACGAAAATTGTGTTTGTTGCTGAAACCCATATATTAGGCGACCAAACTGATTTTTAGTCGCCAATACATATACATTTGGCGACCAAATTGTTTTAGTCACCAAATGTCTTCATTTTGGCGACTAAAATGGATTTTGTCGCCATTTGTGCACCTTTTAGCGACGAAATTCTATTTTTTAGTCGCCATTGGTGCGTTTTGTTGTAGTGAAATATGGGACTAATAGTCCGGAGGGATTATTAGTTCGGAGCAAAACTTTTAAAACAAACAATGGATTATTAGTCTGGTGGGACTAATAGTCCAATCCCACCTCTTAATCCTTCAAAACAAACACACCCTAATTGCGGTGTGCGTGCGTGGTTGTTTTTTAGTCTAATGGGTCAAAACCCACTTTATCCATAACCGAACCTTTCACAAAACATGATTTTGAGCAACTAAATATACTCTCCCCCCCCCCCTCCAAAATCAAAACAAAAACCATTTTTGGCAGTCCCTCCCCCCCCCAAATAAAAAATAAAAAAAAAATGAAAAAAAATAAAAATAAAAACCATTTCTAACAGTCCAGTGGGTAGAACCAAAGAAGGTCAATACTTTGAAATCTTAGGGTTGTTTTGTTGGTGGGGTTAAAATGAAAATCTTGTTTGTATTATATGAAAAAAGATGAACAAATTACCTAGCTATCTCACGTATTTAGAGTAATATAACATATAGGGATGGTTTTGCTTTTTTGTCTAGAAAAAATTTGAGGTGGTTTTGGTGAAGTGGATGAACATGAAATCCGATGATGTAGATCTGTTTCTTACAAAGTTGAGCACCATTAGGATTGCCTGACTTATTCGGTCGAAGCACACTATGATGTTCAAGTGAATGATAAGTGGGGAGAGCAAGTAATAGTGGCAACTTGAGTGTATAATATTGCATACTTGGCCTTTTGGAAGTGGTAAAATTCTCCTTGGTAATAATAGTAGTATATGGTTTAACTTACAAAAGAAACTCTTTCAACACAGATGTAAATTAGGAAGCATTGGTCGACGAAATATGAACAGAAGGCTGATCCTTGATATGTCTCAGAACAATACATTTTTGTTATCGCGATATATATAGGCAGCCGTGGATCATTTGATTGGAATGAAATTTGGAATGGATACACTTGATGATATGAATAATGTAAAAAATAAACATATTTGTTTTGTAGCAGATCTTTTACAAGATCAACTTGGATTAGTTCATTAAGAAAATGTGGTTCGAGGAACTATATATGGAGAACTTAGACATAAATTAATGGAGTTTTCTTAGGTGTGCAACCCACAAAAGGTGTAAGTGGGTTGCACACCATGTGCCACTCACACAAAAGGTGTAAGTGTAAGGTGTAAGTGTAAGTGGAAGGTATATAAATGAAATGTATAAGTTGTACATTGCCACTTACACAAAAAGGTAAGTCTTGGTAAAAGGTGTAAGTGTAAGGTGTAAGTGAACACAAAAGGGTGTAAGGTGTAAGTTGCACACTATAGCATTACCTTTAATTAATATCGACTCCCAGAATTTAAAACAAACTTTTCCTTTTCCTAATTTGTCAACGTTTTCTATTAGATAACCTTCTTAAAATCGAATGATTTAGTATTTATCTAAACAAGAAGTTGAATTAATAGGTTTTGATCACCATTTTACTCATAGAATTATCCAATTGCATTGTGTAATTTATTCGACTAGACTAACTTAGGTGAAATTCATATCAAGTTTAGGCTTATTTTAATAAGGTTATATTTTAATTAAAAAATAACTGTAAAAAATCAATTATTTTTTTTATTTTTTTCACGTCATTTCATAAAATAAAAAAAAAATTAAAATTTTTAAACAACCATTCGTCTCCCGCAGAGTTTAACATAAAAATGAATGACAAGTTCATTCGAAAACTTACAAAATATGGGGAAGTCAATTTTATAATCTAAAATATATAGTGACTAGAGCACATGTAATTTACAATACTAATCTAGAAATCAGTTCCCCGAATCCTAGTTGTGAACAAACGAGCCTCAGATTATCACCACGTTGTATAAATGCGTGGACTTTAAGGCAAGGTAAAAAAAGTCAAATGAAGGGTAACTATTAACAGAAATGACATAATTCTTTAATTTAAGAATTCTAAAGAGTGTTAATGATAAAAAAAAAAAAAAAAAAATTTAAAAAAAATTAAAAAAAAAATAATTAAGATCCAAACATCACATCACATCACATAAATCTCACACATCAACCTATTAGAACTGTTAATTTAAAACTTTCAATCTTTTTTTTAACTATTAATAGGTTTGGGGTAACTTGGTCAACCTGGACTATTTTAAGGTCTAGTGGTCGACGACTATATGTTGGGGGTAACGTGTCTGTGTTTATGTGTAGACCGTGTTGCTTATGAAAAAGAGTGAGAAATGGGATGAGAGGTGAGAGGTACAGAAAAAAGGATTAGGGTCGGTGATTATTTGAGTACCTTTGAAATATAACGTATTATAATTTTATATTGAGTAGTTAAAAAATATAAAAATATATAATAAATAATGATTAGTAAAAATATATAAACACGTGATATTTTGAGAATACTTAGCCTCCGTTTGGGAAGTGGGTTGATTTTTTGGCTTTTTGATTTTTTGACTATTTTAGCCTGGGCTATTTTAGCCTGGTTTGGGAAGGATTTTTTGACTTTTTGACTTTTTTAACTTTTTTTGTGAGAAAGAATTGTAATGATTATGGATTGGATTTGATGTTTTGTTTTTTGTGGCTAAAATAATCTATTTTATTTTTTGTGACTATTTTAACCAAAAAAACCTGACTTTTTTCTTCCCAAACAGAGCCTTTTCCTAGTGATTCGCTCTCCATTTTCAATTGGATAATGGGATAAAAATGCGTGCATCGAAATAAAAATAATAATAATAATAATAATATAATTTTGATTTCTCACATTTATTCATAGTAATATATTAGTCATTTCGGTGATCGTAATAATATTGTAAAAATTGGTTTAGTTTCTAATATTATTTTGGTAATTATATCATTAATTTTTATAATTTAAGTGAAATGTCATTTTAATCACCGTAATTTCAATTTGAATAATTTGAACCCTACGTTTTCAATTTTATTACAATGTGATTCTTTCGTTATGCATCATTGACATTTTAAACAGAAAAAGACGGCATGCATAATTAGAAGGATCAAAGTGAAATTAAGAAAATATATAAGGACTATTAGTGTAATTTTTTTATTACACTGGTGGTCTCTATAGTTATTTTTGAATTTCACTTTAATTATTCTAATTTTGCGTGTGCCTTTTTTTTAAAAGATTTTAACAATAAGTGACGGAAGAACCACATTGCAACGAAACTAAAAGTGTATGGTTTAAATTGAAATTATAAGGACTAAAGTGATATTTCATTAAAATTAGATAGATCAACGGTGAAATTTTACCAATTTATTTTTAAGTTATATATATTTTTACTGATTTTTTTTTTCTTTCTATTTTAGTCTTTTGTTTATATAATTTTTAGATATACTTGAAAAGTAAAATATTTATGAAAAAAAAAGTTTATTATAAAAATATGAATAATAGTTTTCAAAAAGTAAACTAAACAAAATGTAAATATGTAGTCATAATTGTGTGATTAAAATTATATTGAAGATTAAAGGATAAAGAAATTAAAAAAAATGGAGAATTCCTAGTTAAATTGTAGATTTAAGTACTCAAAATTTTATTCAAAAGGAAAAAAAATTCACTTTATTCATTTAAACTATATAACACTTGTGCTATTTTCTTCCTTGAATCATCAATTTGAACAATTATCTCTTTAAATTATCGACATTAGTTCACATCATTTTAAACCGGTAACAGAGTTAATAATTTTTAAAAATTATCACGGATGCGAGCACACAAAAATATTTGTACATATGATTTACTTAATTTGGTTGTATCTAGAAGCAATTGCTTGTTATAATTGTTTGCATTTTGTGTTTTATTGAATATTTTCAAAGTAATTAGTTGTATGTTGTTGCACAGTGTCCTGACATTATTTTCTATATATTAGGGGTGTAAACCTACTCGATGGTGTGCTATTAAATTTATAAATTATAAATTTTGATTTTGAATTAAAAATATATATAGTGTTTGTCAAGTGTGTTTGATTTGAGTTTTCTGCATTAAGTTTTTTGAAAATTAACTTTTTTGGTTTTCATATTTTTGTGTTTTTAGTGAATATTTTTTAAATTTTAAATATTTTTTTACTTTTTTAGATGCACCTTACTTAGATATATCTAAAAAGTAAAAAATTTGTAAAAAAATATTTTAAAAAATTAATAAATACATAAAAATATAAAAAAATGTACTAAATTCTTTTTTTTTTTTTTGCATTTTTGGTATTTAGTGAATTTTTGAAATATTTTTTTTACAATTTTTTACTTTTTAGGTGTATTTATGTTAGATGTGTCTAAAAAGTAAAAAAATTGCTTAAAATATTAAAAAAATTCAGTAAAAACAAAAAAACACGAAAAATAAGAAAATAGAATTTTCTGAAAAATATTTTTTGAAAAGTGAAAACAAGCAAGGTGATGGTGTTATTTTCCAAACTCAAGATTTTAGATTTAAATCTTGTGCACTTCACTTTATAATTTTTTTCTCTTTTTGATATTAAAAAATTTACTTGGCAAAAGGAGACAGAAGACTTTCAAAAAACTAAAGCGAGTTATTCACATATATTGTAGTATAAATATACCTCCTTATTTGTCTTTCTTATTGTGGCAATAAATAAGTTAATTCTCTCAATTAATCATTTGTTTGTTTACAAGTGAGATATTCTATAGAAAATATTAATTTCGTTAATAATTTTATGATAAAATAAACTAATATCAAATAATTGTTCAAAGCTCTCGAAGTAAAGTGATGCAGGTATGAAATAAAGTGATACGGTTTGATATTTTGAAAAGTAAAGTGACTTTTGTGGTTAAAATTTATTGTAACTGTGTATCGCACTGTGAATCTGCATAAAACATAATTAAATAATATTTTGTAAGAAAAATTACAATTCAATGTATTTTTGAAAAAAAAAAAATAAATTAGTAGTAAACTCTACAAATATTACTAATTAAAGTCATAATATTTTTCATCAATCTGTAAATATTTTGTGAAACTATTGGCAATATGTAATTTTTCTTAATTTTAAAGGTAAAATCAATCTTGAGTAATAAGTAGAAAGTGAAGATTAATTAATAGGGGAAATTTCATATCAAGGTAAAGTTTACAAAATAATTACAAATAAGTGGTAAAATTTATAAATATTAATAATTAAAATTAATTTTTTTTATTTATAAATATGTAGTAATAACTTTTTCCTAATTAAAGTAGTAGTAATTTACTGCATGCCATAAAAAAGAATTCACTGCACGAATAAGCCCCTCTCCATATTTCATCTCTCTATATATTTCTCTATATTTTTTTTTGTAGGTTTCAATCCTAATCCGCATTGATGATATGAACCGTCTATCTCATAAGCTCCATAATAAAAGTCATCCATGTAAAAAATTAGTTTTATCGAATAACTATAAACACATGAACAATTATTTTATAAAATTGATAGTTTAAGTTTAATTATATTTACCATTCATTTTATAAAATAAAATGTGATTTATTTTTATATTTATAATTATCTGATATAATTAATTTTTTTTTATATAAATGAACTTTATTAATAAATTTACAAAATATAGGATTCAAATTATTAATAGGAGTTTAAATTAAAACCTAATATATATATATATAATAGAAAGATGAGATACGGAGAGTACTTACCCCTTTACTGCAAGCCAAACAGTGATGGGCTATGCCATTTATTTTAGGAAATAGGCAATTAAAACGTCACAATACTACTACCCAGCACAGACCACTGTGCCTCTGTTTTCATTTCCAATTTTTTTGTCTTTTTGGTAGTATACACACAAATTGTAAATTTACGTTAATAAATAAATAAGTAAAATTCTAGTGATAATAAAATAATGGGCCAAACTTTTTTTCAGTTTGAGGTTAGATCGGAATCCTCTCTTTTATCTCTCATTACTACTTTATTTTTATTTTTTTCTCTTCCATCTCACTAGTATTCTATTTAGAACTCTCAAATTAAAAGTATATATTATTACTCTAAATCGGAATGTATTGCTGAATCTATAAGACTTATTACAAATTTTATTTTAATAATTTGAACTGTTTAATATGTAAAACTCATTGAATACTTCATTGTTATAAAAAAAATAACGGTAATTGAATATTAATAACTATTTGATCAAATGATATTTCTGTCAACTACAAATATGATTTTAAAAATAAATTATTAATAAAAATCCAATCCAATCAAATAATTATCGTTATGTAGTTAACGTAATTTTTATAAAAAAAATAAAATACACAACGAATTTTATACATTAAATAACTCCAATAAGAAATTAAATTTTTTTTTATTTGTAATTTCGTTTGTTTTTGTAACAGCTGTGACCATTCTAGCATTACGTAAGTTCACTCCCCCATTTCAGTCTTCTTCCCACAAATCTCCTAAATTCTCATGTGTGAACTCACTCTCTCTCTCTCTCTCTCTCTCTCGTTTCTCTCTCTACTCTCTCTCCTCTGTTTGTGTGCTGCCCGTCATTAAGAAATGATGGGTAAAAGGCCCGGTCGGTCGCAAATGGGTCTCTTTGTCTCTCCTCCCTCCCCCCTTTCTCTATTAAAACCCCCTTCATCTCCCCCATTCCATTCCTCATCATTCTCTCTCTCTCTCTCTCTCTCTCTCTCTCTCTCTCTCTCTATACATGTATATACATACATACACATTCACTCACACACAATAATACCCAGTCTTACATCCAATCTTCTTTCTCCCCCCATATTCATCACTCCCACATTCCATCTCTGTCTCTCTCTATATATATACATTTATAGCAAGTCCAAGAGGTGAGTCACCACCACCACTACAAAACAATGAGTAGTGAGTCAAGCACAAACTCCTCATTCTCACCATCTCCATCATCACCATCATCGTCTTCCGGGTTAAACCCACCAAGCAAATCATCAGACCCGACCCAGAAACAACGACCCAACAAAAGGAGCAGAGAGAGCAACAACAGCAAACACCCAATCTACAGAGGGGTCCGAATGCGGGCATGGGGCAAATGGGTATCCGAAATCCGAGAGCCCCGAAAGAAGTCCCGGATTTGGCTCGGAACCTTCTCCACCCCTGAAATGGCTGCCCGAGCCCACGACGTCGCCGCCCTCTCTATCAAGGGCACATCCGCCATCCTCAACTTTCCCCAACTCGCCCAGGTCCTCCCCCGACCCGCAACGTGCTCTGCACGTGACGTCCAAGCCGCCGCCAAAGCCGCCTCCATGGACCACCTCAGCCCCTCCTCTTCCTCCTCCGCCGCTACGCCGTCGTCATCTTCGTCGTCGGAGGCGCCGGAGGAGCTGACCGAGATTGTGGAGTTGCCGAGTTTGGGAACGAGTTACGAGTACGAGTTGGCTGAGTCGAGGGACGATTTCGTGTTCATGGACTCGGGGTCGGTGGACGGGTGGATCTACCCGCCCCAGTGGTTGCACGATGATTATGGGTATTTCGGGTCGGATCCGATGGCAATGACAGAGGACAGTAGTGTAATTTCGGGCAGTTTCGAGACTTTTTTGTGGCAACATTAATAAATAAAATAAATAATGCTTAATGCTGCTGGTGAGCTGAGAAATATAGGGTTGTGTTGTGAGAGTTTTTTTTGTTTTTATGGTTTTTTAAACTTTTTTTTTTTTATTTATCATTTGTAGCCCTTTTGACCTTTTTTTTGTGCGTCTCTCTTTGATGAAAGGGCTAAAATTACATACCTTTCTCTTCTCTCTTTCTTGTTGTTTGAGTTTGTGTTTTGTTGTGTATTATGGTGATGACGATGATAAGAGGAAAGTGGGAAATCTATCATGAACTCATTTGATAGTCCATGAACCCATGCTCCCCTAAAAAAGAGTACTTTTTTTTTTCTATTTTTAATTTAAATTTTTTTTTTTTTTTATTATCGAGAGATTAGACATTGATTAAAGTTTGAATATTTTTACTTCTTATGAGAATTGAACATGATTATTTGGAACGCAATGAAACTTTTTTTTTTTTTTTGAACTGGAAAAAAGGAGGTTTTGAGGGGATATCACGATCTCCGTAGGCCAAGGTCCCGGGATAGTCGGTTGCCAATTTGATTTAACCCAACCCACAAGAAGGGACCTACCACCGAGGCACCAGTAAAACTTATCAACCACCCCAGCCATGAACAAGCTTCTTTTTTGGTAAACAAATTTCGCAATAAAAACTACCCCTTAATTATTGGGCTACTTGTGCCATTTTTTTACTGTCTTTTAATTTTCTTTTTTAAATGACATAATAATTAAACAAAAAAAGTCAGATTTTGTCCTGTCTCTCTACCTCCCTTATTTTTTGTTTGACCATATGCATGATTAATTTTTATTAATTAAACCTCCATTCTTTTATATTAGCTTATCATTTGATGACTTCGGGACTTTGTTAAATGGGGTTCCTAATCTCAAGACATTCCTATACTTTTTTTTAAATTTTATTTTATACATAATCTTGAATTTAATAATTAACAACAAATTATACATATAAAAGAGATCACTGGTTGAGTGGCAAAAATTAGAGTGCCAAAGTTTGAGTTTGTTCTTAATTTACTCATCCCAAACACATTTTAACTTCTTTATTAGATGTGCTCTAATGTAAGCGCATTGTGTGGCTCTAATACTGTTACAATTTTCCATGAAATTTAGACACTTTTGATATCTCATTGTCAGTGCTAATTAAGGTCAAGTTTGAGAAATTAAAAATAATTTATCTTTTTATCTTTTTTTCATCATATCACCTTTTTATTTTTCTGCAGATCTTTTCATAAAAAGACAAAAAATACACTTATTTAAGTCATTCCAAACAACTCCTAACAATGTGTTCCTTTTAGTCCTTTATAGAGAAATTGGAGGTAAAAAATAAAAATAAAAAATGTTGTTGCCTCTATTGTTAAACTCAAAAAGTGACAAACTATGGGTAAGACAAGCCTAGTAAGATTCTCCACTGAAGAAGTGGCAGAGATATGTTTTGTAGGAAAAAGTTGTGGTAAAAATGGTTCAATAATTCCTTTGAAAAGGCACAACTGATATTGACACCACATTAAATTAATTCCTTCAAAATCATAGAACAATTGTATTCCAATGAGTGATTTTTGTGTGTTGGAAATGCAAGTCATATGACACTCTCATCTTTTTTTTGTCTTTTTCATTTTATGGTTTTAACAATGAGGTTGGTAATTTTTATGTTAATAATTGAGAGATAATATAAAATATCAAGATTGGTAAAAAGTTTCATTTAACAGTTTTACATTCCCAGCATCCAAAACCTTTTCATGTTTCAATTAATAAAATAATATGAAATTACATATTAATGACTTTTCTTTGTCATAAACTTGTCCACAAATTAATGGTTGAGCGTGTCATAAAAAGAACAGTAAATGAAAATATTTTAATTTTAACCCTCAAATGGTAAAGTCAAAACTTAATCAACATAAGTAAATAATGTGCTTATCAATAGATGAAAGTAGCCTCGCATTTAAAATCCGAACTATGAGTAAAGGCAATGAACCCGGATGAGAGAATCATAATAATGGTGGGTAATTCAGGAGCATTTTGGTAACAACAGTAAAAAATCAGCATTTTGATTTTTTAACTTTTTTAGTCAAAAAAGTCAGTTTTTTTATCCAAAACAACCCAAATTTTTGCCAAAAAAGCCATCAAAAAAATTTAAAAGCCAAAAAATTAACTTTTTATCAACTTCTCAAAACACTCCCAGAGTTAATTACAATAATTTAGTGCAAATTTGACTATAGTAATGTCGCTCTCATCTCTTTTATACATTTGCAATTAAGGGACTCCCATTTGTTTATTGCAATGTTTTCCATTATTATCAATAAACTTTTCATTTTTCCCAAAAAAAATATATAAATAAGGGACTCCTATTTATGATAATTACTTTTAATTTTCTCAAACTTGCCCAGTAATGGTTAATAATTCAATCAAATTACAATATTTCAGTCAAAATTTGGGTAGGAAATTGACAAAGACTTTAAAGAAGCCAACTTTTTTTACAGACTCATTGGCTCAAAAACTGATAGAAAAAACTCATAAAATACTTTTAAAAGAATTGACTAAAATTATACACTTTTTTATTCGCCAAGTAGACCTTTTCATTGCGCATTAAAATAAAACTTGTTATTTGTTTACTATATGCATATACACTATAGGAAAACAATATGACACATACCCTTTAAAGGGTGTGTACCATATGCACCTTATGATTAAAAATAAAAATAATAATGACTTGTATCCCCTTTTTTTTCCACCCCCTTGACCCTCTCTTCACTTGATTGGTCACTTTTTTTTTCTTTTTTTTTTTTTTTCTTTTTTTCCTTCTCCTCCAATCACCACCTGCTACATGTGTGTGGGGGTGGTGGGGGTGGTGATTGGAGGGGGTCTCAATCATCACCCGTCATAACTAAAATAACATTATAACTAAAGAAGAAAATTGATCATAATTAAAAAAAGAAAATAGCATAATTAGAGGTGCATCTAATAGATCGTTTTTAAAGGGGAGTGTATTAGAATTTCCCTACAATACAAGTCTTTTTCTTCTTCTTCCCTTGTCTGTTAGAGGGGCTCATTCTTTCATTATCTGCATTACAACCACCATTACAGAAGCATCTAATCCTTTCCTAACAACCCTAATCATACACTTCTCCCATTATTATTTTAAAACACAAATATTATGAATTTGTTTGGTATACTTTTCTAGAAGCTCGTGAATGTTGAAATCAGAAAGCATGAACTAAAAGCATCTCTCTTAGGCCTATTTTGGGAAGTGGGTTATAATCCACTTTTCAGATCATAACACTCTTCCTCTCTCACAAAAAAGTTGTTTATAAGTTGCTTATAAGCAGCTTTTCACCCAAAAGTTGATTATAACTATCTTTCCAAAATAATCCCTAATTTCTCAATAATAAGTTTTTTTCGACTTCTAAATTTTTGTCTCAAAATTTGTATAAAACACTCTAGCATAAATTTTCAAAAATAAAAAAAATAAAAAAAATTATATGTAGTCAAATACACTGCACTAAACATGCCTTGCATATTTAGACAAGTACTCAAAATTTTTATGTATGGTATATATTTATACTTGGTAAAGTGTAGGTCACATGTAGAATAAATTTCACCTTCAAATTTCGAATTTAGGAAACTTTTCTTTTATTTTTTTTTTCTTTTTTTTAAATGACAAATTATAACTATTTAAGCATGCGTCTTACTGGTTCAACTTGTTTTCAATGATTGCATTTAGCATTTTAAATAACTTGATTTTTTTGTTATTGAAAAAATAACAATGCAAAAATTGACCAATAGAATTTTTGACAAACAAATCAAATTAAATTATAAGATTACGATTTTGTGGGGTTGTTAGGCTTTCATTAGTCACAGTGGGCTCACTCTTTAGGTTAAACAAAGATTTTTAAGTAGTATGGTATATATTATACAATTATTTTGAAAGGTCACATGACACTTGGATTAAACTACAAATGAATTATTGTATTTCTTATTATTTACCCTTGTGAAGTCATCGACCAGCAGGTTTAAATGTTTATTAATTGCAATAATACTAAAAAATGACTGAAAATAAGGCCAAAGAGAGCATTGGTGATACGTGTATTGCTTATGTAACACTCGCAATAAACATTGATATTTTTAAAATTTTAGCAAAAAATTCGAAGACTAAAAAAAATAAAATAAAATAAAATAAATAAAATAAAATAAAATTCACTAAATGCAAAAAACATTAAAACAAGAAAACAAAAAAGCCAAACTATTTTAGTATTTTTTTTTTTAATCTTTAGTGAACTTTTATTTCTTAGACCATCTCCAATGGTTCACCAAAACTGATATCAAATTTAAATTCTGATGAAAAGGGTACTGTTCACAGCTCCAACGGTTCACCAAAAGTGATATCAGATTGAGATTTCATCAAATGTTTCATCAGATTGAGGACGAAATACTGAATTCATCAAAACACTGTTACGGACCGTTGGAGGGAGTACCCGGTCGACCAACCTGCTGACGGCCGCAACCGGTTGTCCTGGAAAAGGTTCAGACAGTTCAGAAAAAGGTTCAAACAATTTGAAAAAAAAAAAAAATCCTCCTAACCGGTCGACCGGCCGGTTGACCAACCGGTTGTCCCGGAAAAGGTTCAGACAGTTCAACAAAAGGTGCAAACAATTTGGAAAAAAAAAAAAAATTCCTCCTAACCGGTCGACCGGCCGGTCGACCACCCGGTTGTCCCGAAGCACAAATACTGAATTTGGTGCACCGTTGGAGTGAGTAGTATCAAATTTGGTGAAATGGGTCTTTTTTGGCTCAGATTTGGTGAAAAATCTGAGTCACCGTTGGAGATGCTCTTAGGTATATCTAGATTAGTTAATTTAAATGACTAAAATATGAAAAGTTTATTCACGACAAAAAATACAAAAAAAAAAAAAAAAAATACTAAAAAATAAAGAAAACTAGGAAATAGTTTTTGAAAACAAAATCAAATAATATTAAAGTGATTCACATGAATATTTAATGCAAAATCATTGACAAATTGTTAGTTCATCATATAGAAAGAGCTACACTTGTTTTTTAATAATCATAAGGTAATATGTGTTAGAAGTGACATTCCACAAAGGATTTCTATTTTCTAACATTGGCAACCATAGGTACTTTGAGCCATAGAATCTTCTTCACAATACTTCCAATCATTTTTTAAAAAATAATTTAATTTAGCTTAGTCAAAACAACTTGGTCTTGATTAATTTGCATTTGTGATTATAAATAAACCATAATTACTAAAAGTTAACGCAAGTTTAGCATATGCTTCTAATTTCATATAATAAAATTGCTCACATGCATCAAAATAATGAATCCCGGCAAAATAGAACATCTAGGCGACTAAATGCCTAGATGCTTACCAGAAAGAGAAAAATCAGAATTAGGTTAGACTAAGGTTAGTTTAGGAAATCAAAAAAAAAAAAAAAAAAGGAAAAGGAAATTACAAAAATAAATGAATAAATAAATAAATTCAAGGTTTGATAACAAAGTAAATTTTTTATTTTATTAATTTAAACTCTAATATTATGACTTGTTTTCAGTTTAAACCATTTGTCTATTTTCATTAAATAAAACTGATGAAAAAAAAAAGTATTTTAAATTCAATAAAAAATGATATTTTAGATATTTTATATACACCTACATTAAATTTAATAGCTAAAATACTCTTTTTCCTTTGATTTCAATTGCCGAAAATATATGAATAGTTTAGATTGAAAAAAAAATCAAAATATTAGGTTTTGGATTGACAAAATTAAAATTTTAGGACTTTATTTTGTTGAAAAATTACATTACATACTTTATTTTTTTTAGTTTTTTATGATGGAGAATTTCACTCTATCCAGCCTATCATCTAATTAAAAACGTAATAAATAAACTCCCAATGCACCTAATTACTCACAAATTATGTATATCAGTTAAGCTTTAATTTTTTTAGAAAGTATATCAGTTAATTTTTTTAGTTTTTAAGAGCATCAAAATACTCTTAAAATAAGAAACTGATTTTTTTAAGCGAATATTTCTTTTATTACAAATCAATTAGAAGGAATTAAAAAAACAAAAACTTTTTCCAAATTTAAATTATTTTAACTAAAAGACTAAATATATTTTTTATAAAATATTTGTTTTATAGCTATTATCAAACGGAGTAAATAAACACATAACATTACAACGAGAAATTGCTATTTAGTATAGATTTTGAAAAATTATTACATATTAGTGAAAAAAATTATGATTTTAATTTTTAATATTTATCGTATTTAGTACATTTTGTATTTTTTTTTCTTGACACCATTGAGGTGTAATTTCCCCAAATTAGAAATCTCAAACCCAATTGTTTGGTTTTAATTTTCTGAAAATTGAGTTTTTAGTTTTTGCATTTTTTTATTTTTAGTGATTTTTTTAAATATTTTAATCATTTTTTTTTTTTACTTTTTAGATACACTTAACCTAAATGTACCAAAAAAGTAAAATATTTGTGAAAAAATATTTAAAAAAATTAATAAATATACAAGAATATGAAAATGTACTGAATTTTTTATTTTTTTATATTTTTTTTATTTAATGAATTTTGTAAATATGTTTTTTGCAAATATTATACTTTTAATTGCATTTATATTAAGTGTATCTAAAACTTAAAAAAATTATTTAAAACATTAAAAAAAATTAATGAAAACAAAAAAATATATATGAAAATAAAAAATTTGATTACGACAGTGTCTTCTCTTGTATATGTCCCATCTGTTTTAAAGAGAGGTTTTAAGTCAAAATATTTCATGACCCCCATCACCCAGCTGTAAAGATGTGATCAAGGCTTATGTTTGTAGGACCCTACTTGTTTCTTCACCATTTTATTATAATTTTTTTTTTCTTTTTAGGGAAAAATTATATGTTGGGTCAATTACACTCACCTCTCTTGAATTTTGATAAAAATATAATTCACTCTATAAATTTAGCGTAATGACTCTGATTTCCCTTATAATAATGTTAATGTGATTAAAACTAGTGCAAATAGTGAGTAAACATTGAAATATATATATATATATATATAGAAATTTTAGTATAAAAGAGTTATAAGTCCAACGAATTATTGATTAACCAAAAAAAAAAAAAAGGTGTGAGTATTATACAAATTAAAACATTAATGTTGTGTTTGGTTGGGAGATTTGGGGAGGAATTTAGAAACGAAAAGAGAAAACGTGTGTGAAACTATGTAAAATATAAGCATGATTTATTCATATTTCATCTACCTTTTCAATTTCTCTTTCTAAATTCCTTCCCAAATCCCCAACTAAACACGGTATAATTACAAAAGCGTGGGATTAATTGTATTTTTTTTTCCAAATTCCAAAACAGGTGAATGTAATTTATCCTTCTATTTCTGTCTCCAATTATGCATTTTATATCATTCTAATTTTAATAGTTTAATTATATCAATTTCATATCCAAAAAGCGTCTTACGGTGCTTCCCATGATTAACAACCTCGGAATCAGGGGTACTTTGGAACAAAAAATTACACCTTAGCTAAAAAAACAAAAATGTTAGAGGCCTAAAAAATTCTATCAAATATTTCACATGAGTGTGGGACCCACATATAAGACATTTGGTAAAATTTTTAGAGTCTCTAACATCACTCCTAAAAAAAAAAAGTCTTTATTAATTGATATAATTAAAATATGAGCACTCAATTCATAAATCAAAATCTTAATTTTATATGCTTAAAAGTTCAAGCGTTGAAATATTTTATTCAAAAGGACAAATTTGGACAAAATGACCAAAATACTCCTATATATATCATATACACACACACACACATTCTCTCTCTCTCTCTCTCTCTCTCTCTCTCTCTCTCTCCAAACCCTAACATAGATCTAGAGCTTCGAATAATCGCCAGCGCAGAGCTAGGGTTCTGAAGCCACACTGCCGTCTTCCACTTCGCCGTTGCCTCCCCGCTGGGATCCCCACTTGGCATATAACGATTCTAGTTTGAATCCGACCCATTAATTGTTTTGAATCTGGGCTTTCTTGTCATGATAGTTGTTAATATTTTTTTCCGTCTTATTCCTTGTTGAGATTGGTCATTGGAGTGTTTTGGTTGTATTTGAAATAGGTTAGGAGTTCGTTTTTCAAAACTATTGCTATCCAAAATTTGGCTTGATCGCTTGAGCAAACTTTCTTGCGCTCGAGCGAACTTTGAAAACTTCCAGTACTTTTGCAAGTCTGCAAAACTATTAGGAGTATGGCATTCTTCGCTCGAGCGGTCTTGGCTCAAGTGGTCCTTTTTGTGCTTGAGCAGTCTTTTGGAGCTCTCAGTACTTTTACAAGTCTGCAAAAGTACTGAGAAGGTAGTATTCTTCGTTAGAGCAGTAATTTGTTTGCTCAAGCGGTCTCTCTTTTTGTATCTAGTCACTCGAGCGGTGTTTTGGTCGCTCGAGCGATCTGCTCATGTATCAATTCCGAAAAGTCACTTTTTGAGTCACTTTTTAATCTCTCTCTATCTCTCTCTAAAGATTTCAAAACCTCAAATCTTATCTCTCCCTCTCTCTAGAAACCATCTTTCAACCTCAAATATACTTTGATCTATTGGTTTTTCAACCCTTGCCCTTTGGAGTAAAAGATAGAGCACGTCGAGTGTTTCGTTTTGATTGGAGCATCTAGTGTTTTTGTTACCATCGAATTATACCCATTCTCTATTCGTGTCTTCAACTTTGAGGTGGGGATTTCTCCACCCTTTTGTATAATTTTAAACTTAGTTATTTGCTTTTCTAAATAAGATGGTGATTTGGGGTTTTAGGATAAAATCTAGGGTTTTGGCTTTGAAATCAAAAGAGGGGTTTTCAAAATGGTTTCTTGAAAATGATTGTGGAATTGTAAATGTAGTTGAGTTGTGATAAAATGATGCATTTTTATTCTTGGAGTTGATTTTTAAAGAAATGAGATTTTGCCCTAAATTGTGAATATTTAACTTTGTAAAGAGAAAATGGATTTGATATTGGTTTTATGAAATTTGAATGATGATGATGGTAGTGGTGGAGTTAGATATGAATTATTACTCTTATTTTGAAATGTTGGAAAGTATATTTTTATTGGAAATTATTTATCCGTTTAGAGATATTTATTTTGGGCTATCATTAGAGGATAGCTATGATTATTGTAGAAATTGCATGAGAATTAGATGAATTGAAACTAATTTCTTATCCACTTGCATTGAGTATTGCAACATATTTAACATATTGAAAATGTTTATTGTTTTGAGAAAAAAATTGTGAATACCTTGGTGAATCTGGGTAAGAAGTGTAGTTAGGGTATTAAGTTGGCATGTGTGTCCTTGGTGAAAGTCCAGAAACCAGTGCAAATAGGTGCCTAGCCTTCCGGTTAGTACTGGTAAAATTGGCAATTAGTAGTGCTTGTGGCCTACTTGCAAACATATCCTAGAGATTCTCAGTATTGTATCCACTACCTTGTTTTCTATTGAAAAACAAGTGACTTCATAAACTGTGATATAAACTTGGCATTGCATGATTTTGGAAAGAGATATAAAATGTTTTGATATGAGCATTGCATATGCATTTACCTTATGACTCTATTAAGATCTATACATTGTGTTAGAGTATCTTTACTAGGCTTTGGCTCATCTTATGTGAAAATCATTTTCAGGTGCTGATGATATGCCTCCGCCAAGTCTGTAGCTTTAGAGAACTTGGAGCCGAGATCTTCTTGTTTTGTTTTTTTTTTGTATTTATTTTGTACAAGCCTAGGGCTTTACTTGTATTGAGTTTCAAATTCACTTTTGTCGTAACCAAGTATCGACTTGGAAAGTTATAGTCATTAAGACGTATATTCATCTGTTTAACTCTTATTTCATATCTTTTGTTTCTAACACATGTTATAGATTCAAGGTTAGAACTTATGAATGTATTATTGCATGTGTTACACTTTGTAAAAATAGAATCATATGAATAGAAGGATTTTATGTTCGGAAATGTATTGTTATTTAATAATTGTCATAGGATAAATAATGGTTATTATTTTGGGGCGTTACACTACACTGTTGCCACTACTACATCTCTTTCTCTCTCTCTCTCTCTCTCTCTCTCTCTCTCTCTCTCTATCTCTCTCTCTCTCTTTCCTCAGATCTTTCTCTCCTTAGATCTCTTGCAATTTTTGGAATAGAATATACATTTTGATTGGAGTGGAACAACCATAGTTAAAGCTCCAAACAAACACTTGTTCTTAGTTTCGGTCCCAAAAGAGATCTTCGGCCTTTACCGACTGGGCATCGACTTCTCTCAAGTTGATTTGGACTCCATTCGCACTCCATCATGGTGAGGACTTTGCCATCAAAAGGTGAACAATCCAAAACACAGAACCCTAAACAACATATATTGTACATGTTTATTTGTATTTGCATTTGGAATCGTAATCATTTTGATTTTGATTTTGTCTGTTGTGTTTAGTGATGATGATCTAAATGAAAATGACCCACTGGAATTTGATGCTGAGTTTGGAAACATAGTAGTTGTGGATAACTTACCTATTGTTCGGAAAGAGAAGTTCGAAAAGCTTGAGTTAACAGATCTATGTTAGATCTGTTATTTATTTATTTTTTAGATTTGAGCTCAGATCTGTTCGAGGTTCAAGTTTGTCCAAAAAATTGAACAGATAGTGGGTTTGTGAATTTGAACCGATAGAGGGAGGTTTTTCGGCGAGAATTATCAGAGTAATTGGTTCAAGACTGACCAAAGTTATTGAATTTGAACAAATAGAGATAGATTTGTAGTGGTTGTTGTTATTGTTGTTGAATTTGAATTTTATTTGTATAGATAGTGGGAAGAAATATAGATTTAAATAGATAAACAAAAAAATAAAAATAAATTAAACAGATAATAAAATTTGGACAAATAAGGAGAAAAATTAAAAAGATAGTTAAAAAATTAAATAGATAAAAAATATTTAAACAGATAGGATTGGTTTGGCTTGGTATTGTAGTAGATAGAAGGTTCTTTATTTCAACAGATAGAATTTGGTTTGGTTTGGTTTGGTATTTTAACAAATAGGAAAAATTAAACAAATAATAAAATTTGATAGATATTTGAACAGATAAGGGAAAAAAATGAATAGATAGTCAGAAAATTTGAACAAATAGATATAAATTTGATAATCAACAAAAGTCAATAGATAGATTAGGGGTAAAATTGAAAACAAAATGTCCTCTAAACCAACAAAAAGATTTTTTACCAAACAAAAATGTCTAAGACCCCTTTTTTTTCCTACTTCCTTTGACCCCCCCTCTCTCTCTCATTGGTTGGATTTTTTTTTTTTTTTTCCCTTGTCCTCCAATCACCACCTGCCACATGTGTGTAGGGGTAGTGAGCGTGGTGATTGGAGGGAGTCTCCATCACTTCTCTTTGCCAAACTATTTCACAATTGGTGGACTTCTCACCAACAAAAAAATCTGTTAGACCTACTGCCTTATACCTTCCTTATTTTGGACTTTTTAATAATTGTCTCTTAAAAAGATCAAAATGACACAAAATGCATATTTTAGAGATTAAAAGTATAACGAACTGTTTATTTTTGCTACATGCAATTTTTTTTTTTTTTTTTCAAAAAGTACGTCTTATTTAGATGTCGAATACTAACTGAGAGGGTAATTTATATTCATAAATTGGGCCGAGCTAGGTGTTGGGCCGATCTAGGTCCAAGATTGGGAGATACCCACTAAGAAAGGGAAAGTATGTGTAGTTCGGTCGCCAAACGAGTACTTCGGTTGCGGCAAGTGCCGAGATAGTCCGGTTGAAGTTGGTAGACCGGTCGTAGAGACATGTCGGTTCTTGCATGCTAGGCGGTCAGATACGACACCGGTTCGGACCCGTAGTCCTGGTTCGCACCCTAGTCGGTTAAGCTCTCTTATGGTTAGCTCGGTTGTGCATGAAACCGAGGTAAGAGAGTAAAAGCGAAGTCCGGACTATAGGTTACTTCGGTTGTAATGGAGTTCGCCGTAGTAAAGCCATCTCACTTGGCTTATGCAGTGAGGGGGTGTTGGAAGATTCGAAGGAGTAATCCTAGAAGGACTCTCATGGAGGAGTAATTCTAGAAGGACTCTACATGGAGGAATAAGAGTCCAGGAGGACTCTTCGTGGAGAAGTTAGAGTCCTACCAGATCTGTACCCAGCGTAACTTATATAAGCTCACCAATATCACCTTTGGAGAGGTAACACAATTTTGCTTCTGAATACCAGAGCTTTTGCCTTCTTGTCTTCTTGACTTAGGCATCGGAGAGGTTTCGGCACACCCCGCCCGGCTCACGTTGTGCTTTCGGTGGTGGAGCAACGACGTCTTGAGACGCAGACTTGATCAACAGGATTATACGAGAAGGTGTATTTCTTTCCGTACAATTGGCGCCGTCGTGGGAAGAACAGACAAGAACAACCTCTTGATCAAGCTTTCTCTTGAACATCAATGGCGAACAACGAAGAAGCGCCTCGATCCGCGTTGACGGACTAACTCGAGAAGGAGGTGCAAAGCGCGAAGGCCTTCCTTTGGTCCCTCCATGGCGAGCACTGGAACCACAAAGGCGAAATTCGGGGAGGGATGCGGGGCGAAGGAGGAATAGCACCCTCATCCTTCTCGCCATAAAGCCCGAAAGACAAAGCGCAGAGTTGATCCTCAAATTACGGAAGATCGCGTCGAGAACAAAGAAATCGATCCGCAAGATGGCGGCGGACATGGAGTCTCTGGCGCCAGATGAAAGGAAAAGAAGTGGCGACAGGAGTGGGGCGCAACAACAAGACGCCCCCTCGCCACTCCGAGGGTCGTGGTAGGAATTCTACACCCTCTCAACCAGAGGATAGAAGCCTCAGGACAAGCGACACGCGATCCGTATCTTCCAGGACTCGTCACTCCAGGTCTGAGAGGAAGCTTTGAAAAGGTCATACACGGAGGAAGTACTTATTGGCCCTCACATACGCATCATACGAGATCCAGACAGACGGAATTACCTAGGTCGTCCGACCTAAGGTCCATGTTGGAGGAAAAGGCGCGATGGAAGGAGGACGCCAGGACGCGCGATCCCCACAGTTTCTGCCTTGCAGCGAATGGCTCCTCGGACGCATGGAAGCGTCGAGGTTGGGATGCCAAGGCCGCACTTGGCATACTGAACCGGCGGATAAGGCATTGGCGAGTGCAGACCTCACCATTCGTCGAAGATTGAGAACGCGCCCCTTCGTCGGGCTTCCTACAACCCAAATTCACGACGTATGAAGGAAAGCGGACCCTTACACCCACTTAAGCCACTTTCGCCGTGTTATGGTCAGTATCTGAAGCGGAATGAGGCAGCGATGTGCATCCTATTCCCTTCAAGCCTCGGCGACCTAGGCCTAACTTGGTTTGAGAAGCTTCGAGGGCGGCATAGCCTCTGGGCGCAATTGGCGAAGCGTTTGTAACACGGTTGAGAACAAACACAAAGACCCGGTGGAGATCGATCGGATTACTCTCCATCGACATGGGTGAGAAGGAGACATTAAGGTCCTACAACGGCCGATATTGGGAGACCTTCAGCAGTTGGGATTGCCCAACCAATCGGCCATCGCTAAGATACAAAGAGGCCTTCCGGTCGGGAATAGGCGAGGACTCTATCACCATGACTCCACCACTTACCATGGAGGCCACGATGGAGAGAGTGCATCGGACATCGAGGTGGAAGAGGATGGCGCTTCGTGCAAAACAAAAAGCTGGTCGTCGCAACACACGAGAAGAAGACCTCGGCAAAGGTCAATACTGATGAATCGCCGAAACAAAAGCAGACGAGGCAAAGAGACAATGGCGAAGACAGGAGAAGAGGTGGTCGAGAGTCCGCACCGCCATTACCACGTGTTCAAAAACCAATCTACCGTATACTTAGTGAGATTAGAGACGAGCCATTCGTCGGTGGCCCCAAGTTGGGCGAGGCCGGAAGGACTATGATGACAGATCCGGATGCACCTACCACAAGGAAAAGGGGCACCTGATCGAGAATCTGTCGCCATTGAGGCAACATCTGGAAGAGTTGGTGGCGGCGAGCCACCTAGATAAATACATAGAAGGAGGCGCGGCCAGCTCCCAGAACCACAACCTCCCCAACGGAATGCCAAACGACGCCGCCACAAGGCACCATCAACGCGTAATCCATGGAGTCTTTGAACCAGAGCGAGTATGTGAGCTCAGAGGTTCAATCAAAAAGCGAGCACATGAGAGAGGTGCTAAGTGCCCAACCCGATCGTCAAAAGGGGAGGGCGAAGCTACTGAATGTTATGTCTTTTTCGGACAAAGACTTGGGCAGAATTTATTGCCCACACAATGATGCCTTGGTCGTCACTCTCCGAGTCAAGGATTTTGGCGTCAAGATTTTGATTGACCAAGGAGCTCGTCGAAATCATGTACTCTGAAACCTTCAAGCAACTCAAGTTGCAAGATAAAGACTTGGCCCTGCAGATCTCCCCTCATTGGGTTCAACTCCATGCAGTGGCGATCGGCAAAATCATCCTCCCAATCGAGCAGGAGTGTGACAAAGCAAGTGGAGTTCGGGTGTTAAAGGTTCCGTCCACTTACAACATCATTTTGGGCGAAGCGTGGCTGCACGCCATGCGCTCGGTGGCATCCTCTTACCACCAAGTGATGAGGTTCCCAGCGACACGGAGTGATAGAAGAAGTATATGGGGACAGATTATGTCCAAGCGATTAGCCGTTACGAATGGTAGCCGCCGCCAAAGGATATGTTCATTCGGTTGAAGAACCAGAGAGTAATGAACTATTCGCGGATGTTGGCAAAGAGGCTAATCAAAAGCGATGGAGGACTTGGTAGAAGTCAAAATAGATGAGAGGAACCGGAAAAGTTCTTCCTACTTGGATCGTCGTTGTCCAAAGACCGAGAGATGGGAAGTCTTGGAATTTCGACCTCCAACATCAAGTGTTCGCTGGACCCCATACGACATGCGCATTGATCCCAACTTTATTTGCCATCAACTCAATGTCCACCCATCTGCCGGGCCGGTCATTCAACGACGCTACAGACGGCCTTCACCACGCCGAGATAGTGGCGTAAGAGGTGGGAAACTTGTTAGAAGCAGAGCAATCGAGAGGTGCACTACCCTGTGGATTTCCAACACGGTTGTGGTCTTGAAAAAGAATGGGAAGTGGCGGCGTCTGCGTCGACTATAAATCAACAAAGCATGCCCCAAGGATAGCTTCCCTTGCCAAGGATAGATCAATTGGTCGACCTAACACCGGTCACAAAGAGTTAAGCTTCCTCGACGACATCTGAGGCTACCACCGGATCGCAATGCATGAGCGGACCAGAGGTCACATCCTTCACCACTCCAAGAGGACTATCTTGTTATAAGGTCATGCCCTTTGGCTGAAGAACGCGAGGCGACATTCCGGAGAATGGTCACCAAGATGTTTGAACCATTGTTAGGCAAAACAATGGAGGCTTACATCGATGATATGGTGGTCAAGAGCAAGAGTGAGAGTGACCATCTCAAGGACCTAAGTGAGATGTTCGAGATCTGAAAAAGCATAAGTTCGCCTCAACGCTCGAAGTGTGCTTTTGAGTAGGATCGAGCAAATTCTTAGGCTTCTTGGTGACCAACGCATGATAGAAGCGGATCCTTCTCAAATCAAAGCAATTCGAGTTAGAGGCCTAACTCGATTGAAAGAAGTCTGACACCTCACCGGCATGGCGGCTGACATAACCGATTCATCGGTAGGTCTTGAGACAGTTAAGTCCATTCTTTCGGTCATTAAAAGCTAAGTTTGAGTGGGACGAAGAATGCGACCAAGCTTTGGCAAGTCTGAAGGAGTACATGTCTTCTCCACCATTACTCGTTACCCCATACGAGAAGAACTCTTCCTCTATTTGGCGATCTCTCAGACGATAAGTGCGTGTTGGTTCGGCGAAGGAATCCAACACTTACCTATCTTCTATGTCAGCAAGACATTGCTAGGAGCCGAAACAAGGTACTTGCCTCTAGAAAAGCTAGCATTGGCCTTAATGATGGCATCCAGGAAATTGGCCCACTACTTTCACGCCCACACAATTGTCGTCCTCCACTTTTCCACTAAAAGCTCTGTTTGAGAAGGCCAACTTTTCCGGGCGAATTTTGAAGTGGTAGTAGAGTTGGGACAATATGATGTGAAGTTCCAACCCGAACCGCATGATAAAGGCCCAATCCTTGGCGGAACTTCGCAGAGTTCACTCCTGGAAGCCACCAAGTCTGTCCGATCGACCTAACTGACACAACCAAACTAGGGATGGAGTTTGACGCCGGAATAGCGCAACCCCTAGTACTGGCTACTCAGTCAGGGCCCAAAGCAAACCGGAGTAAGGAAGGCGAGGAGGAAGCCGACCCTACTACACCAAGTCAAAACTCACCAGCAACTGGGGACTTGAGCCCATCAGAAGACAAGGGGCAGACTGCGATTATGGATTCTGAAGAAGACATTAGCAACCTGGAAGACCCCAAGGCATCGACCGACCCCTCCACCTGTTGGAAGTTGTTCGTTGGGGAGATGTGGAAACTCTTTGTGGATGGCGCTTCCAATCGACATGGAGCAGGACTTGGCATAGTCCTCATCTCTCCAGACGGCTTGGTAGTGGAGCAGGCGATCAACCTTGGCTTCCCAGCGTCGAACAACGAAGCCAGTCTGGCGCTTCTTGCGAGGCTCAAGTCGGGATACATGAAGGCCCTAATTAATGGTCTCTGACGACTTTAATTGGTGGTGAATCAAATTTCTGGCGATTATGAAGCAAAGGATGAAAGAATGACTAAGTATCAGGACTTAGTCAGGACAGAGATCAAAAAATTTGAAGTCGTGAGGATAGAGCAGATCGGCAGGGAGGAGAATAGTAGAGCAGATGAACTTGCAGGCTTCGCCTCAATGGCAGATACTTCCATCCCTCATCCACTATTAATCGACTATCTGCCCAGACCAAGTATTGAAGACCCAGAAGCTGAAGAGGTATGTTGTGCGGAGTTAGGTCCTTCTTGGATGGATCCCATCATACTATTCCTTAAAGACGGCACACTACCAGAAGATAAGAAAGAAGCCAACAGAATAAGAGCCAAGTCGCAACGATTTTGGCTCTCTCCATCCTTAGCGTTATATAAAAAGTCGTTCTCTGGACCTTACTTAAAATGTGTCCACCCCAGCAAGGTAGAAGCATTCTTGTTTGAAATACACGAAGGGGTTTGTGGCAGCCATCAGGGAGGAAGACGATTGTCCTAGCGAGCTATTTCACAAGGATATTGGTGCCCCTACATCGAAGCGGAGTCGGAGAAGTATGTAAAGAAATGCGAAAAGTGTCAGAAGTTTGCGCATCAAATTCACCAACCAGCAAGAGAACTCCTACCTCTCACTAGTCCATGGCCTTCGCAATGTGGGGCTTGGACATAGTAGGACCGCTCCCAACAGCGCCGAACAGCGGAAGTTCTTTCTTGCGACAGCAGACTACTTCACAAAGTGGGTGGAAGCGAAGCCTTAGCGTCAATCAAAAAAAGATGTGAAGAAGTTTGTTTGGCGAGAACATCATTACCGCTTTGGCATACCAAAAGCACCGATTTGGCATAACGGCACCCGGTTTGATGGCGAGAATTTTGAAGCTTTTGTGCGAGAATATAAGATAGAGTTCTACAACTCCACCGGCATATCCCAAGCAAATGGACAAGCGAAGCTTGAACAAGGTAGTCTTGGATGGATCAAGAAAAGGTTGGAGAAAGCCAAAGGCAAGTGGGCGAAGAGCTCCCACATGTTTTATGGGCTTACCGCACACACCTCGACGATCAACAGGAGAAACACCATTCTCCTTAGCATATGGCATGGAAGCTCATCCCTTAGAAGTCGGTCTTCCTACAATTGAAAAAACTTTGATCCGCACCTAAATGGGGAAGCAATTGCATTGGAACTCGACTTGGCGAGAAGAAAGAAGAGAAAAGGCGCTGTACACATTGCCTCCTATCGCCAAGAGTTGTCAAGAAAATACAACAAAAGCAGTACACCCAAGACAGTTCAAACTCGGCGATTGGGTGCCATAAAGTGATGGGAAACACATTGGTCCCGAGGAGATGGCAAGTTAGGGCCAAAGCGGAAGGTCCTTACAAAGTGGTGATTAGCGAGCAAAGGGCATACCACTTGGAAGATGGGGACAAAAGCAATTCCTAGGCCATGGAACACGCCAATCTCAAGTTATTTTATTTTTAGCTTTTTTCTTTTCAAGTATGTGTAATTTTCTACCTTCTCAATAAAAACAAGTCGATTCTTTTCAGTATATTTGTTTTTGTGGAAAGTAGCTTTAGTAAGTTAATAGCATTGTAAACATAGTTGGCCGGAACACCCAACTATCAACCTTTCCTAAGCCCAGGATAAGGATCCAGGCTGCAGGCCGTTTGGTCGGAATAACCAGAACTTTTATTCTAAGTTGGCCGGAAAAACCAACTTAGAGGTTGGCTGGATTAAACCAACACTTAGCCAAAGTATGGGAATGGCTAAACCAACACTTAGCCAAAGTATGGGAATGGCTACATAGAGGTTGGCTGGATTAAACCAACACTTAGCCAAAGTATGGGAATGGCTAAATCAGCACTTGGCCAAAGTATGGGAATGGCTACATAGAGGTTGGCTGGATTAAACCAACTCTCTGTACTCTTCAGCCGAAGTGAGTTATATCGGCTGAAGAGTGGTTGGCTGGATTAAACCAACTCTTTGTACTCTTCAAATCAAGTAAGTTATATCGGTGAAGAGTGGTTGGTGATTAAACCAACTCTTTATACTCTTCAAAGTAAGTTATATTTGAAGAGTGGTTTGCTGGATTAAACCAACTCTTTGTACTCTTCAGCTGAAGTAAGTTATATCGGTTGAAGAGTGGTTGGCTGGATTAAACCAACTCTCTGTACTCTTCAAAAAGTAAGTTATATCGGTGAAGAGTGGTTAAATGGATTAAACCAACTCTTTGTACTCTTCAAATTGACGTAAGTTATCTGCATTGAAAGAGTGGTTGGTGGATCAAACCGACTCTTTGTTCTCTTCACCAAGTAAGTTATCTGCATTTGAAGAGTGGTTGGGTGGATTAAACCAACTCTCTGTACTCTTCACCAAGTAAGTTATACTGGTGAAGAGTGGTTATGGATTAAACCAACTCTTTGTAATCTTCACCAAGTAAGTTATCTGCATTTGAAGAGTGGTTGGTGGATTAAACCAACTCTCTGTACTCTTGACCGTAAGTTATCTGCTGAAGAGTGGTTAACTGGATTAAACCAACTCTTTGTAATCTTCACCAAGTAAGTTATACCTATTTGAAGAGTGGTTGGCTGGATTTATCAACTCTTTGTACTCTTCAGCCGATGTAAGTTATACCGGCTGAAGAGTGGTTGGCTGGATTAAACCAACTCTTTGTACTCTTGACCAAGTAAGTTATCTAATTTGAAGAGTGGTTAGTGGATTAAACCAACTCTTTGTAATCTTCACCAAGTAAGTTATACCTATGAAGAGTGGTTGGTGGATTAAACCAACTCTCTGTACTCTTCAAATTAAGTAAGTTATCTACCGAAGAGTGGTTATCGATTAAACCAACTCTTTGTAATCTTCACCAAGTAAGTTATACCTACCAAGAGTGGTTATCGGATTTATCAACTCTTTGTACTCTTCAGCCGAAGTAAGTTATACCAGCTGAAGAGTGGTTGGCTGGATTAAACCAACTCTTTGTACTCTTCAGCCGAAGTAAGTTATACCGGCTGAAGAGTGGTTGGCTGGATTAAACCAACTCTTTGTACTCTTCAGCCGAAGTAAGTTACATCGGCTGAAGAGTGGTTGGCAAGTGAGGTATATGGTCAACCGAGATCACAGTTGTGTAATCAAGTTCATAGAAAAGCAAACAACCAAGCAAGTTCAGAACCGGAGTGCAAGTTAAAAGATTTTTTCATTCAAATCAAAAAGGAAGTACAAGTGGGGGGCCATAGCCCGGTTACAGGCATACAGAACCGAAATACAAGAAACAGTCATCCTAGGAGTGCATCTTGTTCGGCGTCAAGCTCCGCTTCAGCAGCTGCCTGGAGACCGGTTTGAGGAGGGAGCCCGGTTTGGACCGTGGTGTCAGCTGGTATCTCGTCAGATAAATCCACTGTTGGCTCCAACCGAGCTTCTTCATTGCTTTGAGCAGTGTTGACCGGAGTCAGAGATGGCTCCCCCTCATCATCTTCATCATCTTCATCCTCTTCTTCATCACCAGACCCTTCTAGGAAGGTTTTTTGAAGATCGTCTGCATATTGTTTAAGCGAGGTCGGAATAGAAATGCGGTGGGCGTTATGGCGTCGTGTCGAGTACAACCGAAGCTTCTCCACCGCACTCCGCCAGCCACACTTGAAGAAAAGGTCCTTGGCTGCCCCGCATTGAAGATCAGATGTCGTCTTGACTTCGCCTTGCTTCTTTGCCTTTTACTTGACCTTGACTTGCTTACTTGACATCTTTTTGGTGCAGGTGGGCCATCTCCATAGGTAGTAATCCTTCACCTCGATTCTGACCTTTTGTTTATCACTTTCACCGAGGTAACCATCCAGTTAGGCGTGTTACCGCCTCCGCCTCCGCCTTCTTCGGGCTTGTGTTAGTTGATTTCGCTTTGGCGGCATCTTTCATAGCTGGCGGTCTTGGCTCCATCACTACCTGGGTGTGCAAGAGTGGTTTTGAAGAGCTGCACAAAGTATGGTAAATTTTAGTTGTCGATCGAAATGGAAGTTAGACAAATTTTAGAGACGAAAGGGCGATTGCTTACCACGATCATGGACTTGAGCGAGGGAGTGACTTTACTTCGGTGTTGAGCTTCTTGGCATGGTGCTCCATGTCTTTTGGAAGGCACACACCTCTGGCCAAATTGAAGGCCAGAAGGTGATCCTTGTCCGAGACAACGGAGTCGTCCTCGTTGATAGCCCGGTTGTTGAAGACTAGGGGAGGAGTCCACTGGGGAGTTTCAGACCGGCTTGGTGGCTCCTACCGGGGTTGCCAGTGATCACTTGGTGGGTTTGGTGGAAGTATGATCTCCTCCTCGTCAACAAGTTGTGGTCCGGTTTGTTCAGTCCGGGCACGCTTGTTTCGGCGGGAGGCAGAAGGCTGTTGCGATGGAAGAGCCACCACGGCCTGGGTTGAATGGCCGGCCTGTGGTACCTCGGTTGGGCTTGTTTCGGTGAGCATGGCCCTCATTCTGTTTTTCTTCGCCATCTCTTGTTCTGGGGTTAGTCGCACAAGGACGATTTCGGGCAAGGTTGGATCCGGTTCTGGTGGGTCTTCAAGGAGAAAATCTGTTACTCTTGCTTTTCGTCGACCGGAGTATCTGTAGGTCGGCTCGAAGTCAAGAAGTTTTGCCCAACTCCTTTCTTTCACCCGGAGTGCGGCGCGGAGTACGGTGGTGTTGGGATAATTGTAGTTGGAGATGAGATGAGCTTTATCTGCAAAGCAAAAAAAGACAAGTGTTAGTCCGGTTTGCACAAAAGTAAAGTTCAAGAGAAAGGCGAAATGAAAACCGAAGTACGTATACCGGGCTCCCCTTTCTCCCCGTTTATTCTTCGGCCTGGGATTCGGGCTTGGAAGTCCTCAAAGTTTCCAGATACCCAGAAGAAGTCGTCATCATTGACATCTTTATCCGGTGTATGCTTTATTATCTTTTCTCTACCTCGGCGCACTCTCAAATAGTAACACCAGCCTTGGTTTTTGGATCCTATTGAATACTGATGTAGTATCTCGGCCAGACCTAGGTTCAGACCGGTTTGTTGGTTCAGAGCATCTATGCCCATTATTATTCGATATGTATTGGTGGATAACTGAGTGGGGCAGAGTCTGGTTTGTCTGAGGAATTCACAAATTAGTGGCTGGACTGGGAATCTGAGTCCGGTTTCTACTATAGATTGGAGTGTGAATGGGACAAATCCTTCTTCGCCCCATGGGTCGACTCCTGGTTCGGCTAGTTCTAGATTTACATCACCGAATGTTGTCTTTGTTCTCGGAAGTCGGCTAGGCCGCCTGGGGTTTCTACCAAATGTCTGTACTTCCCCATTTATTCTATAAGTTATGAAATAATTTATCTCGGTTGAAAAAGCGTGCTCGATGGTCGGTTGGGCCCTGAGAGGAGTGCTGGACGGCCTAAGTGCGCAAAGTGGAAAAAGCAAGTGTCAAGCAGATCAAAGACCGTGCAACAAAAATAAAGCAAGAAAAGGTTGGTTTTACTTGGCTCTCTGAGGTGCTAAGCTATCTACATCGGCTTGTGAAAGGTTTGTGGTTATCTCGGTTTCACCTATGGTTTTCTTACCACGGTTAGGCCTCGAGGGGCATCTTTCTGAGTTCGGTTTAGAAACTCAAAAGGATGGCTTAGCCCCAGGACTTAGCTCGGTCAGAGGCCTAGTTGATGCAGGTCGAAATACCTATCTCAAATCGCTTTTATTTCGCTAAGGTGAATCAAGTGGCAACTTATTGAAACCTCTTGTTGTGGGTTGCAAGTGCTAGTTCGGTTTGATTTACAGACAGAGAACAATATTCTAGTTCGGTTGTAGTGTGTGAAGGATCGGAAGGTGTCCTACAAGGTGAATTCGTGTGTTGAGTGTTCTTATGGAGTTCTTGAAATGCATGTGCAGTTGAAGAAAAACAAAATGTTTTGTAAAACATACAACATGTGACTATGAACTTACATGAAAGTAAAAAGCAGAGACAAATGAAAGCAGATTCATGTACTTACCAAAAGGAAGAGGAGACGAGCTGAAGGAGTGATGCAGATAGCAAACAAAGGCACGAGCTCAGGGGCAGGAAGAATGAACAGAGCTCAGAGGAGAGTGAGAGAGGAGATGAACAGTGCAGAGTAGAATAGCATGGAAGGGTTGGTTTGGTGTAAAAGCTGTTTTAGGAGGGAACTGTTCAAATTTTTTGCGAACACGAGGACGGGCGACAAATGTAGAGAGCCAATCAGGTTGCCACGGTCTCAGGAAGGACAATCGATTGATTCGAAGAGTGAAGAGGCGTATTGACGGACGTCTTGATGACGGCCCCAGATTAGCTCGGCTGGATAAGCTAAAGGTGTTTTACCTCGGCTGGATAGGTTAAGTATGTCTTAGCTCGGTTGGAAAAGGCTCGAAAGGTTTTAGCTCGGTTGGAGTAGCTAACGGATTTATTAGCTCGGCTGGAGATGTTAGAACTGAATCTCGGTTGTTACATGGGTAATCCCTATCATGCTTGAGATGGAATTAAGGGCAATTGAGAGGGTAATTTATATTCATAAATTGGGCGAGCTAGGTGTTGGGCGATCTAGGTCCAAGATTGGGAGATACCCACTAAGAAAGGAAAGTATGTGTAGTTGGTGCCAAACGAGTACCGGTTGCGGCAAGTGCCGAGATAGTCCGGTTGAAGTTGGTAGACCGGTCGTAGAGACATGTCGGTTCTTGCATGCTAGGCGTGTCGATTCTCGACACCGGTTGGACCCTAGTCCGTTAGTCGCACCCTAGTCGGTTAAGCTCTCTTATGGTTAGCTCGGTTGTGCATGAGAAACCGAGGTAAGAGGAGTAAAAGCGAAGTCCGGACTATAGGTTACTTGGTTGTAATGGAGTTCGGCCGTAGTAAAGCCATCTCACTTGGCTTATGCAAGTGAGGGGGTGTTGGAAGATTCGAAGGAGTAATCCTAGAAGGACTCTCGCAAGGAGGAGTAATTCTAGAAGGACTCTACATGGAGGAATAAGAGTCTGGGAGGACTCTTCGCATGGAGAAGTTAGAGTCCTACCAGATCGTGCCACGCCAGAACTTATATAAGCTCACCAATATCACCTTTGGAGAGGTAACACAATTTTGCTTCTGAATACAGAGCTTTTGCCTTCTTGTCTTGCTTACTGACTTAGGCATCGGAGAGGTTTCCGGCACACCCCCGCCGGCCAGCTCACGTTTGTGCTTTCAGGTGGTGGAACGACGACGTACTGAGGAACGCAGACTTGATCAACAGGATTATACGAGAAGGTGTATTTCTTTCCCGTACACTAACGATGTCAGTCATGGTATGGGGACTATTTTAACAAATGAATAAAAACTATTTCACACATTAAAATGTATAAATAATTGTAATTAACTATTTGAAATTTCTTAACAATTCACTCATTAATGAAATATTTTTTTTAATACTCTCTTCATTGTATTAAATACAACCTTATACTACACTCAATTTTCAACTCTACAAGAACAAGCTAAGGGACGGCAGCTTAGCCAAGAAACTAGGTCATACTATTTTATGTAGTTGGAAATTGGGAAACCTCAAATCTAGCACCTTATGCATTAACAACAAATTAAATTTAAATGACCAAATAATTTACAAATTATCATACTTATGTTTCAAGATAGAATCTAATTAAGGTCAAGTTTGGCATCTCAATATAAGTGCACTTATTTCATCTTTTTATCTTTTTTGAGTCACATCCATCAACATCTCCTCTTTACTTTTTCTACACATAATACAAGAAAAGTCAAAAAGTACACTTATTCTAAACTTCCCAAACTTGGCCTGAGTGTTTTTCACTTCCTTCAGTTTGGTCATTCACCTTGCATCCCAAAATATTATATCTACATATTATATAAACGTTATATAAATTCAAAACTCTGAACTCAATTTAAGAAAAAAAAAATTTTTGAATTAATAAAATATAAAAATACATATGTCATAAATTCATTGGCTCTTCCACTTTAATTATTGAATCTTGATTATTATGGTAATATATTTCAAATTCCTTAATTCTTACCTCTCAAATTTATTGATTTATGGAGATAAAATAAAAAAAAAACTTTAATTTATGACATTGTTATGGAAAATAAATCATATTTTAAATTTTTTATTTTTTAAAGTTAATAAATATTTGACATATAACTATTGGCCCATTCTGAAAATTTTAAAACATTTAAATATAAAGCCTAAAATTGAATCTTAACTATATTTAAATTACATCTCATTTAAAATTTTATTTTTGAAAGTTAAGAAATATGTGGGGCGTGAAACTATTGATCGTTCTTCTAGCCATAAATCAAATTAAAATTTTAAAGATCATTTAATAGAAAGTCCAAAATTTAATCTTATTCATATTTTAGCCATATCTCAATTGAAAATATTTAGATGAAAAATCTAAAATAAAACTTTAATTATCTAATTGTTGAACTCAAATTTTTTGAAAATTGATTTCTTTTTAGTGATTTTTTTCTAATATTTTAAGGAATTTTTTTACTTTTTAAATGTACCTTACCTAGATGTACCTAAAATGTAAAATATTTATAAAAAAATATTTTAACAAATCAATAAATACAAAAAATACGAAAATATATTTAGTTTTGTATTTTTTTTTTTTTTTTTTGCATTTTTGATATTTAGTGATTTTTTTTATAAAAAAATCAAAAATATTATAATTTTTAAGTATATTTATATTAAGTGTATCTAAAATCTAAAAAATTGTTTGAAATATTAAAAATATTCAGTGAAATAAAAAATACGAAAAATACAAAACTTAATTTTCAGAAAAGGGAATTCAAGCAAACAAGGTGATTCATAATATTCATACTCCCCTTTTAAGAGTTTATAAAATAAAGATAAATGACTTAAAATGAAGGATAATCCATTTGAAATAATATATACCATTGTATTAAAAATGAATATTTGCATATTACTAAAGTTAATAATGGAGGTATTCAAATATCCTATAAGAGTCACCTAGGGTTAATTTTCATGCTATAGGCTCATTGTTTAGTGATAGAATCCAAAATTTAGTGCTAGAATGAATTTGGGTGTTTACAGCAAATAAGATATTAAGAATTATAAACCAGTTTTTAAGCAATTCTACGTAAATTTTCATGTACCGTCCACACGTGCGCTTTAATTCCAAAGTTGACCTTCGATTATCAAATGACTTATTAATTTTGAATTAGAAACTAAACATTTTTGTGTGCATAAAAGTTTATTTTAGTTCGTGTATTTTCAATGTATATGTCCACTTTCGTAATTGATATTATCAATTAAATTAAGTTGACATATGAAAAAAATTAAGAAAAACAATTGATACAATGAAGAAGAAGGGGTGATTGTTCATTATTTCCGGAATATGCACATGTGGTACTCTATAAGGTTTTGATTGGTAGAGAAGGGTAGGTGCCTACGATTTATATTGGGAATGGAGGAACAACATGGAGCTAAGTAATTGGTGATTGACTTAGAATATGATCACATGGTATTCTAGGATTATTAAATAATTTCCCGAGGAAGAAGTAATAGAGGATTTGGTATAGATCCCCTCAGTCCACTTGATTTTAGTTTTATTTTTGAAAAAATACTGTCAATGGGACTAAATTCATACAATAATGTAAGGCGATTCAATCAAAACTACAATCACACTGTTTGGCGCAACTTATAGAGCAACTTATAACTCTTTTGTTTTTAAAAATCTATGTTAAAATATTTGGTACAATTTTTATTTACAAGTTAAAAGATGGAAATAGCATAAATAAATTAAAAAGATCTCAATATTAAGTAGAATGAGAGGTGTTTTTTTAATTTTTAATTTCCTGAAAGCTGTACCATACAGTATAATGACCAAATTAATAAAAGACAAACTACAAAAACTATCAATATAATTTTTTAGTAAGTCAAATCGTGATACAATAGTAAACCATTGGAGGGTTGACATCTTTGGGCTTGCATAATTTACAAATGCATCATAATGAGTTTTGTCTTTTCATGTTTTATAGGTAATAGGGCATAACCCATGTGAGATTTTTATATTTAACCCTCTTTTAAACTCTAAATTTTGATGCAAGTTATAATTATAAAATACTGCGTCTTAGGTATTTTCTTTAAAAAAATAAATAAATTATAAAAGCCCTCAAGCTACATATCAATATTAGAAACCATAATGTCATTTACAACACTCCAAACTTCATACGTCCCTCATTTAGAAGTAAAGATCCTCTGTCCTCAAATAATTTTGTCTCAGTATCCCAATTCACTCACAATCATTAGATATGTTTTGAGATTTTCACATCTTTGAATTCTCATATGATCCAATAATAGTGAGTGAAAAAGGGACAGAGTTATTTAGGGATAGAGAATACTTGCACCTGATTTAGTGTAGTACCACACAAGAGAGTCATCAAGATCTTAGTTTGGTATTAATGTAATTAACTCTTTAATTCTCACAATTTCAAGTCAAATTGATCGACAAATCATTGTTTCCTATTAATTAATATCTTTTATTAGCTTACAAATATCTAATTAAGACACGTTTCTTGAATTAGCAAGTCAATGGCCAGTGATCAATTGAATAATAAGTGGAAAAGCCCGGATGAGGCATGATTATTTAATTGTAATTGCTAAAATCTTCATCAAATCTTTTTTATTTTATTTTATTGAAAAATATTGATTATTAAACTTTAATATAAAATAGGCACAAGGGTCAGATTCCAAAAAAGAGTACTTTCCATAAGTCGTATTTTCGGTTATTTTATAAAACTATAGAGATTATATATTTATTTACGTCTAATAGAATTTCAATACTATAGAGATTATATATTTATAAAATATCAATGATAACCAAACTATGTAAATTCTTATTTTTCTTTATACATAAAGCATTAATTTGGGCAACACCACACATGACAAACCCTATGATGGATTAAGCTATTTTTCTATGCAATATTGTTTGTTAATTAATTAATACTATTATGGGAGAAAATATAATGTTATGTTTGAATGACAAAAATCTTGAAGAAGAGTAATATTATTAGTCTTGAAATTCTTGTGTCAATGCTATTTTTATATTTTTTTTCCCCATACTATAGGATGTTAGTGTAAATAATGTTATTATGCTATGCATATGTACGGGGGAAAATATTCCGGCTACCCGCACTTCCTTTCTTCCCAGTTCCTCAGCTGTCCGATCACCTGAAAGCGCAAAAGCGGTGAGCTATCCGGCGGTGTGTGGCCGGAAAACACCTCCGACGCTCAAGTTAGAACCACACCTGGAGAAATGACTAGAGAGAAGGGAGAGTGTTTGAGTGTAAGTTTCACTTACCAAAGTTGTCCATCCCCCTAAGGGGTGGCGCCGACTTGTTTATATACCTCTCTGCGCCTCATATCTACTCCCAATGATCTCTTAACACGTGGCTCTGCTATCCCATCTGTCAGCACATAAACCATGCCTCTGTCAGGTCACACCATGCTGGACATTACCTAATCCCAAATGCCAGCCTTCTCTGCTGGAGCCCGGCAGCCGAGCTGCCCAATCCATAGCTGGGCTGTGCTTCATGCCCAAGCACGCCGCTAGCTAAGCTTGAGGGAAGACTCTGTGACATCCACCGACCTGTCGAGATATTTTGCATTCATCTTTGTCGGTCTTCCGGCCGAACAAACTTATAGCTCGGTCGACTACGCCCTTCCTGGCGCCGGTCATCTGCCTGGCTGGTCGGCCTTCCTGCGAAGCATGTAGCTCGGTTCACACAATCGGTGCCTTAACCAAGCACCTTCTCACCAAAGACTGCCGGCCCAAATCTTGCCGGCCGTAACTCACTTATTTTCCCACTCAGCATATAACAATTTTCATAATCTAAAATCGTGAACTATCATGATTTTTACAAATACTAACATAATCCAAAAGATAAATAACATACCCGAATCAGTTATGTGAAATCTTCGAGTGATCCAAAATTCATTAAACATAAACCTAATATCAATATTAGTAGGGGGGGAAAAAATGTTTCTTTCTCTTGACTCTCTTTAGAATACGTTATATTTAGAATAATTGATGTGTGATCTAAATGTACTTTTATAGGTAAAGAGAGGATCAGTTTTCTAACATAACTATAACTCCACTTACCCATCAAAGTAGAAGACTTAGAAACTACTACTCCAACTATAAACCAATCAAATAAGAGCTTATGATTTAAGATATGGAACTATAATCTTATTAAATCTATAATTCATGTGATGACCGAGAGTCTTGTTAACGATTTGTTTTGTTGTATTTGAAAACTTGTTTCAAATCCTTGCTTTCATTTATTTCTGTGTCGAGTTTCACATGTTTCGGAAGGTGCGAGGTTGGGTTTGGAGTGGCTTGGGTTGAGCTGAAGAGTTTCCTGGCTAGAAGGGCAAAGCCACACGTGCGGGGCCTTAGGCTGCATGTACGGGAAGGGGGCCACGTGTGGGAGGTGAGGTCGTACATGCGGGAATCCAAGGAATTTTTGGGTTGCCTACTACATTATATGCAGGTGCAGAAGGAGGTGCGGAGTAGGAGTGCCGCATGTGCGGGAGTCGCTGAGTCCGAAATTTTATGCTTTTCTCTCTTCTTGAGCCGTGTGTGTATCACTTTTTACACATCTCTCTCTCTCTAAACACCATTTTCTCCTCCTCTCTACATTTTCCACACCAAATAAGATCAAAACCTTGATATCCTTAGATCCATTGGATTTTTAACCCAAGTTTTTTCATCAAAGTTAGAGAGTTAACCAAGGGCTTTATCTTTTGCGGTGGAGATTAGATTTCAACACCACTGATTTTGGGGTTTCATCTCATTTCTTCTTCAAGGCTTGACGTAGGAATTTTCTTAGGGTTATATATATATATATATATATTTGCAAGTTTATGTAAATTTCGAGATTTCCATTGGTGTCATTAAAAATGTGGTTTTTGGCTCAAGAATATTGGTGGTTTTGAAAATGGATTCACCTCTTGTTTTCTTTAAATGATTTTCTTGAAGATTTGAATCACATTGATTTAAGAAAGATGATTTTGGTGAGATTCCACCAAGAAATGAGGAAATGTCTAGTTTTGATGAAAAACCTAGAAATTTGGGAAATCAAAACTAGACATTTGGGAAGTTTTGGAAGATGTTGGGAATCTATGGATTTTCTTGTGCTAAATGAATGAATAAGTGGAAATTTCATATTATTATATACAAAATGAAAATTTTCCTTGGCATATGAGTAGTAGTGGATTTTTGGAATCTATTGTTTAAGTGTGTATATATATATATATAATCATAAAATGACAAATTGTTGAGAACACCTGAGATGTGGAATTGTTGCTATACTTGGATAGTTATAAAATTTTATGTCGAGATGTATTGGAAAGGGAAGTGGAAATTGTGATCACAAATGGAACATTTGTGTGGAAATTTTGTAAATGGTAGGATGTTACATCGCATGGATAATTATCACATTGCATGAAATATTGTTGCATTGGCACTTTAATTTGTTATAAATATTGAATTGGGATTTGAAATTTTGCATTGAGAAAGAAATATTGTTGAACGAGAATTATTGAATTGTTTTGGGCTAAATACGTTAGTAGGTTCGGATAAGAGGCATAGATGAAATTGACTAAGTTGGCCTGAATGTTCAGAGTGAAAGACTGAAAACATGTGTGGAGGAGGTACCACGTGCCTTCCGGTTAGCTACTGGTGGAGTGGGGTTTGGTAGTGCTAGTTATGCCTACTTACAGACACCAACCTAGGGATTACCTGAGTCGTATTTACCGCCCCTTGAACTAAATTGAAAATTTCTAAATTGTTGAGATTTTAAGTTACTATTGAGCATGATGATTTTCAAGCAATAAAAATGTAATAACCCCAAAACGTATGGTGTAATTTTCTGTAATTAATTATGTGTTTATATGAATTAATTGGGAATATTTGTTTGAATTAGAAACATATCTGTTGGAATTACGACTTCGGGACTGAAATTGATGACTGTAATGGGTTCAGAAAACGAAATTGAACACGCCTATGTGATACCGGGGATTTTTAGAACCATTTGGGAAATTAAATTGAGGACTGAATTTCGTCTGAATCGTTAAGTCTTGTTTGGCTCAAGTTATTGGCATATGTGTTTATATATATATACACTATGGGAACAAGGGCCTTGTTTGGCTTAAGAATTTTTGGCACAAATATGTTTATATGATATATAGATAAGGATGAGCTTTGATTCTTGTTGACTCAATAAAAGAGAAAAGAAAAATCTGGAAAAGAGAGAGAGAGAGAGAGAGAGAGAGAGAAGGAAGCAAGGGAAAGAAGAAGAAAAAGGGGAAATCAAGCTAGTCTCTCAAATTAATGATCTAAGGTAAGATTTGTCTTGAAATTGATTGTTGATTCTTGGTATCTAGCATGTGGGACTCAAGATTATGGCATAATAGTATAAAGATTATGTTTTAAATCATGGTTTCTTTACATGTTTGGCATGATTAAGGAAGAACCTCCATGGATTTTGAGAAAAGAAGCTTAAATGAGCATGCTTTGTGATTTTTCATCTTGAGTCAAGATTTGATCTGGTATATGATGCATTGAAGGTTATTTGAAAGTTATGAAGCTTAAAGCAAGTTGTTTTCAAGTACTTTGACCTTGAATTTCTTGATTTGAGAAGTTGATTTTGCCAGAATGGAGGCCACGGTTTTGACAGAAAATGGGACTGGTTTTCACTCAGAATGTTCACAGTCCGCTCGAGCGGGGGTTTGGTCGTTCGAGCGGGGATTTCACGCATCCAGTATCTCTACCTCTGTTCACAGTCCGCTCGAGCGGGGGTTTGGCCGCTCGAACGGGGACCTATTTTCAGGAAATTGTGGGAAGTTGCTCTACATGATTTTAACATGTTAATTGCATCATTTAGCATCTTATGAACATGAGAGAATGTAAAGAAGGAAATGACATGAATTATGTGATTTGATGATGATATATGTTAAGGCGATGTGTTATAATGTTGATGTTTGCAGGTCAATCTATGAAGACCGTGCAACCGGTTTTGGAAACCCACTGTGAGTAACATTTCTGTAAAGTTATGTTAATAAGATATGATATGTTTTGAAATGTGATTTTAAGCTGTGAACGAATGTCCTGATTTGCGAATCTAGTATGACATCCATAGATAGTTTAGTCGTGGGGGTGAGAACATGCAGGCCCATGCGCTTTAGTCATGGGGGACGGCATGGAAGGACAAACCCATGACCAGTTTACGAGATCTCGGTATGTGTTTAATCGGTGTCCGGGACCGGTTACTCTAGTCGTTAGTCGACACATGAAAAGGTCATGAAAAGGTTATGAAAAGGTTCTATGGAGTATGCCATTATATATGTTCTGATATGAGATGTTTATGATTATGATTGATTTATTACAGATTTATGAAATGTTGGACTTCGTTCACTAACCCCTTTACTTTAATGTTACTTGCTGAGCTTTAGCTCATTGTTTGTATTTATGTATTTATAGGTGAGCATTCAGGGAGTCAAGCCTAGGCAGGGTCTTGTCAAGCTGCCGTTTTGAAGCCTAACCAGATGTTTTGAGTGCCTCCGAGCTGGGGCTAGGCCTGGAAGGCCGCACGAGTTTTGTTTTGTTATGTATATGTGGCATGTGTTGTATATGTATGTAAAGATAGTGGGTAAATTAACATCATTTTTGGCATGTAATGTATGTTCATATTTATACACAGCTCTTTGGACTATTAGTTTCTTTATTTCGCTTTCGCGAGCCCTGATTATTTATGTTTTGTATGGGAAGGCCTGTGGTAATCAAGGATTACTGGCCGGTTATGATGCCAACCCTTTCGGGGCTGGTTTGGGTCGTGACAAAAAACGTGATTTTCTTTCAATAAGCATAGCATAATATGTGCATTTTATTTTGTGAAGCTTGTATAAAATGTATATACTTTGTGAAGAATTTCTTACTGGGCTTTATGCTTATTCCTATGGGATTTTGGTGCAGGAAAAAACATGGTGATCCCGCCAAGTTAGGGCATGGACGTATATGTTGGGAGCATAGGGCTCTTTTTTTTTTGTTATGGTATATTTTGTTAACCAAGGGCTATAACTGTTGGGATCCATGACACCATTTTTGTGTAACTAGGCTTAAGCCTTGGAATGTGTAAGCCCTTGAGGGCATTTTATTTATTTTTAGATTTGATATTCTACATGCTATGGATTCATGTATTTGATGTCATTGAATGTATAATTCGCATGTGGAACTATTTTTGTACAAACCCTAATGATCAATAATGTAAAGGTTGAAGAATCACACCTTCTCTTGTAATGAATGTTGGTTGATGTAATTATATGATGTTATAATTTTCAGGGCGTTACAATTCATATTGTCATATCATGTGGGTCACCATAATGACTAAACAATTAAATTTAGTCTTACATTCTCTCATTTGGCCCATATGATAATATATATCAAGATTTAATAATGTAAACATTAGGTGCGCAATAAATCATATCCAACCTTACTTTAATTTGGTCATCCTCACAATATTATAATTAAACAACTTGCTAATGCGATTCTACACGACTAGTGCAACATAGTCTCTTCTATATACCACAACACTAGCAACTAGTTTAATATAGTCATTAACTGGGGAGTGTATTTAAAAAGTTTAATAATGTTTTTTTATCAAATACTATTCATGTTATTATTCATTCATTCTCGTATATGTACATACATCAAATATATCAAAAAGAACAGTTAATAAGATCTTAAAGTGTTAAATAACACAATCAATCATAAAGTAGTCTATAAAAACATAAACAACTGTTATGGATTATGCTCAAGACACATTCAATTGATAAGTTTCTTAATTGTCTTTAAGAGTAATCCCTTTATAAATAGATATGTACTTAAAAGTTGTGATATCCCAAGTTCTTTTAAAGTTATTTGAGTATATTAAATTGAAATTTCTATCTTTTTTAATTGTCCTTGTTACTATTCTTTTCATTGTGGTTGTTCGTATACATCCTAGTGTATTCCAAGGTGTCAATTTGCATCCTTGGGTGTTGAAGTGAATCCAAGAATGATGGGAATGTTCTAAGATTGTTTTGTTTCACTTCTAAGTTAAAACTGCTAAAGTGGTACTTTTGTCACTCGAGCGGTAACGTTGTTCTTCCAGTTCTTGATTTTGAAGTTTGAAATACTAGGAGTGTGCTTTCATCACTCGAGTGATCTGTTGCAAAGGAGAGAAAGATTGTAGGAATTTGAATTCACTGCTAGAGCGCATGATTGTTCGCTCGAGCGGTCTGTCTGTAGTTTGCTCCCAAAAATGTGTCCAATCACTTAAAAGTTGAATCACTACTTATCTCTCTTTCATCTTTTCATTTCAGACCCTCTCTCTCTACATTTCATTTCCTCCATTTTCTTTTATCTCTCTCTAGAAAACACCCACAATGTCATTAATTTCTTGATCCCCTTAAATCCATTGGAGATTTAAGCTTAGTCACTTCATTAATATTGGAGAACTCGTTAAGGGTTACGTTATATGCGGTGGAGATTAGATTTGACACCATCAACTTTGAAGCTTTCTCATCTTCCTCCCTAAAATTTGAGTTTGGGAGTTTCTTTGAATTATATATATGGTTTTAGCAAGTCTTTGTGTATTTGTTCATAATTGTTGTATAAAGGGTTTTGGAAATGGAAGATTAAGTTAGAAAGTGTTGGAAAATGAAATTTTTTTTTTTTTTTTTTTTATGAATTTCTCTAAATCAAATTCTTTTGTCAAACTTATGAGCTTCTTGAGAGTGCATGGAGAAAAAATATCTTTGAAAATGGGAAAGACCCTCTTTGGAAATAAAACCCTAGATTTAGGGATTTGGAGAAAAGTGAATTTGTGAGGAGATTTATAAAATTGTTAGAAATTTCTTTAAGAAAATAGGGAAATTTCATTTGTTGTAGGTTTGATTGAGATATCCATGGGATGGACAAACCTTGTGTTGAAAATTTTATATGATAGCATGATTTCATATAAGCTTGTGTTAGGTTTTTGTTGACAATCCCGTTTGATAAAACTCCTTTCAGTGTAATCTTATTCGATCTTTTAGATTTTACTCGAACAGAGATCGTGACATTTCAGAAGATTCACTCTCCTGCAAAAGTTCTAGGAGTTGTTTTTTTATGCTCGAGGGGCCTTTTTTGCGCTCGAGTGTAGATTCGTGTTCTAAAACACGTGTTTTAGTCAGTCCGCTCGAGCAACCATTCTTGTGCTCAAGCGGAGATCGCAATTCTGTTTTCTATAAATCTGTGATTAATTAAATTTCTAGGGTATGGCTTCCAAATCTTCTTCTTGAGTATTAGGGTTTTCATCTGGAGCTTCTTTGCTTCTTTCCTTTGATATTTGTAAGAGTTTAATCATGAATTGAGTAGATTATATCAAAGGGTTTGTTTAGTTTGTTTTATCTACAAAAGAGAGAGTTATTCTTCAGTCCATTCCGGGGAGTTTGTGCCTGAAGCTTTGGTGGATTCCGGAGTGGCTCATTGTCTTGGATTCAACATCAGCATTGTGGTTTCTACATTGGGCAAGACAATTCCGATGTGAAGACGGTAATAGAAGAGGCACATTGGGGTCGGTTTAATACGGGCGTGGATTCGCTAGGTAATTGAGAATACACTTGTGTAATTCTTTTTTGTCTTCTTAGTGGATTGTTTTGTAGCTTTGGCCTGTGGTTTTTTTTTTTTATCACAATTGAAGGCGCTCCAATTGTGGTTTTTCCATGTTAAATCGTTGTGTTTTTTTATCTTTCTTTGTTTGATTGGGATTGTTCTTTATTGTTTAAAATTGATACACAATCACAAGTCAATATATCCGGGATTTTTAATTTTTCAGCTTAAACTTTGAAATGCAAGTGAACATTGATTGTGAATATGAAATGGTATCATATGTCACATGGATATAGATTTTAGTTATGATTTGAGTAAATGTTAAGAATTATAGAATGTTACAATGGAACTTTATAATTGCATCTCATTCATTTTGCATAGTGTTGAATATTGTTTATTATGGCTATACCTTGAGAATTGATTTATTGTTTTGAGAAAACAAATCGGAAATCTTGAAATGTGTTGAGATAAATACATTTGGTAAGTTCTCATAGGGGGTGTAGCTGGTATGGTTTAAGTTGGCCTGAGTATCAAGGGTAAAAGATCGAAAACACGCGCGGAGTAGGTACCACACGCCTTCCGTTAGGAGGCGATAAATTAGGGGATTGGTAGTGGTTGTTATGCCTGCTAACAAACACCAGCCTAAGGATTACTTAAGTCGTATTTAAAATTCTGTATTTAAGATTTTGAAATTTATTGGGATAATGAAGTGTCTTTAAAGGATCATTGTATACGATTTGCAAAAGAATGAACCTTGTGATTTTGGAGCATGGCATGGTATTGCATTCATGTTTATAAGATTGCTTAAACATATATACTATGTGAAGATATCTCTAATGTGTTTTGTACTCAACCCTAGTGGATTTGTGTAGGAAATGATGTGGTGATTCCTCCTAGCTAAAGGCAAGGAATATGTTTTGAGAGCACGAGGCTCTTTTATATTTTGTTGTATATTTTGACAAGCCAAGGGTTTTAATTGTCTGGGTTTTTGGATAATAATATTTTGTGTAACTGGAATTAAGCCTTGAAGCTTGTAACCTTTGGGCATTGATTTTGTGTTATTTCTTATGTTTTTATTTAATCGTCACGTATGCTATGGATTCACCCTTTAAGAAGTTTGAATATATATCGCATGTAGACTCCTTTTATAAATCTCTCATATCAATGAATATGAATACAGAGATTTGATCATTTGAGTTGAAATTAATGTGATTGGTTGAATTAATTAGATTTCTCGTATGTCATTAATTTGGGCGCATTACAAAAGTTATACACTTATGTGTTTTATTGGCACTTTTTGTTTCTAAAATTTTCTTTAACAACAAAGTATTTCAATTCTATATGTTTAGCATCATTAAAATGCTTGTCATTCTAAGAAAATAAAACAATCTCGAAATTATCACAATAAATTTTCAACGACTTGGCAACAAAAAGCGACAATCCCAAGTCCTGAGATAAAATTCCACAATAAAAATTTCGCAATAACAATTCATGAGTTGTGGTCTCAAAGCACACCATAAATTCAACTTTCGTGGAGGATACTTATGATAGTTCGTTTTACACTTTTTTTGATATTGTTCCCCCACATAATAAAAACAAAGAATCAAAAGTGAAATTTTTACTATTAATATATCATCTAAAGTCTGAATCTAAGTAGCCAATCAATTCAAGATTATCAAATCTCATAAATATGATTAAGTAATCTTTTATTCTTTATGATTACCTTATCACTTATTTATTTGAACATTAAATTTCTTAAAATAAATATATAAAGAATCGTTTCCAATCATTCATTTTATAAAAATTTGCATAAGATTGGATTTATTTCCTTTCGAAACATTTTTTGGGTGAATAACCTTTTCGAAACATGAATAACTTTATGTGAATATTCTTTCATTCTGAATCTCTATAGAACTTTTAATATATATTTTTTGAGACAATCTCAACAATTCATGTGATTTATTCAGAAATATTTCAATTTCTATCACATAGGTTGTCTCACTAATATATTTTATTTCAAAAATTCTTAAAGAGAAATTTCTTAACTCGTACAATATTGACAAGAAAAACAAAATCATAAATATAAACTTACTCCTACTGACCTTTAGATATATACACTAATCTAGAATGTTTTCTTTAAATCTAAAGAAAAATAATATTATAAAACTTAACATAGAATTTTTAAAAAGCTTGTTTTAGTCCATAAATTGATTCCTTAGATTCGCAAGTCACATTTTCATTTTGCTCAATAGAGAAACTTTTGAGTTGATCTACACAAAATTTTTCATCTAAACTCTCTTTTAGAAATTTAATTTTCACATACACTTAATGCAACTCGATATCAGAATGGGTTACTAATGCCATAATGATTCTAAATCAGCCTTTTAAGATAAAAGTGAATATATATATATATATATATATCTTTGTAACCAATGTTTAATTTCTAAGTAAAAATATTTGACCACATATCCAATATTATATTATTTTATATTGCCCTTGGAACAATAAATATTTTCGTATCGTTAGGCAATTCAATAAGATTCTAGATTTTATTTTGGTCTATTAATTTCAACTCATCATTCATGATATTAATTCATTTAGTAGAATTAACACTTTCTATGGCTTGTGAAAACAAAATCGAGTCATTACTTATCCCAATATCATAATAACATTGTTGTAAATATACTACATAATCATCCAAAATGACAAATCTTTTTACCTTATTAGATTTCTTAATGTTATTTCTTGTGGTTCTTCTACAATTTTTTTTTTTATTGGTGATATTTACATTATGAAGTAATTGATTATTCATTTATTGTTTCAAGATATTAAGTTGTTTGACATTTATAGGAACGACAGTTTCCTTCAAAATTATGGGTAATAATACTTGTACCCAAACTTATTGAATAATCACATTTCATAATTTATTAATCCCACTGATTTTACCATTCTTATTTGATATTATTGGTTTCTACAATTCTTATACTACAACCAAGATAGTAAAACTAATACCCTTTGAATTTTCCAAGATAATCAATAAAGTAACCACTGATTATTCTAAAATTCAATTTCTTTTCATGTAGATCAATAATTCTAATTTTTGTAAACAACCCCAAACATGTAAGTGCTTTAAGATTGGTTTCCTTCTTGTTCACAATTCAAAATGGATGTTGGAAATGTCTTACTAGAACCCAATTATATATGAAAATAATAGATCATAATGACATACATCTACAATGTTATGGGTATTTAGAAATTATTTAATATACTTTTAGTCATATTCATTAGAGTACAATAATGTTTCTTAGCTACATCATTTGTTGAGGCATTCACAAATATTATATCTTTCATAGAGTTTAGCAAATAGACTTGTGCTTTGCACTATCTACATGATTTTCACATTTTTGTTTAATTACCTTTCTTCCTTGATAATGTACACCTTAATGTTGTCCATGTACTAGAGATTTCTTATGCAATAAATAAACAAAATTATAAAGTGAAAATCCATCCATAAAATTGGTAAAATAACTTTATTTATTAACATGAAGTGTCAAAATGTCACATTAATGTCTATTTGGGAACTTTCTAGAAGTCTTGTATATCTTATGACACTATACTTAATGTGATTGAATTGATTTTCCTTAATGTAACCTATGCTCCCACTTAAAGAAATAAAATCTAAATTCAAAAAAATCTCATCTTTACTAGTCTTTATAACTTTTCTCAAAAAAAATAGTACAATCTTTTATCCCATAAGTTTGAGGAGTTTTCATTTATCGAGTTATATTTAGGAGCAACATAATGATGCAAGATAAATTAAATTTTTGAGAGATTATTAAATTTTAGTTTATACAAACCATCATAAATAATATCAAAATTAACAAAAGATGTATTTTCAATAAATTAAACTTTTATTCTAAATTTTGAAAATAATCATCAAGGTTAATTAAATTTGGACAAATCAACAGATAATTTTCAAAATTAGAATGAACATAAATTTTTTGAAATAAACTCTAAATAATGATTAGTATCCAAAAATAAACAATAAGTCTCAATAATTTCAATTGAGATTTTAACATAATTGGTTTGAAAATAATCTTGCGTCATATTAAAAACATGAGTAGTTATTTTCTTTCTTATGAGATTAAAAATCTTGAGCAGATAGGTGGCTATTTCTTTATGCCATTTTCTAGGTTTTCTCCATTTCTTCTCGGTTCCTTGAGTTACGAGATCAATAAATGATATCTTAATTATTTAAGTTTTGTCTCTTCTTAAATGAACATACTAATTAATTTATTAACTTTGTACTAACTATTCATAGAATTATAGCTAATATAAATTACTCATATGGAAGAGATAAATAATTCAAAATAAATTGCACGAAAACAAATTTATTCACAAATATTCTTAAATTCTTTAATTGAACAGTCAAATTAGACAATTCAATGACAAACTCATACATCCCATGCGTATCATTAAACTTTATGATTGTTATTTTCCGATGTAACCAAAAAAAAAAACTTATTCGCAGTTCGAAAATGTTCTTTCACATTATTTAACATTATTAATTTAAGGAAGTTAAAACTAATGTTTGCTATAATCATTAGCATAAAAATAGAAAACTTTATTTGTACGATCCTTTTATAATTATGAAAAGTTTTTTTTTTTTTTTTTTTTTTTTTTTTTCTTTTACACTGTTTGAATCATAATAGCAATGAATTTCTCAAATAATAACACTAAGTCAAAATTTAGAACATCAAGATAAAACTGAACTTGTTCTATTCATTTTGAGAAATTTTTTTTCATTTAAAATCGAAACAAACAAACTATACAAATATAGCGAAATAAAATTTTAATCAATAATTCGTGCTCACTATATTAATGCTAAAAATAATCAATAATTGACAATTAGTCAAGTTAAACACATGTTTAAATAATCACAAATAGTATTAGCGTAATCTACCTTTGGGATAATCTATTAGCATACTATATAGCAAGTATCGTGATTCCTTTTCACAAATAGGACTAGTTGATAAAATATTTCTAATTAAGTAGGTTTATTACCTTTGGATATTCATTCTAATATCAATTATGAATACCCATTAGCCATCCTATCCCAATTTAACAATTACTTAGAAGTGGTGCACCTTTAGGCCAACCTAATATCTTTGTAATTAAATAATTACGATTTGCAAAGTCATTATTATTATTATTATTATTATTAATTGAGAGGGTAATTTGTATAGCCAAATTGGGCCGAGTTATTATTATTATTATTATTATTATTATTGTTGTTGTTGTTAATTGAGAGGGTAATTTGTATAGCCAAATTGGGCTGAGCTAGGAAGCATTGTTTCTAAATATTGGGTCACGTTGTAGGCCAAGTTATGAGCTTAGGATAGCTCGGTGTGGGAACAATGGTTGATAGGCCGGTCGGTGAGCTCAAGTTGCGGTCAGTGGGCGAGCCGAAATGCTATGTTGTCCACATATGGAAAGCCGAGCTAGAGATAGCCTAGCGAGAGGATTCAAAGCAATTGGTGATTGTGCAACCCGGTCAAGGTATTTGCGCCAGGTAGCTCGGCTATGCGTAACGAGCCAAGCAAGGTGATAACCATCTCATTTAGTTGGCAGTGAGTAGGGTGTTATCAGAATATGCATTATCCTTGGGAATGTAATTCCTATGAGGACTCTGCTAAGGAGAGTAGAGTCCTACTAGGATTGTGCAAACCATCTCACTTGGTTGGTAGTGAGTATAGTGTTATCAGGATAGACATTCTTCATTGGGAGTGTGATTCCTATGAGGACTCTTATAAGGAAAGTTGGAATCCTACTAGGATTGTGCCCGGCAGAATCTATAAAAGCTCATAGCAGGACTTATGTACAGGTATCCCAATTCTTACTCTAGAATACACAGAGCTTATTGTCTATTGTCTAGTTGCTAACTTAGGTATCGGAGGGGTTTTCGGCACACACCTGCCGGCTAGCTCACGTTTATGTTTTCAAATGACAAAGCGACGATATTTGGATGAGTGCAAACTTGATCAACAGGATTATACGAGAATATTATTTCGTGCTCGTATAATTGGCGCCGTCTGTGGGAATTGAAATCACAAAGAACGAACCTCTTGATTAAATTCTCTTTCAACTGATTTTAATGGTGCACAATAAAGACTTACCACACTCTGCCATTGATGGACAAACCCCGAAGGGAGGCGAAAAGCGCAAAGACTTACCTTTTATCCCGTCCATGGCAGAGTTAGATCCCCAGTGACGGAACCCATGAAGGGATACCCGTGAAAGACGGGGCTCCAGTTCTCGTCGCACCCAAAGCCCTGAAAGGCAGAGGCGAAGGTTGAATCCTCAAGTTTTAGAAGATCGACTAAGGGAGCAAGACGAATTGATACGGAGGATAGCGGCAGATATGAAGACTATGAAACGCCAGATAAATGGCAAATGGGCGGCGGAAGAAGAGGTGGGCAAGAACAGGGCGCACCTTCACCACTCAGAAAATCGTGACAGACAAGTCACACCATCACAAGTTGAAAGAAGAAGCCTCAGGTCAGGCGATACACAATCGAGGACTTCTAGGACTCGTTACTCTAGGTCTGAGAAAATGAGGATTGAAATGTCTTACACAGAAAGAAGCAGCTATCGACCCACACATTCACACCAAATGACATCTAGGCACATGGAGTTGCCTAGGTCAGCGGACCTGTGGACAGTGCTTGAAGAAAGGGCTCGAAGGAGAGAAGATACTTAGGCTCGTGACCCCCACATAGTCTCCACATTACAATGATTGGCTTCTAGAGCACATGGGAGTGTCAAGGTTGGAATGCCAGAGCCACGACTTACGTTGCCTTTGAACCAGTAGACAAAGCATTAGCAAGGTTGCAGAGCTCGCTGTTCATTCCGGCGATAGAGAATGCACCATTACCCTCGAGCTTCCACTAACCCAAATTCACTACTTATGAGGGAAAGTTAGACCCCTACATGCACTTTCGCCACTTTTGCCAGGTTATGGTCGTGTATCGGCAAAACGAGGCTCTGATGTGTATTTTGTTTCCTTTTAGCCTCGGCGACATGGGTTTAACATGATTTGAAAGGTTGCCAAAAGGTAGCATAGCTTCATGGGCGCAACTAGCAAAGGCATTTGTGACCAGATTCAGAACAAACACCAAGAAGCCAATGGAGATTAACCAGCTTCTCTCCATAGACATGGGCGAGAAGAAAACATTGAGGTCTTACAATAACCAGTATTGAGAGACTTTTAATCAGATTGGAGATTGCCCCACAAACCTAGCTATCGCACAGTACAAACGAGGTTTGCCGGCTGACAATAAATTGAGGAATTCAATGACAATGACGCTATCTCTTACTATGGAAGCCCTGATGGAGAGAGTGCACCAATACATCCAGATAAAGGAAGATGGGGCGCGCACCAAGGAAAAGTTCGGCACAACAGCGATACCAAACAAAGAGCCTTTGGCGAGGTTAACACGGTTGACAAATAGGACCGACCGTGCAAAAGTCTTTGCCCAACTGGGGGCAAAGTGGGTTAACAGGTTTGACCAACTCTTTCTAACAAATGTTTGCCTGATTGGGGGGCAAAAATTTTTGCACCCTTCAACCGAGATCAAGATCTAAGCTAAAGGGAGTTGGTAGGTTTGACTAACAAAAATTTTTAGACTCTTTGCCCAACTGGAAGGCAAAGGCAGTTGGCAGGTTTGACTAACAAAACTTTTTTGCACCCTTCAGCCGAGATTAGGATCTAAGCTAAAGGGAGTTAATAGGTTTAACCAACAAAATTTTTAGACTCCTTGCCCAACTAGGGGGCAAAGGCGGTTAGTAGGTTTGACCAACAAAACTTTTTTGCACCTTTTAGCCGAGATCAGGATCTGGGCTAAAAGGGGTTGGTAGGTTTGACCAACAAACATTTTTTAGACTCCTTGTCCAACTGGGGGGACAAAGGCGGTTGGCAGATTTGACTAACAAAATTTTTTTGGACCCTTCAGCCGAGATTAGAATCTAGGCTAAAGGCGGTTGGCAGGTTTGACCAACAAAATTTTTGTACTCTTTGACCGGGATAACAGTTACCTCGGCCAAAGTACGTTGGGAGATTTGACCAATAAGTTTTTTGGATTCTTCAACCGAGATGCGTATCTTAGCCAAAGAAGGTTGGCAGGATCAGGTAAGGCCAAGCTAATTAGTTTGACTAGACATGCAATCAGAATGATGCAAAACATTGAAAAAGAAGCACAATAACCGCACCAAGAGATTGAAAATTTTCATTAATTGGAAGATGATTACAAAAAGGTGGGACATACAGCCCGGTTACACAGAAAGAATGCCTTTTCGTACGATTGCTACCTTGAAGGATATATACATTGAAGGCAAAAAGGTGAGATTATTCAAATTTTTGGCATGACGGTTGTAACAAGAGAACGGGGCTAATGGGGGCACACCACGTATCCTAGGAATTACGTCGTGTTAGATATGCTAGATTAATGGAAGGACATGCTGAGCAACTAACAAGACTTATTGAAACCGAATAACTTTTCTAACTCGACAGAGTTGGGCGTTCTTAGCTCAGCTGGAGGAAAATAATCCCAAACATGCTACACAGATGGAATTACGTGGCAATTGAGAGGGTAATTTATAAACAAATTGGGTCGAGCTAGGAAAAGTCTTCTTTGGAAGTCAGGCTGCGCAATGGGCCGAGATAAGAGTTGATGTAGCATAGTTTTAGACTAAGAAGACACTAGGTCGGTCAGAGATGGGTTGCTAGGGCTTGGACCTAGCTATCTGAAGGTAGTCATTTATCGAACTGAGATGTTGTCAATGGAGAGGGCCGAGCTATGTATAGCTCAGTAGGGTGCAATTCGGTAAATTGGTTTCCGATCACACGGCCCGAACGACAGGGGACTGAGATAAGGCAGGTCGGTCAGGAATGTGTATTCGAGCATATGGGAGGGGCCATCTCACTTGGCTTGCAGTGATAAGGGTGTTTTAAGGATAAGCATTATCTTTGGGTATGAAACTCCTAAGAGGACTCTGTTGGATAGAGTAGAGTCCTACTAGGATTGTGCAAACCATCTCACTTGGTTGGTAGTGAGTAGAGTGTTATCAGGATAGACACTCTTCACTGCGAGTGTGATTCCTAGGAAGACTCTTATAAGGAGAGTTGGAATCTTACTAGGATTGTGCTAGGCAGAATCCATAAAAGCTCATAGTAAGACCTATGTACAGGTATCACAATTCTTATTTTAGAATATACAGAGCTTTTGTGTCTATTATCTATTTGTTGACTTAGGTATCGGAGAGGTTTCCGGCACACACCCGCCGGCTAGCTCACGTTTGTGTTTTCAGGTAGTAAAGCGATGATGTTTGGAGGAGTGCAAACTTGATCAACAGGATTATACGAGAAGATTATTTCGTGCTCGTACATTAATACTTGGAAAGGATATTAAATTTCAATTATTTGATTTGATATCTATGTGTCATTCCGATTGGGTCACTTTGGCAATTATCAATCGTATCATAATTTAAATTTCAAATCAAAATAAAGACTTTGCATGAAAATTATTTTATATATAATAATTTATTCACAATTATTCATCATCATAATCATAATGCATATTGCTAAATCATAAGAATCATATTAAGACAACAAATATTAACACAATTCATATTCTATGTCAATAAGAATATATACTTTTATACCTCATCAAACCACCTATAAAAATAAAGCTTATACATAATGGTGGTAATAACATCAAACTGAAATAATTTTTAGAGGTTACAATAAGATCCTTAAATAGCAATATGCATGGTACTATAATGATCACAATCAAATGTTAATGTGTTTTCTTACAATAATATTTGATGATATATTTTAACAAAACATGAATAATAATCGCCACCTTAATTAGTAAAATTATACGTGAACAATTCATTACTACCATGCCACGCCCTAAAACTCATAAGCACATATAAAAAATAAATTTTAAACATAAAATTAGACTGCATATTTTTAGATTTTTGAAAAGGCGCTCAGCATATTAGTATAAAATTTCATTCTAATCATTTCAAGCCACTACCGAGTCTATTACTTATCGGATCTATTACTTAGATGATTATCAAACATGATGAAGGAATTTATAATACAATTTTACTAACAAAAATTTTAGTAATTATTTATATATGCAAGACGCATGCAAGTAATACACAATTTAACATATTATTGGGTTTCGAACCAAATTTTGCGATTAGTAAAATTCTACTAATTCTATGTAATAAAATAAAAAACATGATAATTCATGAACACAAGCTCTGATATCATATGTAAATAATTTTGTGGTGTTACACATATAACAATTTTCATAATCCAAAATTGTGAACTATCATGATTTTCACCAATACTAACATAATACAGAAAATAAATAACATACCCGAATCAATTATGCAAAACTTTCGAGTGATCCAAAATTGATTGAATATAAACCTAATATCAATATTAGTGGAAAAAATGTTTCTCTCTCTTGATCTTCTTTAGAATACGTTTTATTCAGAATAATTTATGGATGATCCAAGTATGCTTCAGAATAATTGATGGGTGATTTAAATATATTTTTATAGGTAGAGAAAAAACCAATTTCTTAATATAACTATAACTCCACTTGCACATCAAAGTAGAAGACTTAGAAACTACTCAATTTATTGACCAATTAGATAATAGCTTATGGTTTAAGATATAAAAATATAATCTTATTAAATCTATAATTCATATTGCCATATCATGTGGCTCACTATAATGACTAAATAATTAAATTTAGTAACTTAGATTATAGCGAAGGGCCATAATCGTTTCATCGACTCAAACTCTGAACCTCTGATATTCTCACTATCTCAAGGAACAACTACTAAATGGATTACTTGATCAACTACCTTGAGAGTTTGGTTACATTAGGAATCCTCAATGGAAAAATAACAAAATTTTGAATATTGTGGGTGCAATTATTATTTCGGTGGTGCTACAAGCACCAATTGGTATACCGATTAGCGTATCAACATATGTTATAACATTGTCATTTTAAATTTATGACCCCACAAATTATACAAATTACAAATGCCTATAACATCTAAAATTATGTCACATCATAGTTAGTACATTAATTTATATACCAATTAGTGTATATAGCATTATTCTTATTATTTTTTAAAATCCCTAGTATTTATCAAGGAATGTGAGATACTATCATGGGAAAGCGGAGGAATTGGATTCCTACCTAGTTTGATAATATGATTCTTGCAAGAATAGATAATTAGAAATCATTTTCTTATTTGAATCTGTTCCAAACACTGAAATCGCAAGAAATTGAAATTACATTCTTATTCCTCTCAAGATTCTTATCATTCAAATATAAGCTAAGAGTCATGCAAATGCTAGTCTAATGTGCTATTATGTGAAGCAAAATGTTAATAAAGTTAGAATATCAAACTATTTTTTACATATTGAAAGTATTTTTTACAAATTTAAATATATATTTTGAATGTCCATCGAAACCAATGCCAATTCTGACAATTATTTTAACAATAGTAATTGACATACTAGTGACTAAATATTGTGACCATAGTACTATTTTGGGTACTTCCAAAAGATAATTTGTTTTCAATCACTTCGTCTAAATTAAAAAGAATATTGCAACCCCATGCAATTTAGGGTTGGTTTGGAAAGTGGATTGATTTTTTGATTTTTTAGCTTTTTTGACTATTTTAATCTGAGATAAAAAGTTTGCTTTGGGAATGACTTTTTGGCTTTTTTATTTTTTTGACTTTTTTTGTGAAAAAAGAGTAATGATTATGGATTGGATGTGATGTTTTGTTTATTGTGGCTAAAATAGTCTATTTTGTCTTTTGTGACTAAAATAGCCAAAAAAGCCCATAAAACCACTTCCCAAACTGTGCCAACAAAGAAAAAGTATGGAATCCTAGGATTAGAGTTCAAGAATTTATTCCAGAATAAATATATATGGTAAAGATTAAATTGATGAAAAGTGAAATTCACAAGTGAAATGAATTTGAATCATTGATTATTATTTTTGAATAGATAATTTTAAACTTATAATACTGTTATTTAACAAAGGCCAAAGTAATCTCTAAAGTGGCGCTTGAAAGCATGTCAAAGATAATTATTGTTTTTGTTTTCTTTTTTTTTCTTTTTGTTTTTGTGTTTGTTTTTTTTTTTTTTTTTTTTTTTAAATGGTCATTTACTTGGGATGGGTTATTAGAGAATGTTCTTGTTTGGAAATAAATTAATTTAGTTGATTTTTTATTATTTTAGTTTGGCAAAAAAAATCATATTTGGAATGATAGTTTTCTTTTTTTATGGTTAATTTGATTGTTATGAGAGAAAAAAAAAGTAAAATGATTATAATTTAAAAGTAATATTTTATCTTATTAATTATTTTAACCTATTTTGTTTTTATTAATTATTTTAGCCTAAATCTAACTTCTCAAACATAGTTTAGAACTCTGAAAGAACTCCATGACTGTGACCTTAGGCTCTCTTTGGGAAGGGCAATTTAGACTAAAATAGCCAATAAAAATAAAATATGTCAAAATAGTTAATAAGACAAAGGCTCCGTTTGGAAAGAGATAGATTGGGCTTTTTTTGACTATTTTAATCACAAAAGACAAAATAGGTTATTGTAGTCATAAAAAACAAAACATCACATCTAATTCATAATCATTACACTCTTCTCTCACAAAAAAAAAATTAAAAAAGTCCTTCTCAAACAAAGCTAAATAGCCAAAAAAGTCAAAAAATAAAAAAGTCAACCTATTTCTCAAACCAACCCAAAATGTCACATCTAACCAAATCATTTCATTTTTTTTTCACACCTATCAAATCACCTAAAAAAATTAACTATCTTTTCAAGCGTAACTTTTTAGGGTAATGCTATAGTGTGCAACTTACACCTTACACCTTTTTGTATTCACTTATACCTTACACTTACACATTTTTTACCTTGCACTTACACCTTTTGTGTAAGTGGCACATGGTGTGCAATTTATACATTTCATTTATACCTTCCACTTACACTTACACCTTACACCAACACTTCACACTACACACCTTTTGTGAGTGCGTGCAACCCACTTACACCTTTTGTGGGTTGCACACCTAAGAAAACTCTAACTTTTTAAATTAGACTAAAATAGTTAAAAATTTTAAAAATTAATTGAAATAACTAACTTTTAAACAAGACCTATTGCCTTTAGGCTTTGATTGAGGCCTCGAAACTGAGGCTCGAAATTGCCTCGAATGTAATTTTTTTTTTTTTTTTCTGGGCTAATACATTGCAAAAAAATAAAAAATAAAAAAAAAATAATAATAATAATAATAACAAGCAAAGCATCAACCCAGCAAAAAAAAAAAAAAAAGAAGCAAATTCGAGACAAATTTGAACCAAAAAATTTGAGGTCTCAATCATTTTTGATTGCGTTTTATCCCACAAGCCAGGGAAATGGTGACCCTTAAAAACAAGGGAAATAAGGGACAAATGCGTCTTTTAAAAAAGGAACAGTTATAGATAAGAGAAAATTAATTACACATAAAGAAAAAAATATTATATTATTAATTATTAATATTTTTTATTTATTTGTAAATAATTATTGACTGTCATATGTCAGTGTGATTTCCTCTTTAGAAAACACGGTGCTCTGGTTATTCTAGGGCTTTCCACCCATCATCAAATCATCCCAACTACCTTCAAATTATAGAAATTATTTTTCAAAAAGATTTAAAGGTGGTTTGGGTTAAATTTTTTATTTTTATTTTTTAACGCGTTTGGAGTAACCTTATTTAGTATTTTTTAAATTTTTTTTATGAAAAGATATATAGAAAAGTGATTGAGAATTTAACCCATTAAAAAACAAAATAGGCTAAAAATTTAATAAAAAAAATATTATATCCAAATTATAATCATTTTACTTTTTTTTACAAAATTATATAAAAAAAAAAGGGTCAAAAATTCATTCCAAACAAAACTTTTTTAGTCAAACTAAAATAATAAAAAAAATCAAATACTCCAAACCACCTCTAAATCTTTTTGAAAAATAATTTCTATAATTTGAAAGTGGTGGGTGGAAAGCCCTAGAAAAACTAGAGCACCATGTTTTTTAAAAGGGGCATTTGTTTGTTTCCCTTGTTTTTAAGGGTCACCATTTCCCTCCTCGTGTGTTATAAATGACAATAATAAAGTCAGAGTCATAAAGTTATGGAGTTTTCTTAGGTGTGCAACCCACAAAAGGTGTAAGTGGGTTGCACATCATGTGCCACTAACACAAAAGGTGTAAGTGTAAGGTGTAAGTGTAAGGTGTAAGTGTAAGTGAAAGGTATAAATGAAATGTATAAGTTGCCACTTACACAAAAAAAAAGTATAAGTAAAAAAAAAAAAAAGGTATAAGTGTAAGGTGTAAGTGAACACAAAAAGGTGTAAGGTGTAAGTTGCACACTATAGCATTACCCTAAAGTTATTTCATAATTTTAAACATGTCATTCTCTAACAACCCATCACAAGTACATGACCATTTAAAAAAAAACAAAAACAAAAACAAAAACAGAAAGAAGAAAAATAAAACAAAAACAATAATTATGTTTGACACCTTTCGAAGATTGCTTTCAAGCTGCACTTAGGTCAAGTTTGAGAAGATTAAATAAATATATTTTTTGATTTTTTTTGTATTATGTGTAAAAAAAGTAAAGAAGAGATATTGATTGATGTGACCTAAAAAAGATAAAAAAATAAATTAAGTACACTTTTTTAGTTTAGCCAAACTTGACATTAAAAGATTACTTTGGCCTTTGTTAAATTGCATGAGGCTTCATTTCCTTTTACTTTAGACATAAGAATTGAAAACTAATTGGGTTCGTTTGGTTTGATTTTTTGAAAAAAATTTGAGAAATTTTCTCTACAAATAAGTTTTCAAAAGTAATTAAACCAAACAAATTTTTCTAAAAAAATTTCTCAAAACTTGTAGACCAAACAAGTTTTCCAAACACATCTCTTTCTCACACATATCAAATCAATCACTTTTTCCAAAACTCTCTCTCAAAATCATTTTTCAAAACATCTTTTGAAAAAAATCAAACCAAACATGTTTTCGTACTTTTTATCTCTAAAACACATCTCTCAAACACAAACCAATAGAAGTACCCAAAATAGTGCTATGGTCTCAATATTTAGTCACTAATATGTTAATTGTTGCTATGTTTGAATTTTTTTCACTTCATTTTTCTTCTTCTTTCTTACTTTTTCCCCTCCCCCTCCCCTCCTCTCTCATAATTTCATTATTAAAAGTTGTTGATTAAAGTGTTTGATGACGGTAAAAATGTAGAAATCTACATCCTATGTCCAACCTATGCTAAAATGTCCATTAAATGAGTCAATAATTCAAGATATTATGACAAAAAAATAATAATAAATTTTATTAAATCCCAAATGTACAAAATAATTTACCAAAGATAATTTTTAGCTAGTAAATGTGACATGCTAGTGAGGATGATCTAAATCATGCGCAACAAATATTTAGGTCAAGTTTGGTATAAAGTTAAAAAGTTTTTGAAAAAGTTAAAAAGTTATCATTATTCACCAAAAGTCAAAAAGTACGGCTGCACAACTCTCAATCCTAGTTTTTCCCTACACACTAATTTATATAATTTTTTAATACACATTTTTTCATAAAAAGTTGAAAAGTTAATCCAAATAACCATATTTTTTCCTCAACTTTTTAGTTCAAAAATTAAAAAATACACTTACTTAGAACATTCCAAATAACCCTTCGTACTTAATTTTATCTGAAACCCTATCTTGGTAATTAGGAAAATGCCTCGGAGCTCTAATTAGAGCTGGGGAAGGACAGCTCTAATGAGCTGTCACCCAATTAAAAAAAAAATAATAATAAAAAAAAAAAAAAAAAACAAAGAAACAAACAGTGAAGTAAAGACAAAAAAAAATAAAGAAAAAAACAAATTAGAACTGTTTTAGTGCTCTTGTTTTAGAGCTACGTAGCATTACTGTGGTAATTAAGATCCTTATTTTTATGAATGATTAATACAACTAATCCTTAAACTTGTGGTTGTAGTACTGTGTTTTCATCATGTTTTTCCTATTCCTCTTGGATTTTGATGGATTTGAACCATAGTCACATAATTGAAGCCATGTGATGACACGTGAACGGTTTCTTGTTTTAAGTTATTATTTTGTTTGACTTTTGTTCCTAGTAAATATTTTATCAAAAATATTAGTGGTAATTTTAATGATGTGGCGGTCACCAACTGTCACATGTATTTTGTGTCTTGTTTATTTGTTTTTTTTTTTTTTTTTTTTTAATTGCCACCTCACTAGTGGTGGGATTAGTGATGGTAATTTAGTGATATATAGCATTGCTCATATTTTATAGGGAAGCACTGTTGGTTAGGAGGCTATAACTCAAGTTGTCTAGTCAGCATTTGATATGGGTTCAATGCTTTCTCGCTGTGTGAGTCCTGACTTAAGTAGAGTTTGTCTTGGGAGGTCGAGACAAGTTCTCAGGTTATGGTCTCCTCGCTCGGAACGGCTAACAGGATACCTTGGTGATCTCTGCAAGGGGCGCTGCTTTGGATTTGCGAGAGGGTAGGGAGGATTTGCCTGTAACAAAATATATATATATATATATATATTTATATGGTGAATTACATTAACGGTCCCGATAGTTTGGGACTTATATCATTTTGGTTCATGACTTTTCAAATATGACACATTTGACCCTGAATTTTGAATTTTGTTCCAAATAAGAACAATTGAAGATACTATTGAATTTTTCAAGGGCAAAATCGTCAATTTGATAAAATATAAATCAATTTGACAAAAATAAATGTCAAAAATTTATTTTTGAAATTTAAAAAATTATTTCTACCTATTAAAGATAAAATTATATAAAATTGATAAATCTTTTAGACATTTATTTATTTATTTATTACCAAATTAATTTTTATTATATATTTGAATGATGATCATGTAAAATTAATTTTTAAAAATTAATCATAAAATTTTTATTAATTTTTATCAATTTTACATAATTTTATCTTTGATGGGTAGAAATAATTTTTAAAAATTTTAAAATAATTTTTTGAAATTTATTTTTGTCAAATTAGTTTATATTTTATCAAATTGACGATGTTGCCTTTGAAATTAAGTAATTGTATGTTCAATTGTCCTTATTTGAAACAAGATTCAAAATTTAGGGTCAAATGTGTCATAATTGAAAAATCAGGGACTAAAATGACACAAATCCCAAACTATAGGACTGTTAGTGTAATTTGTCCTATTTTATATAAAAAAAGGGTAAATTATACCGACACTACTTAAGTTTTGTCTTTAATACAAATGCTCCTCTCATGTTCTGAAAATTACATTCTCCTTCCTAAAGTTTAAACTTTTATTACAATTTAATCTTTCCATTACTTAACTTCTAAGTCAACTAACGGAAAAAGCTCAAATAAGACTGGGTAAATTACACTAGAACCCCTTGAGCGTTGTCTTTAATACAAATATCTCTTACGTTCTGAAAATTACATTCCCCTCCCTAAGATTTGAACTTTCATTACAATTGAATACTACCGTGAAGTCAACTAACGGAAAAAGCTAATATAAGAAATTAATTTTTTAAAATGCCTATTTTACTCTTATTAAAATAAAAATAAAAATTTTTTTAAAAAAATTACTAGATGAGTAAAGAAAATTTGCAACAAATTACAAAAATTCATTCAATACATATATTATTATACTATTAAACATTTAGGTAATGCTATAGTACACAAGCTTTTGTGATGTTAATTATCACAAATATTATAATTAGATCATTTCAATCATAACTAAAAATAAAATTAAAAAAATAATTATAACCAAACACCACATAAGGTATAACTAAATATCTTTTGAATCATAACCCAAATAATGTTAATCAATGGTTATAACTAACACCATAATGACCCTGTCTGATGGAGCTTTTTTTAAGTTAAAAGTTGATAATCAGATAGCAAAAGCTAAAAGCACCCCTACCCAAACTTTCAAATAATTAGTTTTTTTCAGCTTATTTAAGTTATTTCTGCCTAATAAGTTAAGCAAAAGCTGTACCAAATAGTCTGGCACAGACTCCCAAATTAAAATAAGCTATAATCACTCCCCAAAAACTGTAACAAATAGTCCCAATAAGTCATAACCAAAGACCACAGCGGGGGCATATAAAATTTTTCTAAATGGTAAATTGTTTGTCAATTTTATATATGCAAATAAGGGTAATATAGGCATTTTAAAAAATTAATTTCTTATATTAATATTTTCCGTTAGTTGACTTAACGGTTGACTAATGGAAGAATTAAATTGTAATTGAAGTCCAAACCTTAAAGAGGGAGATGTAATTTTCAGATCTTGAGGAGGTACTTGTATTAAAGACAAACCTTAAGGGTCGTCAATATAATTTACCCTATAAAAAAATTGTCATCTACTGGATAACTTGAAGTATTTTTGTCTTTAGTGAACTTTTACAAATAAACTGATTTTATTAAAATTTTATTTTCAGGTTCATCTAGTTGAGACAGATTTTTAAAATAAAAAAAAATTAAAACTTTGACATTTAAAAAAAAAAAAAAAAAAACACTAAAAACAAAAATAAGTTGACAGAAAGCTAGAATTAAAAACACTTATTTTTCATATAATTTTCTCTTTTTTTTTAGCCGGAAATAATTTTTTAAAATTCGAAAATATCTTTTTCTATGTTTTCTTTTGTCATTCTAATTCCTTTTCTATTCTTTTTTTAAGTTCTAGCCAAATACTGGTTGGTTATATTTTCAGAATTTAGTTTTTAAAAAAATATTAAAAAAAAAAACCTTAAAATCTATTTTCTTTAAAAAAAAAATAAAAGATAACAAAACTTATCATTTTTATAGAGTTTCTATCTTCTTCATTTTCTTTTCTTTTTTAAAATTTTAAAATATTTTTTCGATATTTATTTTTATTAAATTAATTTTTATTTTTTTTTAAAAAAAATCATAAAATTGATTTTAAAAAATTATAGAATTTTTTTTATATTTTTTCAAAAGATTTTGATGCGGCATATTAGGTGTACGTACGGGCCATGCAAGAGAACATGGACATATGATGCAAGATATTAATGCGTAGCCTTTGTGTTGTGTTCATCAATTAATGCAATTTATACAATTATTAAAAGAAGCTCTCCTCAACAACTGGCCTTCTTTAAAGTCTCAACAGTTTGTATAGGTCATTTATCTTCAACCCTTTTGGAGTTTGGAAAGACACACCAATTCAATTCTTCAATTCTCAGTGTGGTCCGAAATGCAAATTCAGTGGCTAGCTATCTAGTAGTTCTCTAGCCATTTGGGTTCTCAAGGTTCGTAAATTACTGGATTTATTAGCCTTTACAAATTACGGCTCATTGTAAAAGGAAATTTGCAACATATTAACCAGTCCAATTTGCACAAATTTGCACTTAAAAGGTCATATTTGTTTTGTTTGACTGAATTATATGTATGAGATTATTAGTATCGAATTAATAGTTTTAGGATTATCAATCCCTTAAGCGTATGTATCTGATCTCACATTGAGAGTGTCCTTCAATTAGGAGGGAGGATTTGTAAAATATTATCATGTCCAATGAAAGAGGATATTGGAGTAATTACCAAAATAAATAAATAATTATAGGGTCAAAATAAATATGGACAAAAATCATCACCATGAGAAGATATTAGATTTTCGTGGTTTGACAAATTATGTCTATGTCCACAGATATTACCCCTCGTCCGTTATATTAAATATGTGTTACACGTACATGACCAAAACATATGAATATACAATAAATTAGACTAAGGAGCGGTAATCTCGCTTTCTTTAAGACGATTTAAGCCCTTCTCAGTTGGCGTAGCCACCACTTCCCAATGCAGCAGAATATCACATATTGGCCTATCACCCTCATGATATAAGATCTTGATTCACATAGTGGCCTATCACCCTCATGATATAAGATCTTGATTCATAGTGGTGTTGATTCAATCAACCCTGCACAAGTAGGTGAGTCCAAAATTCCACCATAATAACACTGTTACAAGTTGACTATTTATTTCTGTATAAAAACATAATATAAAATCTAATAAAGTATTATTTCTTCATAATAACTCTTTCATACACTACCTTTGTATTTAGGGCGCTCTGTCCTACAGTCCAAATTAGAATTGTGTTTGGTTAAAAGTCTACACTCTAAAACAATTTGTCCATAAGGACATGCTCAGATTAAATGACCCAAATACCCTGTGTATATATATTTTGTAACTACGATTATTTTATCCAAAACCCTCTCGTTTTCGTGTCTCTCTCTTTTTCTCTCTTTTTTTTCTCTCCACCTCTGTCACCGCTATGCTATTGACTGACCACCATCACTATCGTTCTTCCCTTCTTTCCCTGTCTTCTCTCTTTGTCCTCTCTCTCTCTCTACTGCTTCCTCTTTATCTCCTAGATTTGTTGTCATTGAGCCATGTCGACACCTCATTTTTGACTGTCCTCAAGACTTGGACATTATCTTTTGAACACCCGATGATTTCGCATGCTCGTGTTCGTTCTGAGCACCTGAAGTTCTTGGCGGAGCGCCTTGCCTTTAGGCCTCTCAACTTGTTTGTTTTGTGCTTGGTTGCGGATCAAGAGCTTGTTGCTTCATTTCTGGAGGAGATGATGGCTTGTTGGCCATCCCCAATGTCCATCGGCCATGGCTTGTGCCTGCCGGCTACCAGTGGTGGCCGGTCGGCTATGTTGATGGTCGGTCGGCTACATTGATGGCCGGTTGGCCACTAATGATGGCCGACGGCCATTTTTCTCCTTTTTCAGATATTTATTTGCCAGGTGTGCCAGCTGTTGACCACTGATGCTTATCTCCATACACGTGTATGGAGGGATGAATACAAGCTTTTGGCTTGTTTTTCTATATAATGGGGGGTCTCTCCCCTATTTGAGAGATTAGAAAATTTTGTGAGCAAATTTCCTCTCTCTCTCTAGAATCCTCTCTTTTTCCCTATTTTGTGCTTGAAAGTGAGAATTCTCTACACTTTTGCACTAAGACCCTTGACCAAACATCCTCATCTTGGAATTGAGGTTCTTTGAGGCCTTGTTTGAGCTTCTAAGGTTAGTTTTGGCTCAGAATTGTGGCCGTTGGTTGTTGTGCTTCAAAGGTATAAGAGTTCCCTTTTAAGCTTTGTTTTAATTGTTTGCTTTGCCATCTTTTTACAGTATTTTTGGCCTAGTTTTCAACTACAAAAAACTCTGATTTTTCAACCTTAACATGTTGGTTTGAGATCATTTTATGCTAGGGGGTTGTCTACCCTTCTTGTTGTTTATTTGTGTGAGCTTTTGTGCCATCTTTTAGCATATTAAAGTCAAACTTTTTGGCCCTTTAAACCACTGAAATTCAGAGTTATTTCAGTGGTAAAAAGTGTGTTTTGAGGTCCAAAATAGGAGGGGGTAGCCTCCTCTCATTGTGTCTCTCTTCCATGCCTAGTTAACATCCTATGGTAGCATGTTTTTATGGCTTGTGTTAGCTTAGTTCAGGCATGTTTTAGGCTCTAATTTGGCCTGATTTAGCTCTGTTTAGGGTTGCTTTGATCATATGAACCATGTTTTGTATAGCTATAGTGCAAATGTCTTCACTAGCTTAGTGTTTTAAGGCCTCTAGCATGTATTGCATGTGATGATTGCATGTTGTAGCATCATTTTACATGTGATTTCAGTGTATAGAGCTCTATCACACTCTCACTTATTCCACTCTTTCATTACTTTTGAGAGTTGTGTCTTGAATCTTGCTTGCGAGCTAACATGTGAACATGTTTTTCTTGCCTTTTATGCTTCAATCTTAGCATGTTTTAGCAACTATGTTGGCATATTTTAGCTCTGTTTTGAGGTGGTTTGGTCATTTGAACTTGATATTGCATCCCTCTAGTGTAGTGTTCTTCACTAGTTTAATACTTTTGACTTTTGAACATGTTGTGCATGTGTTGTTTACATGATTTAGTGCCATTTTTCATTCCATGTTAGCACTGAAAAGTCTGCAACCTCCCTCTATTCTTCACTTTTTAATTTGCTTTGAAAATGGTCTTGAGCCCTTTGTTGGCTTAAGTGTGAAATTGAGACTCTCATGCCTAATTGTTTTAATCTTCTCTTAAGGATTCCTCTTAACCAACAGCATGAGACCTCTTTCATGCTCAAGGCACTTGTGGCTTAGGCCATCTTTTCAATTAGAGGACTTTCACATTGGACTTAATCAGTTAAAGGATTAATCAGTAATGTAAAATGTATAAACAAAATGAGCAAAGTAAAACATGAACAAGATAAACATTTGTGTTGCATTGCATGTGTTTGGATCGGACGTTAATCCAAACACAAGAAATGTGGGACATTTCATACTCAAAGTGATGAAACATGTGACGCTTCTTGGTCGCCATCACCTTTGATCATGCATGATAGGGTGGTGATCCTTTGAGTCTTATTTGTGCATTCATTGACTTTGTGCAAGCTTGACTCTTTGGCCATCATGCATTGAAAGTGCTTGATTGGTGGCTTGAGAGCCAAGTGCCATACTCCTTTGAGCTTGAGATATAATAAGGAGGGTGACAGTACACACATTCCTTGAAAAATGCATTACTTTGCCTCTGTTGCTCTCTGTTGCAGCAAAAACAGAAGTCTGGAAAAAACAGTGGCCGACCGGCCACTTGAAGTAGCCGATTGGCCAGTTAAGGTGGCCGACAGCCATATTCTGTGGCTGACCGGCCACCAATCATTTTTTTGTGCAAAAGTGTTCCTATTTTGGAGCAGAGGCAGTCTAAAAATTGGTACAATGTTCAGAGATCAAGGCAAGTGCAAACAGAGATAACCGATGGCAAGGCGATGGATTTTCATAAGGAAGCCAACCGAGCATGCATGTCTCCCTCGCCCGCGAGGCCATTTTATTGCTTCATTAGCTAGTTGTAACTAATTAATACATGCGTTATAATTAATTAGTTTAATCTGTTTTGTAATATTTTAATTAGTTTAGCATAGCTAGTTATTCAATTGTGTTGTAATAATTAATTAGGTAGAATAGTTAATTAGTCGTTTTGTAATAATTAGCTTAGCTTATTTATTCGGATCCTCCTTCGAGAGGGCACAATGTTGTAATAAGTGTGCATGTGTGTATGTATGTCTTCCAACTCCACTTCTTTCTCCCTTTTATTTAACTGCTTTCGATGGTTAGATTAGGGTCATGTTTCGATTAGCATACCCTATGCTTGCATGTTTGCATCATTCATTTGTATTACATGCACCAAGACTCGGTGCATCATTCAAACTGCATCGTATTTCAATAATTCTCTGAATACGTGTATCAAATTGTTGCATTCATATGCCATATTAGTAGCTGAGCCTATTAATCGCATTATTGCATATGTTGCATTAGGCATCTTGTATAGTTAGAATCATGCATATTTCTAAATAGCTTTTGTTTTGACTCGGAGTACACTGTAAGTTTTACATTTTAGCATACTTGCATGAGTGTGAGTGTTGCCATGATAACATGCTTGCCATGAGGCTATTTCCTTAAATGCTAAATTACACGAATGCTTGTAAATGAAGGCTTGATTGTTTGAATTGGAACAATTCGATAAATATGAGTTTTAAGCCCACTTTGCGAAGTGCCAAATCATGTTTTAAACCCACATGAGGGTGGCAAATCTGTGTTTTAGCCCACTTGAGGGTGACACCTTCAAACCATTTTCGAAAACAAACATGAGTTGTTTTATTCAAATTCTTGCGATTTAGTCTATACTTGCTCGTGTGTGCGTCACATAGTAAAGTTAGCTAATAATCAGAACAAGAACACATAAGGTTTATAAAACAACATATCATGCTTAGTAGAGGCCGATCCTTTGATCAAGCAAGCGGGGGTGCTCATTTCATGGCCTTCCCCTCTCGTACCCAAGTTCCCGAGCCGAGGCAACTTTGGTGATGAAGGACACGTGGCTTTTGGCACAAGTTAGGGTTTCCTAAATTTCCCAAAAATAAAATATTTAGGTGGCGACTCTGTAATCTAGTAAAACAGTCCATTTTTGGCACTTTTTGATTCAAAATCAATTTTCCAAAACGATTTGTCGGATTTGGACTCTTTGGTGTTTATCAATCTCACATTGCACTTTGTGAGATTAGATTCAAAACCGTGACAGGAGTTCGAACTGTAGGACCAATTCGAGCTCTCCGAAAGGGGGCGCGAAAAAGTCGAGTCTATAAGCCATCACTTCTTCGTCGTCGAGCCGTAGCCTCCTTGCTGTCAAGCTGTCGCCTCCCCTTCTCTCTCTAACCATCTCTGACTCTTACAGTCACCGATCAAAGCACCATGGCATCGATTAAAACACCACCATTGTCGATCGAAGCACCACCAATCTCTATCTCTCTCTCTCTCTCTCTGTAATAATCCCGATCCATGATTAACTGTTAAACCATGATTATGAGTACCTAATTAGTAATTAGGATGGAATTCTGAATAAATTGCATCTGTGTTGCATTATTCGTGTTTATATCTATCTGCTGTAAAAATATCTGTATGTATTTCTATTTTGTTCTGCAAATTGAAGGCCTTATCAGCATCCAATCACGAAATTAACCTGATATATGTGTTATTTGGAATTTGTAGAATTTTATGGTGAGTTTAATTGAAATTCGATTCGAAATCATATAATTAGATTAATTATGTATAACTTAATTAGTAGAGCCTATTTAAGGCTAATGTTAAGCCTTAGATCACTTTACGCACTCTTATTTCTCATCTTATTGACTTCAAACATGGGAAGAGAGAGAGAGAGAGAGACTAAGAGAAAATTGAGTTCAAACAAAGGATTGAGCTGGGAAATTCAAGGAATTGGTGGTATTGATCAAGATTTGCTAGAAATCAAGGGAATTAAGGCTTCTAGGTAAGAATTCAACCTTGTAACTTTGGAATTGAATCACTTAGCCCATGAATTCTAGAGAATTAAGTTGTGTAATGCTAGAATTGAGCTAAAATGAAATAATATAGATCATACCATGCAAGCATGTCTATATCATGGCATCTTGAGGAAGTTTTCAAAGAAATCTCCCATGCATGTTATCATTCTACCTTAGTTTTGAGAATTCATCTTGTTTTCCATCAATTTGTCTCATTTGATCATGTTTTGAAAGCTTTAAACTTGCATTTTTACATGCATGATGTGTAATGTTATGGTTTTCACCATTTAAAGTTTGGTTTAGTTTAAGTGGCAAAGTTTTTGGGCTTGATTTTATGAAATGCTTTTAAATTCACCATGTTTTATAAGTTTATACAAGTTTCCTTCAGTTTTTGTTCCAAAAGATCATGAATTTCAGCTTTGAATTCGAGTTTTGAGCTTGGAAGTGCAATATGAAAATCCCAAAATTTGGCCTCTCCGCTCGAGCGACAGATCCTGCGCTCGAGCGACTACCTTTGTTTTTGCACCTCCGCTCGAACGACCAAAAGTTGGTTCAAGTGTAAATTGCATGCTCCTAGAAGTTGGCACATTTTGCAGACCGCTTAAGGGACAAGAATTGCGCTCGAGCAAAGACCTCAATCTCACGCTTGAGTGACTGTCGAGCGTGTGTCGAGCGGAAAAATCAAGCAACCAGTACTTTTGCAAAGTTTACAGACCGCTCGAGCGAAGGAAGTTGTGCTCAAGCCACCACTCACATTTTTAGACCTCCGCTCGAGCGAAGAAAGTTGCACTCGAGCGAGTGCCCTGTTTTCAGCAAATTTGGCTAAGTATTAAACAGTATGTTTTGGCATCCTCATTGCATCCTAGGCATTCCTAAGCCAAGATTAAGACATAATAATGAGGATAAGGACTAGAAACACACTAAGAACGGAATGAAAGAAGTTATATGTAAACCAAGCGTGTGTTTCACTATGTGTATCTGTTATGTTGATGTAGGTCACTTGCCGTAAGCCATTTGATTAGTTTGATTTGTCTGTCTGCATCCGGAGCCACCTGTGAGTAATAACACTGTAAAGTTATGTTTAATTATACGTACTTTATGACTGATATGATACGATCTGTTTTCTGAAATGCTATTTTATGAATCATGAATGAATGCTTATTTTTCTAAAATGTATTTGTGGCATCTTTAATTCCCGTGGCCCTCACCCGGGGGTAACAATACTGTGGCCAATATGCACGTGGCCTTCACTCAAGGGTAACAATACTGTGGCTTATATTCACATGGCCCTTTCCTGGGTGTAACAATACCGAGGTTTATGTTCACGTGGCCATTACTTGAGAGTAATAATACCGAGGTTTATGTTCACGTGGCCCTCACCTAGGGTAACAATACCATAGCTACTTGTACACAAGATATGGACCTTTGTGGTCATTGGTACTGATTATGCAAGAATTGATATGATATGATAGCTAAATGGATGTACCACATATAACTGCTATGATTTCTGGTCAAGTATGCGAATCTGAATTTGTATCTGATATGAAATCTGTTATGGGACATCATTCATTAATTATTTACTCCATTATTATTCATTAGGTTTCTACTCACTATTTATATTATGTATGTAAGTAAGTAGGCGCGTGACCAGGCCTAAACTACTGCCTAGAGAGTTTGGGTTAGCCAGTCACTGTGCCTTCCGATGAGGTTCCCTTTTGTGATCCAATCAAGTTTATGAAAAACAAGTCTTTTGGATTTTTGTACCTTCTTATGTTTTGTAAGTTCTATATATGTAGTTTTTGTGACGTGTGACTATATATATATATGACGTCACTCTTATGTATCTAAGTCTTAAATTTATATCCCATATATGTCTACATAGCTGAATGGACTATGTATATTTCTCTATTTGCTTCCGCTAGCCCTTATATTTCATGATATTTAGGTCAGAGGCCTTTGGTAATCCAAGGATTACTGGCCGGTTACGATGCTAAATCTATAGGAGCAGGTTTGGGTTATGACACACACACACACACACACACACACATACACACACACACACTCTCTCTATATATATATATATATATCTTTGTAACGATGATGGTAACGATGATGATAACTCATAAATGGACTCTGCTACCCTCCTCTGTCTCAGATCTAGACTTTGCCGCCTCAGATTTAGTTCGATATTACCTCAAATCTACACTCATTTGCCTCATTTTATCTTTCTACGACAAGATTTCGTTAAAATCGACTCATTTTCCTTTACTATTCCTTTGGCTCGACATCAGAGCGGCGATTCGTGACAAAAACAAACTCGAATTCTCTGTTAGAATCGCATTCATCGATTTCTTAATCGAGGGCTTTGTAGAGAGTCTTTAGTGTTGTTATGGATTTGATTGTGTTAATGAAGGAAATAAGAAGAAGTAACCTGAGTTCGATTTCATCAGTTTTATATCTGCATTGTTGTACTTGATTACTTATCATTATTATCTATGGTATTTAATATGTGTTTTTTGGTGAATAATCGCAGTGTGAAATTGGACATGAAGTAATTGTACTCTTTATTATCTATTTAGACCAAATCAGTGTCGTTCATGAAATATTTTAAGAGTGAGAATGAGAATGGATCATCACAAATGTTGGCCAATCAGCTCCTCCGATTTCTAATCCAGTTTCTTAGAGAGAAGAAGGTCACATCGAGTTTGATTTTTTTTTTCTTCTATTTGTTGTTGTTATATTCATATTTTCTATCTGTTGTTATTTTTAGATTTTTTTTTCTTCTATCTGTTGTTGTTGATGATAACGATGATGAAATAGATTAAAAAAAATTAAAAATTTGAGCGGATAATGTTTTTGAACAATGAATTTGATCTGTTTAAAATGATGATTTGAACAGATACGTTAAAAATGACAATTTCAACAGATAAAGCGGGATAGAGAGGAAAGCGAGGTGTAAAAATTCAATAGATCATATAGTAAATTTCAAAAGATAGCATAATTTAAATAGATAAGGGGAAAATTTTGAACAGATAGTGAAAAATTTGAACAAACATATATAAATTTGAACAGATAGAAAAAAATATTGAACAAATAGATATAAATTGGAACATATAGATACAAAATTTGAACAGATAGTTAAAAAAAATCAACATATAAATTAAGGGATAAAATTGAAAACAAGTTGTCCCCCAAAACTAACAAAAAGACTTCTCATCAAATAATTTGACAAAAAGTGAACGTATCACTAATTAAAAATATTCATTGGACCTAATACCTTATATCCTCTTTAGTTTAAACTTTTTAACAATTTTCTTTTATATATATATATACACACACCATGAGTTATATAAAAGGTCTCAAATTAATCACTAGAATTATTTTGGTTGTAACTTACAATTAAACACATGAATTGTTGCCTCCTTAATCACATGCACCTATACCATTACCATGTAATGGTCATAAAATCTTATTGATTTCATTTATTATTAATGTTAATTCAATATCACATTTGCAACCACCACCTATTAAATATAAATTAATCATTTATATTAATAAAATTTACTATTAAATAACTTGTGCATTTATGCACCAGCAGACGAGACAAAAAATTGGAGAAAGCAAGGGAGATTTGAATTAGAAGGTTAAAAGACTACAATCAGGAAGAAAGAACTCCAAATTTGGAATGCCATCCCACTTGCTGTTATGTGGTCAATTTGGAAGCGTAGGAATGATTGTGTATTCAATAGGGCTCATCCTAACTTCATGGAGCTCTATGAGCTTACCAAGATTAGAGTTGCAATTGGTTGAAGTGTCATTCAATTGGGAACTCTTACTCCATGCATGACTTTGTATCCAATTTGAACCAGATCATAAGGTGCATTTGATGGATTAATTTCTTTGCTGATGCTTTGTTCTGTGTTGCTGTGTTGAAGGTTGTGCTGTTGTTCATTTGTTCTGTTCACTTATCTATGCTGCTTTGTTCTACTATAATACTCTGCTGTCATACTCTACTGTTCATCCATCTGCTCAAGGATTTGTGTTGAAGGTTGTCTGTTGTTTGTTTGTGTTTTTTGTGATGAGGGCTGGCTGTTTGTGATGCATGTTGTTCGTGATTTTCTATAGGCAGAGGAGATTCATGTTGTTTGTGATTGTCTGTGATGCATGCTATTTGTGTTTTTCTGTCCTCTGCTGTTTGTTTTTCTTCTTCACGTGTGGTTGATTTCTCACCAATTCTTGATGGTGTGCTAGCATATGATTGGGCGGTCGTATTGGTGCCAACCTAGTTAGAATCGATTTGTTTCGCTATGATGCTTTTTACATCCATCGCTCATCTTTATTGTTGTACTTCTATTTTGTTCATCAATAAAGTATTTCTTTTTGGCTGATAAAAAAAAAACAAAAAAACAAAACAAAACTTGTGGTTTTTGTTTTGGTGTTTTTTTTTTTTTTAAGGATTTTTTTTTTCTTTTAAAAAAAGAAGATAAATTATAATGGTAGTCCATATACTTTACTTCTTGTATCATTTTGATTTTTATAATTTCAATTGACTCGATTTTGATATTAAATTTATGATTTTGTGTCAATTTGGACCAATTGATTATAGTTTTTGACATTTTTTGATAAAAAAAATACAAACATAAATGACATGTGTCATATTTTTAGAAGAAAATTTATAATCTTGTCCAACTCAATAAGTTAACCTCAACAAATGTAGCGACTATTTTTCAACATCTTACAATCGTCCTTATCAATTAGATCAAATTGATACAAAATCTAAAGTTAAAGATCAAAATCGAGTCAATTGAAAGTGTAAGAATCAAAATGATACAAATAATAAAATGTAGAGACTATTGTTGTAAATTTTCTTTCTTAAAAATTAAAAATAAAATAAAATAAAAAAAGCTTGTATTTTTCTGGCTTCTCTAAAAAATTCCTTTGGAAGATTAGCATCAAGTCAGTGAAAAAGGCTCTATGTTTTCAAACAAAGACTATTTTTTATAGTTGTGAATAAATAGCTTGCAATGGACTTTTAATTCATGGCAAACACAAATTAGATAATGAGACTGAACACAAACGTGTTGAAAAGATATACATTGTTAAATCGAAGAAGCAACATCTTAAAGTGGAAAGATATAGTTTGAAAACTGTTTTTATGCTGAATTTTTTAGTATTTTGTAGTGCTCTTGTTTGACAACTGTTTCTAGGTAGAATTTTTGAGTATTTGGTAGTGCTCATGTCATAAAAATCTAATAAAGCGTGTGAGGCTCTTATTAAGTATGAAAAATGTAAAATGTACATAATTTTATCATGTATGTGAAGAGATTATTTTCGTAAACTCATGACACTTTAGGAGTTGTTTGGAATGATTTAAATAAATATATTTTTTAATTTTTTATAAAAAGATGTAAAATTTGTTAAAGAGATGATGTGATTAAAACAAAATAAAAAGATGCGCTATTCTAGCACATCCCAAACAAGGCAGTCACAATAGAATAATCTTATCCTTATGCCAAGACCCACTCTTAGAGCATTTTCAATGGCAAATGCTATAATAGCATTGCTATTATTATAATTTGACAATGAATAATAGAAAATTGTATAATTATAACAATGGTACTCCAAGATCATCTGAACACATCAATTTTTGTGTTTGGTTATGCCAAAATGATGATTTTGTAAAAATTTATCTATTTTGCTAGAAGGGAGGGAATGAGGAAAGGAGAGAAATGGTTAATTTTGACAGAGTTGGTGAATAAGATAACTGTCACAATCACCATTGGAGCACAATTACTGTTATGTTATGGTAATTGCAACTCCAATGGCAAAACGCTCTTAGAAAGGTGAAAATAATATTTAGGTCCATTTGTCTGGCTGTTGTTTAAAAATCAATTTATTAGCTAAAAACATCTATTTTGCTACAAAAAATTAAAAAAATAAAATAAAACTAAGCACATTTGGCAAACTCATTTCTTGACAAAATTTAAACTTCAGCATTTTTAATTTTAGCCAATTAACTAACTTGGCTAACTTCCAAAGAAAGCCTACTATACAATCCTTTAATAATAAAATTTTCATGTCTTTTCGTTTGAGAGTAAAAATTTGAGAGTCAGTTTGATTTAATTTTAGAATTATGATTTAAGTGTGAAATTATATTTTGAATTTTGAGTTTTTGGATCATAATTTGAAAAGAAAAAATTTGTTTGGGTATGAATTTTTATAAATAGTTTTTGGATGATTTGTAATTTTTTTTTTTTTTTGATTGATTGATTGATATATAGAATGAGAAAAAATGTGAAAGGAGAGATGAAAGGGAAAAAGTAATCGATTGATTGATTAATAATAATAATAATAAAGAGAAGAGATTAGCTTTAAAAGTAATTACAGTGATATTTTAAAAATATGTTTGGTTAAACAGAGTCAAATTTTAAAAAATAAACTAAACGCTAAGGGGTCTTTTGAGAAGTGGGATTATAATCCATTTCTCAAATTATAACCCACTTCTCTTTTTTATAAAAAACTAATTATAATCATCTTCTTAAAAAGTAAATTATTGATAATTAACTCTGTGATTATAACCACAAAGTAAATTATCAATTAGATTTTCTGCGAAAACCAATTGATAATTTACTTTGTGAACATGCTTTTCAGAGTTTCAAATCTTCAATCATTGCATTGAAGAAATAAGCACACTTTATACATGTTCATGGCTTCAGTCTTCCTATTTTCTCATTGCAAAATACACACACAAAAAAAAAAATAAAAATTGATGATACAGTTCGTGATGATTGGACGGATCGGACTAATCCATGCTCCTTTAGTCTATGTTCGAATGATCAAGCCCACTTGAGGACCTGCACAAGAGTTCAACGGGGAACGGAGAGTCTCCCAGCGAACCCTCCGACGAGCAAGTTAGTGAGAGAGGAGTGGAGTGTAGGGATGGAGTAGAGATAGAGAAGCTTAACCTTCTTTCTGTCTTCGACGTCTGCTTATATCCTTTGGTAATCATTTCGTTATTCCTTCCGACTTGTCGCCTTGGCCGAAAGTCTATGTTCTAGCTTACCTTGTTCATGGTGAGGGCGTTCTGTTCCGACGGAGGGGGCTTGTCGCAATAAATGCTGTAAGGGGCTTCATTAATGGCGATGTGCAGTGGCAATAACTTTGCAGATCTTTATCTACTAATGTGACTTGTCCTTCTCTTGCCATGTGTCTTGGTGCCATTGGTTCTTATTACTATGTGGGGCTTTAGCTGTGCTGGGTTTCATTAATTGGATTATGTATTGGGCCCTAAGTGGTAGGTTTGGATTGTTCATAATGGACTGTAGCCTTTATGGGCTTACCCACGTCAAAAAAAATAATAAAAAAAAAAAACATGGGCACACAAAGTAAAATCCAACATATCAAAATAAAAATTGCTAATCAAGAATCTTATTTGTTGCTTGATGGGATTATGACAAAAAATCAATTCACCAAGCAATTTAAAAGAGGTTATATGATAAAAAGCAATATTGGTAGAGATTTTATTTTTTTGAACAAAATATCGGTAGAGAATTTCATTCATGATTTTCCTATGTTCAATTATTTGTCACTTGTTAGGCTACTTGAATGAGATTAACAAAATGATTTTAATGTGATATGATTGATACTCGTGAATAAAGTTAGGTGGATGTAGTAGGCATTCCAATATTGGTAAGATATAATTTGGCTACAATGAATTTGCAAATTGATTGAAGTGACTAAACCATGACTTTGTAAGTTGTTCATTGAACATAAACAACCAATTTAAGAGTTGGTTTGGGAAATGGTTTGTTTTTTGGCTTTTTGACTTTAGTTTGAAGTTAAAAAATTTCGTTTGGAATAGACTTTTTGATTTTTTTAAATTTTTGTGAGAACAAAAATGAAATGATTATGATTTGAATGTGATATTTTTTAATCTAGAGCTAAAAAACCTATTTTATTTTTTTGTGACTATTTTAACCTCAATCCACTCCAATCCATCTTTCCAAACGATGACTTCGACTACCTAATGCAAACAAAGATTAAATTAAACATCATTTTGTCAGTATCCTAAATTGGTAGATTAACCAGTTGTTAATCACAACACTTTGTTGCAATTTATAGCAAATGATTAGCAAAAAGAAAGTTTTTTTTTCTTATAGTCGGCACTTTCGTACTTATGTTTGACAGTGGAATTTGGTTACTAGTTGCCCTCTTTGCATTCTTTTCTCTCAAATTTTGGCTGATGTAAAGGTCGGAAAGGCTCTCATAATTTTTCATTGATTATTACCTTTAATTGCAAACCTCCATTTATTCAGTCCTTTTTAAAGTGAAGAGTTTATTTGGTGGTCTTACAATATTATTATGCACTATTCATTTTTTGACACTTGTTTGATTTTTCTCTCCATAAATAACATAAAGGGGAAATTTCATTTTAGTTGCACAAGAAGAAAATAATCTCATTTTTATGTAGGTACAAATCTCTTGTGGGTATGTTACAATTTCTTTTTTTTTTTCTTTTTTTTTTTTTTTGTTATATCTGATTTGCGCAAAAAAAAAAAAAAGGTTCACCTATAATGCAATTATTTTAGGACTGTCCTATTTATTTACAACCCCTAACATAAAAAAAGGTGGGTCCTGCTTTTTAAACCAAAAAAAAAAAAAAAAAAAAAAAGTTGTGACACCACATCATCTTATCCTAGAAACGCTAAATAATTTTCTTTTAAAATATCAAAAGAATAATGGTATACATAAATGGATTTTTTACAAATTTTATTATTTCTAAGCACAAATATAATCAAGTCTACATTAATAAATATTCACGAGACTAAGGCCTCGTTTGGAAATAGGCTAATTTAGTAATTTTTTGATTATTTGGTTAAAATATGAGTTAAAAAAAACTGACATGTTTGGGATGACTTTTTTACGAAAAGATGTGTAAAAAGTAGAAAGAAAAAAGAATCTTTGACTTTTTGAGATGGGTTGTTAGCTTTTTAACATTTTTAGTAACTTTTTGATATTTTAGCTAAACTGGCTCTTCCCAAACGAAACCTAAGTCATTTTTAAAATATCAAAGAGCACTTCTATACATAAATTAATTTCTCATCTTCTTATCACTGTTTATAAAGGTAATGGATTCCACATTAATAAACACATGGCAATCTATTCCTTTATGACTGGAAATCTATTTGTGTGTAGGGAAATTTTTCAATGTCAAATGGTTCTTTTAAAAGTGTCAAATGTTAACAAGTGTCTCAAAAGAATAGTTTGTATTAGGATTAGGATGAAAATCATTTTTCAAAAAATAGAAATCAATAAAAAGTATTTTGAAATTGGTGAAGAATATTGTATCATGTTCTTTTTTAGGGCTTAGGGGTCAGAATTTGACACGTAATCCGTTAACACGACTTGAATCATACACATAATTAGAGGGATAGGGTTAATTATTTTTATATTCAAACCCAAATATGACACGACACGAAAACATGAATATTAAATGGGTCATATTTGGGTTGAACACATGAAACACAAAATAGGCACGTTTGACCCGCGTAAAAATTAGTGTCAACATGTTAACACAATCCCGTTAATTACTCGTATGTAACCCGAATACAACTTGAATTTAGTAACTATAAGATCTTGAGTAATTTATTCTCATCCGTTAGATTAAAACTTAAAAGTGTCGTTTGGTAACACTTACGTTTTCAGTTTTCTGTTTATATTTGCAAAAATTTTAAAAACTCAAATAAAAACTTGTTTGGTAAATTTTTAATTTTTAAATCAGTGGTCTCAGTTTATAAATTTGACCAAAAAATATAAACTCAAAAAATATATTTCCGTTTTGAATTTTCTGTTTTTTTTTTTTTTTTACCACCCAACACTAGCCACCACCCGCCACCATTTTCTATCACTGTCTTCCGCTACTACAACCCACCATCCACCTGCCACTACCACCTGCCACCACCACTCACCACCCATCTATCACCACTACCCACCACCACCCACTTGCCACCACCACCCACCCATTCGCCACCACCACCCACCCCTCGCCGCCACCACCACCACCCACCACCTACCTGCCATCCACCCGCCACCACCCACCACCCGCCACTACCATCCACCGCCCGCCACTACCACCACCACCACCCACCACCTACCTGCCATCCACCCGCCACCACCCACCACCCGCCACTACCATCCACCGCTCGCCACCACCACCCGCTACCTACCCGCCACCACCACCACCACCTGCCACCTACCCGCCACCACCACTTACCACCCACCTGCCACCACCCGCCACCACCAGCCACCAGCCATCCACTCGCCACCACAACCCACCTGCCACCACCACCACCATTACCCACCACCCACTTGCCACCACCTACCACCACCACCACTAGCACCACTCACTCGCTACTACCCACCACCACCCCACCGCCCACACCACCCACTTACCACTACCCGCTATTCACCACCCACTGCCACCACCCACTACCCACTACCATCACCACCACCACCACACACACCACCACCACACCCACCACCCACCACCCACTCACCCACCACACCACCACCACCACCACCACCTGCCATCCGCCACCCACATGCCACCGCCACCCACATGCCCGCCACCACCACTACCACCACCCGCCACCGTCACCCACCCACCCACTACTACCATCTGCCACCACCTATCACCACCCGCCATCCACTACCCACCTGCCACCACGACCCACCACCCGTTATTACCACCCACTCGCTACCACTCAATATCCGCCACCACTCACCACCACCCGCTACCCACCACCCACCATCACCACTTTCCACCACCATCTTTCGCCGCCACTTGCCATTTCTTACTCTTTTTTATATTTTTAAATTTTTTTAAACATTTTATCAATTATCAAACGCGTTTGCAGTTTATGTTTTTCTAAAAATAAACAAAAATCAGTTTATAAAATTTTTGTAAATATAAACTGAAAACGTAAACATTACCAAACAGACCTAAAGTATCTTGTTTGAGAGAAGCTTTTCATTTGAATAGGCAGCAATAAAAGATACTTATGACTTGATGTTATTGTAAGACATGTCATGAAGTAAAGATATGTAGATATGAGAGTTTTTGAATGTGTGGCACATTATTTTTGTGGCAAAAGTCAATATGAAAAAATAATAACAATGTTAATTTGGATGTGAAATAGTTGCAACATTATTATTATTATTAGTTTGGTATTGAATGAAAACTTGTTTTGCTTTTAAAATTTTATTAGATATTTAAATATTAATGAGTAACAATAGTTTAGATTGGATGTGTAATGGATTAGTGATTAATATTTTTTTAAGGGATTTTTGGTGAAAAGCCCCTCCCATTAGGCCTATTTTGTGTGAAGCCCACGGAATTAAACAATGACTCCAAAAGCCCCTCAATTAAAAAAATGTCATGAATTGACTGAAATGTCCTTCCATATAAGCGGGGAAATATGAAACAATTAACAGTAAAAATTTACCATCAATCAAAGTAAAATTTTACTATCACTATCAAAGTAAAATTTTACTGTCACCACAAGTCCAAAAGTCAATTTGTGTTGATAAAATTTTACTTTAGTTTAGTGTAACATTGTACTATATTTTGGAGTTAATTTTTACTATTAGGTTTGCCAAAGATTAACAACTCATACAGTGTGTCACCAACATAACTTGAGACATGAATGTAAAAGTAAAATTTTACTCTGCATAAAAGTAAAATTTTACTCTGAAATAAGAATAAAATGTTACACTCTGAATCTAAGAATAAAATGTTACACCCTGAATTTAAAAGTAAAATTTTACTCTGTATAAAAGTAAAATTTTACTCTGAATAAGAGTAAAATGTTACACTCTGAAACTAAAAATAAAATTTTACTCTGTATAAAAGTAAAATTTTACTCTGAAAACGAGTAAAATGTTAGATTCACAAAAGTAAAGTTTTACTCTGAAAAACGAGTAAAATGTTAGACTTTGAATTTAAAAGTAAAATGTTACTCTGCACAAAAGTAAAAAAGCGAATGCAGTGTTTGTGACGGCGGAGATGTTTGGCAATGACCACCTCTTGACAGTAAAATTTTACTGTCATTCTAACACCAGAGTAAAATTTTACTCTAATTTACTCTGGTTCTATCAAATGAAATCAGATCAAAAACAACAAAAATAAATCCAAAAAAAAACAAACAAACAAACAAACAAAAACAAAATAAATTAATCAACAAATCAACATATCTAATTGAGAAGAAAAACTTCTAAAACTCGATCAACAATCACAAATCTCAATGAAACTCTCGTTTAATTGAGAGTGTTGATCATCAGCGGCGAGATCGTCTATTGTTGACCAAGTGAGAGATCTTTAGCTGCGAGATCTTTAGATTTGGAGATCGTCTTCATCGATTTCTGTTGGCTTATTTTTCCTATGAATAAAAATATCCTAAATGTGAGCGTGCCAGCAAGGATTGAAAAATCCTTACAGATTAAATTCAAGCGAATTATCAAGCGATTGCGTTGACGGTTCTTTTGCCTCAACAAAGAGGACTTCAAAATTGCCAAAGTGTAGATAAAAGAAAAATTAAAAGAAGAATAAAGGAGATGGAGAAAGATGATTGAGTGAACAATCAAAATAATAATTACTTACCTCTACTCCTATGCTTCGATAGAAAGTGCATAAAATGCTTTGAAAAGGAAATGCTGGAAATAAATGCTTCGAAATATAAATCTATGTCAAACTACTCCTAAGATAAGGAAAATGACAAGAAATATTGAAATCAAGTGTCTTTGATTTGAGTTTTTGGATCTTTTACAATGTAGCCATGAATGGCTATTTATAGACAAATATTTATAAGAAAAAACTTCTAGCAATAACTACCCAATAACCACCTAAAACTACCCACTCTTCCATCTTCATTCTCACAATGCTACATATATCTCCATGTCTTCTTAACTTCCTTTAACCTCTAATGCATGCTCTATGTTCTCCACTTTATTCTCCATCATCTTTTTCATATTTCATAATTTCTCATAACTTCCAAATGAGCAGGAGGATGCCATATGTCCTGCAATTATATAAATAATAAATAATAATAAAAATTGTAGATTTATGGTGCCAACAATTTCGTTCCTGCGAGATCTTCGGCTCAGATTTCAAATATTTCAAATGTATGATACGTATATATAAAAGGCCAATATTGTGATAAAAAAAAAATAGAAATTATAAAATGTCCTTATTAAGGTAAGCATTTCCTACATAGGGGCTTTTTGAAAGAAAATTGATTGGGTTATCCTTTACCTTAATAAAAATGCCCAAAATTGGGGGTTTCAGCAAAAATCCCTATTCTTAATTATTTTCATAGATATTTGCATATATATATTATTATTTGTGTCAATATTTAACCAAGTTGTTCTTATATCAGTGATGTGAAACAATTTGATTATAATCTAAAATATGAACTTTTACTAATTGTATTAAGCGTGTCGTGTTAGGATTAACACGATTATAAGGAGGTCAGGTCAGTGTCAAGATGCTTGATATTTTTAATTAAATGGGCCATATTAGTATTCGATTGTTTTTAACACGAGTCTGATATGACACAATACGATACGATTCCCTCTCTTTCTTTCTTTTTTGTTTTTTCGTTTTGGTTCCTAAATTTCAATATATCTAAGTAATAATTGTATCATAACATTAACATTTTCTATATTTTTAAATATTTGGTACAATGAAAAACGAAAATCAACGGAAAATATTTTCTATGGTTAATAAAAAATAAACCTATATGGACAGAAAATATTTTTTACTTTTCAAAGGTAGAAATCATTTTTCAGACTAAAGTCTTACTAATGTCACCACACTATAACTATCATTCTCACCTCTACCACCACACCACCATCACCATGGTCATTGCCACCATCACCGTCGTTATCACTACCACCGTTGCCCCACCACCATGTCATCGCCGCTACCTCCACTTCCACCTTTGTTTCACTACCACCACCAAATACCAAATATAAAAAAAAAAATATTTTTTTCATAAAATATTTTTTAAAAAAATTCTATAAAAAAAATGTTTTAGTTTAAAATATTTTTCACCTAAATAAACGGAGCATACGGATAAATTGTTGTCTTGTTTGTTGTTGCACATGGTACATTATATAGCAGCCACACATCAAGAAGGATCAGTTGTCATCTCTGTAGTCGAAAATTTGGGTCAAGCGACAGAATCATACAAAAGGAATCCCAGGGAGAAATGTATGGGAAATTGCATCTGGATGCATGCATGCATGGATGGATGCTTGTCCTTTCAACACTATTGTTGCATGTCTCAATGTGTTAAATGTGTGAATTTTATGAATTAATAATGGGAAATCATGGTACACAACAATGTGCATTGGCAAAAGTACATTGAAAGGTTTACTATAGTATCATTTGTCACAAGAAGGAAAATATCTAATTACACTATTTTCTTTCTCTTTTTCTTTTTTTTCGCTCACTAGATCTAGAATGTACTTTAACTCAATTCTAAGAGAAAATAAAAAGGGTATAACTTCAACACCCCACGTGACAGTTGAACTCAACCTCCGATCTATCACATATTGGAAAGCATACTATTATGACACAAAATCGCTATGTTTTGATATTTGGGAGTTTTTAAGGCTCCACAGGGTCAGCTTGTATGTAAAGCAGTAAAGCAGTGCCTTTAGGTCATATATTTTTTTTAAAGGCTCAAAAGTTTTAAATATAACCAGTATCTCTATTCTTTTTAGAGAAAATTAGTGATAAATCCATATTCTCAACCATGTAAATAATTAAGGATACAGGGTGATTTTGTTAGGGATATAAGGACCAATTTCATTAATTTATTGGTCAAAAGTCCATGCTCAATGTTCAACAAATTTAGTTTCATAAATACCACATATCTGTCCAAATTATAATATTTTTAATCTATCTGTTGAAATTATTTTAATATATATGTCCTAATTTTTTCTTCTCTATCCAAGTTGAATCTATTTGCTCAAATTTGTATTTTATCTGTTCAATTTTTTATTTTTTATTTTTTCTATTCAATTAACCTATCTATTCAAAAAAAAATTTATCTATTCAATCTTTTTGAACCTATCTATCTAAATTATTTTAACCTATTTGTTTGAAATTTTATTTTATTTGTTGAAACAACAATTTAACAAAGCGGTCAATACAAATTATCTATTCAAATTTTTATTTTATCTATTCAATTTTTTGAATTTATTTGTTCAAAATTTTATTTTATCTGTTGAAACAACAATTCAACAAAGCAATCACACATTTTTTGATACACAAGTTTCTCTTTCATTGCATCATCTCCATCATTATCGTTGAGATCATTGGCTACAAACAGACAAACATAGATATCGACTCGTGTGTTGATTCTTCATAATAACCAAATCAGTTATCTCTTCATACTTTCAAAGTACTTCATGAACTAATCCATAATCACAAATCAAAGTTGAAGATTTTTGGCAAAAGCTTAAGGTAAATTGGATATGTAGATTTTAACTAGTGGGCCAATCGTTGAAGGGCGTTGAAGAAGCTGACAAGGCTGTAGGCATAGTCAGGACCGGAAACGGTGAGGAAGATATCGGAGTGATCGATGCAGACTTTGAGCACTCTCTCTCTCTTCAATTCAGTCTCACCACAAAACCTACTTTTTTTCTCTCTCTAATCAAACATAATATTAGAGAACTCACTTCAATATATAGGAAAACGAATTATCTATTCAAATTGTGGTCATTTTGTAGAAGCACTACCACCGTCTGACTGACCAGTCGATTAAGCCGAGCCGAGCCGGGCACGGATATGTGGTGTGGGTTGTGGGTCGGGTCAAGTACTAACTTTAATTTTTTGGACAAAATTCGTTTGAATTTTTTCAGACTCTTGTGGGAAAATTTTGAAATCCTTATGGAAATAATTCAAATTTTGCATCAAAATTTCAAATTTAAAATTTTCATATCCTTTCCAAACCGCTACCATTTTAGTCACAACTTTCCAACCATAACCCAGCAGCCACCAAGGCCTTATTCCGAACAGGTGCATGGTTAGTTATAAATAGCCTACCATTCCAACAATTCGAGTATCCAATTGATCCAATTTTTTTTTCCAAACATCTCTTCCTTATTCTTGTTCTTCTTCTTTTCATCTTCATGTGCTCCTTTATTTGTCCAACATTTAGTCTATAGGAAGAGAAAGAGAGAGTTGCAGCATTATTTGGTTCGCCAGACTTGATTTTGTAGTGTTGCAAGTCAAGTAGTAGTCGTTGCATCCTAGGAAGTAGACGCTAGTAAATCTCGAAGCACTGGAGCAAAGATGAAATCTACTTTAAAGAGATTGTGTTCAACACAAGCCTCGACTTAAAGTTTCTGTAAACGATTAATTCAAAATTTAATTTATTTAATTATTTTTCTGAATTATTTTTAAAAAAAATTGTTGTTTATTTTATTTATACATTTAAATTACACACACACAACCACTGGGGAATAACAATATACGTATGTATCTATATCTTTATAAATAAGAGAACAAGTAAACAAACTCATTTCACTATAGTTTTTCCTTTCATTAGTAAATTTGATACTATCAGATTTATTTACAAGCAATTCCCTTATAATTACTAGTGATAAAATAAATAAATAAATGAATAAATAGGTGTTTTGTGATAGCCATGGTGGTTGGGTCATTGTATAGGTCGTTTCCATGCCACATTAGTCCCTTTTGAGTGGATGGAGCGTAGGTGGTGATGCTAGAGTGAAGGAGTGGAGAGAGAAGAGAATAAGAAGAAAGAGGAATGAAGATAGTGATTGGCAGCCATGGTTACTGCTATGAGAGAGAAGATGAAGAACAAAACTTCAATTTACCATTATTGTTAACAGAAGTTAGACGTGCACTTTGGCCCATAGACCACATGAGGGTTATGTGGTTATTTCTAAATAACAAAAGGGTGATCCACATATTCAAACCAAAAGGAGGTAAAATGAAATTTATCCTATATGTGTGTGTGTGTGTGTGTGCGCGCGCGTGTGTGTGCGCAATGGATAATATGGAGCACTGAGATACTATGATTGTATATTGTTGTGTATGTTTGGTGTGATTTTGTGATTCTCTTGAAAAAGTAAGAAAGTTTGAGTGTAGAAATCACATTAGCGCTAGACAAAGAGAAGTGATGCGATGTTGTTGGCGATGGGCGATGGTTTTTGGTTATATTATTCTTCTTTCTTCCTTTTTTTTTTTGGATTTTTCTTTTTGTTAGTTTGCCCGAAAACAACGTCGTTTTGGAACACCGCAAGGAAACATTGTTGCGATCTGGGGATCCTTCCTTGGATGTCCAGAATAAACCAAACACAAAGAAGATAGACAAATTTAATGTGGTTTGGCCCAATACCTACGTCCACAGGAGAGAAACTAATTTTCACTATTAATGAAAATAATACAGAAAGATTACAATGAAGGAGGAGACTCTCTCTCTCTCTCTCTCTCTCTCTCTCAAATCAACACTTAGCTCCCCCTCTCATACCGAGAGAGCTCCCTCTCTGCCACAGAGGGTCTTTCTGTTTTTCCTCTCTTTCTATATTTTTGGTTCATTCACATTCTCCCTGTATTGTCTCTTCTTCTATTTATACACATACATGAGAGGTGTGAATTCAAGTTAGCAGCTGTTTCATCTTATGGCTAGCCGATGGTCAAGTTTGGTAGGTTTGGTGGCAGTCATTGTTGATCTCCTTAAAGCTTCTCCAAGCTTCTTTATTCTTCTGATGGCCTCCATTGATGACTTGGTGAAACTCTCCATTCACACATGGAGCAGAAACCCAACAAATAGTACAAGCTACCACTGCAAAAGATTCGGGCTCGTGACTCCACAAAGTTAAGATGTAAGCCCTACAAATGAATTTTGAAATGATATCTAAACATGAAGGACAGTAAGCTTAACCATTTAGTTTGTCAATTTAATGATGGATAAATTATATACACCTCTTAAATTTTGATTAAAATATAATTTGTACCATATGGTTTTGAAAATTACATTTCGCCTATTGAAGTTTCTAATTTTATAACAAATTATCCATTTTATTAATAAACCATCAAGTCAATTAACAATTTTTAATGCTGTTAGAAATTTATTTCAATTAATAATTCAGGTAATTTTATAATTGTATATGAGAGCAGTTAAAAATTTTTTTTTTTTAGTTCATTCTATTAAATAAATTTTTTTACAATGTGATATTTGTAATTTTTCAAACCAAAAAAAACAATCCAAATTTTAATAAATATTAAAGAGTATATTTGTAATTTACCTTTTATATTAATTTAATTTTTTTAACATTAAAACGGTATATTTGGACCTCTCAACTATAAAAATTACTTCATTTCATCTCTTCATAAGAAAGTATCTGTACAACTTTTTATGTTTGAAGAGTCCAAATGTAAGATTTTGAAGTTGAGACAAAGAAAAATATTCATTAATAATTGAAGAGAATAAAATGTAATTAGTCCTTTAAATGATTACTTCAGCTACAAGTCAACTTATTTAGTTGATTGATTAAAGAAAGTTTACTTATGATAGTGTTTGGTTATAATTTTAGATTAAAAACCTATTTCACTTTTCAACTTATTTAGCTAAAAAAAAAAAGTGAGATTTTTTATACTACAATTTTTAACTTTTATAGCTTATTTTAAACCCTTAAATATGTATGAATAAAATAATCCAAGTTCTTTTGGCTAAATTATAACTTTTGAGGTATAGATTTTAATATAACGAAAATTTATGTCACAACTTATTTAGATAAAGAGGGCCAATAGTTTTTTAAAAATCATGAAAAGCTGCACTGAACATTTACATTCACCCCAAAAGACATTTACAATTTATTTTAAATCTTTTAAATTAATAATCTAAAAAGGTATAATTATAGAAATTAATTTCTATGTAATACCAAACGGAGCCAATGAACGAAACGCATCTCATCTAATAATACTTCTGTGGTTTTATTATAAAAGAGTTGGCTCGTGGGGACTCATTGCAAATTGTGTTTTAAGGAAAATGTTTTGTGGCTCGAAATTGTTGGCCCCGAATGCCCCAAATTTGTGAAACGACGTCGTTTCACAATTTAAAATTTTTTTTTCTTCCTCCATTTCAGACGCAGTGAGAAGAGGAAAATGAGAGAAAGAGAAAGAGAGAGAGGAGAAGCAGATCGCCGATCGCCGATCGCCGCGCCTCCACCTCCGCCGATTGCCGTGCCTCCGCCTCCGTCGCCGATCGCTGCCTCTGCTTGTTGCCTCCGCTTCTGCTCATCTTCTTCCTCCGTCTTCTTCCTCCATTTTTTAGGCCTCCTCCAGTCCCCCTCCCCCTCCCCCTCCTCCCCCTCCTTCGTCTTCTTCTTCGTTCTTCTGCTGAAAAAAAAAAAAAAAAAAAATGAAAACCACGAAACGACGTCATTTCATGGTTTTGGGGCATTCGGGGCACCAGATTTCGAGGTCCCAATCAATTCTCTTGTTTTAATGATGTGAACTATTCATTGTATCGGATCTTTCATATATATCATTTATAATATAAAAAATAAATTAAATCAATTCGATAATTATAATTTATTTAAGGGTAAATTACACTAACAGTTTTTATAATTTGGGGCTTGTGTCACTTTAGTCCCTGACTTTTTAATTGTGACACATTTTATTCTGAAGTTTGAATCTTATTCCAAATAAGGGCTGAACATACTATTGCTTAATTTCAAGGGCAAAATTATCAGTTTAATAAAATATAAACTAATTTGACAAAAATAAATGTCAAAAAATATTTTAAAATTTTTAAAAATTATTTCTACCCACCAAAAATAAAATTATGTAAAATTAATAAAAATTACTTGATTAATTTTTTAAAATCAATTTTACATGATCATCATCCAAATACAGAATAAAAATTAATTTGGTAAAAAAAATAAATAAATGTCTAAAGGATTTATCAATTTTATATAATTTTACCTTTAGTAGGTAGAAACAATTTTTAAAAATTCAAAAATAATTTTTTGACATTTATTTTTGTCAAATTAATTTATATTTTATCAAATTGACGATTTTACCCTTGACAAATCTAATATTATTTTCAATTATCCTTATTTGAAATAAGATTCAAAATTTAAGATCAAATATGTCACAATTGAAAAGTCAGAGACGAAAATGACACAAGTCCCAAATTATAGAGACCGTTAGTATAATTCACCATTTATTTAATTTACTGCATTTTGTACCCCAAAAAATGATTGGCAAATGTGTTTTTAAAAAAAGACCATCAATATTTTTTATGACAAGTACGATAAATTGAATAAATTACAATTATTTGAGTGATCTAATTTTTTTTTTTTTTTGTGAATGATATAAATAAAGAATTATACAAAATAAACAATTTAAATTATAAGAATGGGTCCCATAATGGATCCCATAAGCTCAAACAATACTCAGATTGTAGACTAGAGGATGCCCAATCCTATTATAACATTAGAAAGAAAAAAAAAGAAAAAAAAGAAAAGGTAAAATACAATTACACTTCTCAAGATTTACTTAAAATATAAATTATTCTGTAGTTTTTGAAATTACAAATATGTCATTGTCAGAATTTTTTATTTAACAGAATTAATAAAAAAAAATTATAACTACTTTCCTATATAACAATAAAATTACTTGAATAGTTAATTAAAATATATTTTTAACATCATTAAAATTGTTAATTGACTTGATCATTTAATAATAAAAATGTTCATTTGTTATGCAATTAGAAACTTGAATGGGCAGGATGTAATTTTTAAAATTAAATAGAGTAATTTGTATTTTAAACAAAACTCAAAAATTATATTTGTAATTTATCTCCAAGAAAAATAAATATGAAGGCCCATTTTACTTATTCGAATTCGTCTTAATCCAGTCGGCTAAAGTAATAGGACGGAGAGATGCTGCTGTGAGGTTTGGTGTGGATTTGTTCCAAATTCATTTTGATAATTCAAATTGTTCATATTACAAGATTTATTAAACATATTATTTATAAAAGAAAATCAGATTACTTGGATATATGTAACCCTATAACAAAAGTACATTTGTTTTTTTCTTTTTTAATTTTAAAATAAACAGCTAACATGGTTTTATTAATTTTTTAAAAACAATTAGAACTTGATCATAGGTTAAGAATTTTCGATTAACTTAATTTTTTTTGTATGGACGAAATACTCGGTAATCCCTACAATATGAATGGTTCAGATCATCAAAATAGGCTCGAGATAAACTCTTACGAGCTCTCATGATAGCAACAATGCTCCCAAAGAAATATTAAGAATATTAACATTCTATTAATAAATAGAGAATTCGAACCGTTTATTTAGAGGTGATTTGAGATGATCTAAATAAGTGTATTTTTTGGCTTTTTATGAAATATGAGTTGGGTTTGAAGTGATATGGTAGAGAGGTGATGTGACTTAAATAAGATGATGTGACTTAAATAAGATAGTGACTTTTTGATTTTTTAAATTTTTTAGATTAGGACAAATAAGGCCTTAGTAAATCTAATAGTGTTGACTGTTTATTTAAGAAAAAAAAAAAAAAGAGTAATAATTTAATCAAATATTAATGGAAAGATGAACGGCTTAACTTATTATTATAGACTTGAGATGATACTCACGAAATAAAATATAAATATATATATATATATTTTTAAAAAATGTTATAAAATATATTCATTCCCAATATATATGTGAGGTACACATGTGCGATATTGTAGCACTGGAAGCTCAACGAAAATTGTAAGGAAAAACAATATGGTACTGTCAATAAGTAACAAATATTATAACTATTAATAATTAATATTAAATTTATAATAATTTTTTCAAAGTAAAAACATTTATTAGGGTGTAATACTTTCATACTATATGTAGTATGAAAATGTTAGTATTTGTTTTTAATTAGTTTCTCTCTCCCTCTAATGACCATGGGAAGTAAGAGGGTAAAATGTGTAAATCTAGGCCGAGCTAAGATTGGGTAGAAGCGAGCCGAGCTGTGGGCTGAGTAGAATAGTGTCACGACCCAAACCCGCCCCTATAGGTTCGGCGACGTAACCGGCCAGTAATCCGTGGATTACCTACGGCCTCCAAATAGAATAACAAACATTAAGGGGCTGCGGAAACAATATAGTAAAATAAACAAGGTCCAATGAGCTGTGATGACATACATGAGACAGAAAATTCAAAACTTATTTATATACATAATCATGCCAGTCAAAGTACACCAATATGTACGAAATATTTACATAAGTACAACCTAAGGTCCGACTTTACAAAAACACTACCACTGACTAGCATGAGGTACAAAACTGCCACAGGGTTAGACTTCCGGCGGGACCTCCTCGGGAGGCGCAACAGGTGGCTGACAAAAGAAAACAGAAGGCCATCAACTCGCCGTAGACAGCTTACCACCTACATATATATATAATAAACAGTGAGCGAAAGCCTAGTGAATAATAACAGGGTAAAGGGTTTAGTGAATGATGTCCATCACAGAGTTAGAAACCAAAGTTTATATCCGAAACATAATCTTATCAGAAACAGAGTCTTATGCATATTCAGATTTCAAATCAGATATAGGTTCAGATACATGCTCATATTCATATTCATATTTTGCATAAGATCATATGTGGTACACCCCTTAGCTAACAGATCCATCGGCCACGGTATTGTCACCCCCGGGCAAGGGCCATCGGCCACGGTATTCTTATCCCCGGACAAGGGCCATCGGTCATGGTATTGTCACCCCGGACAAGGGCCATCGGTCACGGTATTGTCACCCCCGGACAAGGGCCATCGGTCACGGTATTGTTACCCCCGGACAAGGGCCATCGGCCACGGTATTGTTACCCCCGGGCGAGGGCCATCGGCCACGGTATTGTTACCCCCGGGCGAGGGCCATAGGAATTAAGAGTGCCACAATACATTTCAGAAAATTGGACATTCATTCATAACTCATAAAGTAGCATTTCAGAAAAACAGTTCATATCATATCAGTCAGAAAATACTTAAAGCTGAACATAACTTTACAAAGTTATTACTCACAGTGGGCGTTGATACAAGTAGACGAAGTCAAAGGGTCAACCGATTGCAACACGTGACCTACATAACACATTACGGATACACACTTTGAAACATGCACTCAAATTGTACCAAACCTACATCAACGATTATAAGTGTGTACTTAACCCCTTAACCTTGGTGTGGAGTCTAAATCATGGCCTAGGAATGCCTAGGATGGAATGGGGGTGTAAAAATGCCTTAGAAAACATTTTTCAAAAGTTGCTGAAAACAGAGGTCTCGCTCGAGCGAGCTCCCAAAATCAAAGGGTTCGCTCGAGCGAGCCTTCCTTCGCTCGAGCGGTCTGATGAAACAGTAAAAATACTGGATGTTGAAATTTTACGCGCGATGGTCGCTCGATTCTCGCTCGAGCGAGCTCACCAAAATCAAAGGCTTCGCTCGAGCGAACCTTCCTTCGCTCGAGCGGCCTGATGAAACAAAGAAAATCTTGGTTGTTGGAAATCTACGCGATGCTCGCCGAGTGAGCCTCGACAAAAAGGTGCTCGCTGGCGAGAATCCTTCGCTCGAGCGAGGAAGCCAAATCTGGAATTTCCAGATTTGTCTCCCAAGTTCGAACCAAGTATTCAACAACCCAAAACTCAACCTCTTGGGCCCAAAACCTGGAGAAACACTTTAAACTCATAGTATATCAAGTTTCAAAAGCTAATTTATAAAATCATTGCCCAAGAGTGAGTCAATTTGAGCATTATCACCATAAATTTCCAAGAACCAAGTTTAAATACACATGCATGAGTTCAATTCCATTTCAAGACTTCAAATCATGATCCAAGGCAACATGTAACTCAGAAATTTGTTGACCTCAAAGGCTCTAGCAAAAATATGCACATGCATGTAGAAATTTAACACCCAACAACCTCAATTTCCATGAATGTACACATGCATGCATGTTATGGACCTCAATTCAACATCCTAGACCCATTTCCAACTTCATACTCCAATCTAACCAAGGATCATGCAAGAACAAATCTGAATTCTAATTCAAGAAAATGAAATTCCTACCTTAAGTTCTCAACTTCAAGTGTGGGAGCTCAAACTTGCAACCTTCCTACCAATTCTTCTAGCAATTCTTGTTGAAATCAAACTCCCCTCACACTTACTCTCTCTCTCTCTCTCTCTAGCCGAATTTGATGAAGAAAGGGGCTGATTAAAATGTTGTCTAGGAGCTAATCCAAGACTTAGACAATTTGGCCCACCATAATGGCAAAATGGTAATTAAGCTAGGTTCATTTTTAAAATGTTATTTAATCAGATTTAAACATTCAAACTCGAATTTTAATTGAACTTACCATAAAATCACATAAAATCTAACGAGTCCAAAATACTAATCAATTTCAGAATCGGGCGCTGATAAGGCTTCCCATTTGTAGTTTAAAGTTTAAAATACAAACAGATATTCCGACACCGAACAGATAAAACACATAAGTCATGCAATGCACATACAAATAAATTTCAGATTTTTCCCTTAATTATTATTAAATATAATTAAGTCCCAATTAGCGCTAATCAGGGTCGGGGTTATTACAAATGGACTTCGCCATTGGGCCTAGTTATCTCGGTCGTAAATGACCGAGAGCTCAGTTGGAGTATGCTAAACCAAGGTACAGGAAGCTGAATTGTAAGAACAGGATGGAACCAAGCTAGGTGAAGCCCGGTGAAGTCTGCCGCTTAAGCTTGGCAGTGTTAGCTCGTTCGTTTTGTTATACTACCGAGGTAAAACCATTTCACTTGGTTAAAGCAGTGAAAAGGGTGTCAAGGGATAAGTATTATCTTTTAGAAATATGATCTCTAGGAGGACTCTACATTGAGGAATAAAGAGTCCTACTAGGATTGTGCCACACAGAATTTATAAAAGCTCATAACAGGACCTATGTATGGGTATTACAATTCTTATTCTAGAATACACAAAGCTTATTGTCTATTGTCTAGTTGCTGACTTAGGCATCGGAGGGGTTTCCGGCAAACACCCGCCGGCCAGCTCACATTTGTGTTTTCAGGAAGTAAAGCGACGACGTTTGGAGGAGCGCAAACTTGATCAACAGGATCATACGAAAATAATTATTTCGTGCTCGTACAATTGGCGCCGTCTGTGGGAATTTCACAAAGAACAAAACCTCTTGATCAAGTTTTCTTCTCTAGTTGAAAGCAATGGCGCACAATGAAGACTTGCCGCAATCTACTATTGATGGGCAGACCCCGGAGGGCTATGAGAGGCGCGAAGGTTTACCTCATATCCCACCCATGACGGATTTAGAACCCCAGCGACGAAACTCCATGAGGGACACTAGGAAGAGACGGGGCACTAACCCCTATCGCTCTCAAAGTCCTGAAAGACAAAGGCGGAGGCTTGATCCTCAAGTTCTAGAGGATCACGTGAGGGAGCAAGACGAGTTAATCAGGAGGATGGCAGCAAACATTGAGACAATGAAGCGCCAGATAAAAGGAAAAGGGGTGGTGATAGGAGAGAGGCGCAAAGGCCACAAGCCCCCTCGCCACCTAGAAGATCGTGACAGGCATACCACGCCATCACAAGCAGAAAGCAGGAGCCTTAGAACAAGCGACACCCAATTAAGGACTTCCAGGTCTCGTCAATCCAGGTCTGAGAGGATGAGGACTGAAAGGTTGTATACAGAGGGAAGCAGCTATTACCCCTCACACACGCACTAGACGACATCTAGGCACACGGAATTGCCTAGGTCAATGGACTTACGGACGGTGCTCGAGGAGAGGGCCCGATGGAAGGAAGACATCAGGGCACGTGTGATAACCCTCACCTCTAATTAGCGTTCAATCGTGACTAAGCATGATAAGTAATTGATTAAGATAAAATCCAGAATTGATTGCATGAGTGTGATGCTTTAATTGCATTTCTATCTATTTGTTACTGAATGATCTGTTCATGTTTTAAATTCGGATTGTGAATTGAAAGCCTTATCGGCGACCGATTCAAAAATTGATTAGTGTTATATGCTAATTAGGATTTATATGATTTTATGGTAGGTTTAATTAAAATTCAATTTGGAATGATTAAATTAGATTAAATAATGCTAGATTAATTGAATATAGGATATTTATACTTTTGCCACTAAGTGGATTAATTCAAGGCCATTTCTTCTCACACTCTACACTTGTTTGGCATCATTCTTCATTTTATCTTCTAGACCAAACGTGAGAGAGAGAGAGAGAGAGAGAGAGAGAGAGAATTGGAAGAAAATAGTGAGTTCAACAAGAATTTTGTTTGAATTTAGAGGAATTAAAGAGGATTTGCAAAATTGGGCTACCACACTTAGAATTCAAGACTTAAGGTAGGAAATTCATTCTCTTGATTATGAATTTAAGTTGTTACATGCATGGTTCATGGAAAATTGGTGATTAGAGTCAAGAATTAACTCAATGTGTTGATTTGAGAGTGATTTCATACATGCATGTCCATATCATAGAATTTTGAGGCAGTTTTCCATAGAATTCTTACATGCATATTCATATTTTAGTTGTGGTCCAAGAATTCACCATGTTTTTGAGTTCAAGCTTGCATTTGATCATGTTTTAGAGCATTAGAGTTCATGAGAACTCATGCATGTTATGTTCTTGCATTGTTCTTCAAGTTTCATTGAACTTGGTATTCAATTGGCACACTTTTGGGCTTTGATCTTACAAAATGATCTTCAAAACATGTTGTATTATGAGTTTCCAAGTGTTTTCCAGAAAATTGGCCCAAAAGATTGAGTTTTGGCATGTTTGATTCTTGGTTTGAGCTTTGGAAGCAAATCTGGAAAACCCAAATTTTGGCTTCTACACTCGAGCAAACGATTCCACGCTCGAGCAACCACCTTTGTGTTCAAAGCTCTACTCGAGCGACGAAATGCTGGCTCGAGCATAAATTACAAGCTCTCAGGTTTTTGCGTGTGCAGACGCACGTTCGAGCGACGAGACCTACGCTCGAGCGAAGAACTGTGTCTCACGCTCGAGCGAGTATCGAGCGAGCATCGAGCAGTGAATTTCAGCAACCAGTACTTTTTGCATTTTTACAGACCGCTTGAGCAAGGGAGTCTACGCTTGAGCGACCTCTCTGTTTTGGTAAGCTCGCTCGAGCGGGGAAAGCCACGCTCGATCGAGACTCTTGTTTTCAACAAATTTTGAAAAGTGTTTTCAACAAATTTTGAAAAGTGTTTTAAAGTACACTTTTGCATCCTCATTCCATCCTAGGTATTCTTAGGCCATGCTTAAGGCATCTTAATGAGGATAATGTTATAGAACCATACCAAGTCAAGTTAGGGGCTAAGTTATTAATCCCGAGTGTGTAACTTAGTGTGTGTTCGTTCTGCAACTGTGTAGGGTTGGCACCCGAGGACGCTGACTAGCCTGTCTATAGCCCAGTAATCTGTGAGTAATAACGTTGTAAAGATATGTTCAATTATGATTATTATCTGAATGATCGACTGTACCGCCTTCTAAAGTGACATTGTTTACTGAATGAATGTTTGTCCTATTTTACGAACTGTACTCGTGGCATCCATAGCAACTTCTTTATCTTTATCGCCATCAAGTATTATTACAGAGATCTTTGTCAGTTCCAATGTTTGAAACTACTACTATTTACTGTATTGGTGGCCATCAACTGACTGTTCGATCTATTAAGACCTACTGTACTGTTTTGCTATTGGATGTACCACATATGATTCTTATGATTTCTAATTGACTGATATGGCATGAAATATGAGCTACTGATTGAATGACTGATCTACTGATGCAAATGACTGTTTTAATTACTGAAAGGACATTCATTCTTAACCCCTTTACACAGTTGTTATTCACTGGGCTTTAGCTCACAGTTTATATATGTATGTAGGTGGCCAGGCACCGGACCGAAGCTAGAAGCGTCAAGTTAAGCTCATGTTTTGTCAAGCCAACCATTGTGCCTCACTTCGAGGTTCCGAGTCCGTTCAAGCCAAGGCTGTTTTTGGGGTGCTTTAGATTCACCATTTTGTCTCTGTTTTGCATCGGCTATTTTAGACTTGACTGTATAGTTATGGTGAAGGGATTTGGTCCCTAACCTGGATGTTATGTGTATATGATGTATGTATATATGCTTTGGTTATGAATGTGGCTCTGTTCATAAAAGTCTCTTTCCATTTAGATTTTCACAGCTCATTGGACATCTTTTATTTACTGTTTGGCTTCCGCCAAATCCTTACTCAGATTGTCATTATCATTAAGGTGCCTTTGGTAATCACGGATTACTAGTTGGTTACGATGCGGAACCCTTAGGGGCGGGTTTGGGTCGTGATAGAGTGGTATCAGAGCACGAGTTATACCGCACACATGTGTCCAAATGAGCTATAGGATGTCCTAGAAAAGTAATTAGGACATTGCATGAGCATGATAAAGTGTGTATGGCCATGATATGAATATATGTGCTAATGTGCTAACGTGCTAATGTGAGTAAGCAATTTCCTATGTTTATTATTACTGTATTTCATATAGTGAAATGGAGAATGCAAGAAATGCCGATGAATTTGAATCATCTGAAACAAGAATGGCAAGGTTAGAAAGAATGGTTGAACTGTTGACTGAGGCCCTAAGGCAACAACAGAACCAATAGCCCTCACCTCCTCCAGTGCAGCCAGAATCGAATATCAATGATGATGTAATTGCTTTGACACAGAAGTTCAACAAAATGAAGCCACCAACATTCCAAGGAGGCCTTAAGCCACTAAAGGCCGAAGCATGGGTTTTAGAAACCGAAAAGTTGTTTGAAGTGTTTCCATGTTCTGGAACACAAAGTGCTATTGGCTACATTTACTTTACAAGAAGAAGCTAGACGGTGGTGGATGCTTATACGTGATACTAACAATGCTATAACTTGGGCTCAGTTTAAGGAGGCCTTTTGTGAGAAATATTTTCCCTAGTGTGTCAGGGATCGTAAAGTGATTGAATTTGAACAATTAAAGCAAGGTACCATGTCAGTAGCAGAATATGAATCTAAGTTCACTGAACTCGCCCGATATGCACCACACATGGTTGATACTGATTATAAAAAGGCCAGGAAGTTTGAAGGCGGACTTAATGTAGAGATACTTGACCGAATCAATGTTTTGAAACTACTCAAATATGTGGATGCCCTTGACCGAGCAATTATGGCCGAGGCAAATGTCACTGCATTGCAACAGACTAAGACACCGGTAACCGAATAGCGGGGTAAGAGACGAGGCTTCAATTTCAAAAAGGGCCCAAATAACTCATTGAATAAAAAGCAAAACACAGGGTCAACAAGCAGCTCTAGTTAGGAAAACAGTTCCATACCACCCTGCTCCGAATGTGGCAAAAGACATAAGGGGGTTTGCTACAAAATTTCTGGGGCATGTTACAGGTGTGGCAAGGTGGGCCACATGGTCAAAGATTACCCTTCCACGTCTCAAGGCAATAGTAAGGCTGCAGCTAGTGCCGCAGCATCAACTGTTACACCGAAGCCCAATCCCAAAGCTACCGGAAAGGAGCCTTTAAGGCAAGGCCGGGTGTTTGCACTCGTACCAGGAGATGTGCAGAACACCAAGACAGTTGTATCAAGTATACTCTCAATTTGTGCTCAAAATGCCTATATTCTAATTGATTCGGGGTGTACACATTCGTTTGTCTCGCATGTTTTTTCACGAAAATTAAATAGACCACTGGAACCCATGAATTATTTGTTAGCTGTATCTTCACCTGCTGGGGGATCCATGACTTATGCTTATGTGTATCCTACATGTGAGATTGTTATTGGGGATGTACATTTGTATGTTGATTTACTGCCTTTGAATATTGACCATTTCGATGTAATTTTGGGAATGGAATGGTTAACAAAAAATCATGCTTCCATAGACTGTGTAACGAAACAAGTTGTTTTTCGTCCACCTAGATTGCCTGAATTTGTGTTTAACGGAGTTGGTGTAATACCTCCCCCATATCTGATTTCATCCACGAAAGCATTCAAATTAATTAAAAAGGGGTATAAAGGGTATTTATGTTGCATATTGACTGTACCTGCTGATACTAAAGCTAATGTGAACAGTATTCCTATAGTCAGAGAATTCCCAGATGTTTTTCCAAATGACTTGCCAGGGGATTTGATTGATAGGGAGATTGAGTTCACCATTGAAGTGTTACCGGGTACACAGCCAATTTCTAAAGCTCCGTACAGAATGGCACCTACTGAATTGAAAGAATTGAAAATTCAGCCGCAAGAATTGTTAGATAAGAAGTTCAACAGGCCCAGTACTTCACTGTGGGGCGCACCAGTTTTATTTGTGAAAAAGAAAAACAGCTCACTAAGACTTTGCATTGACTACCGAGAATTGAATAAGATAACAGTGAAAAACAAGTACCCATTGCCTCGTATTGACGATTTATTTGACCGATTGCAAGGTGCTCAAGTTTTCTCCAAAATTGACCTTAGATCCGGATATCATTAATTGAAAGTCAAAATAGAGGACATTGAAAAGACTGTCTTCCGAACGAGGTACAAACATTATGAATTTCTTGTTATGCCCTTCAGAGTTACTAATGCGCCTGCTGCATTTATGGACCTTATGAACAGAATTTTCAAACCATTCCTCAATGAATTTGTGGTTGTTTTTATAGATGACATTTTGATTTATTCCAAGAATAAGGAAGAACATGAACGTCATTTGAGAATTGCTTTACAGACCTTGAGAGAACAGAAACTGTATGCAAAACTAACAAAGTGTGAATTTTGGCTTGATAATGTTATGTTTTTGGGACATGTGATTAGTGAGAATGGCATTTCAGTTGACCCATAGAAGATCGAAGTAGTGGTGAATTGGCCTAGACTGACTAATGTTACGGAAGTTCGGAGTTTCTTGAGTTTAGCCGGGTACTATAAAAGGTTTGTGAAAGATTTTTCTAAAATTGCCCTACCATTGACTCAATTGACTCAAAAGGGGATATCATTTGACTAGACCGATCAGAGAGAATCAGTTTTCCAAGAATTAAAGACTCGACTTGTGACTGCACCGATTCTTACCCTACTCTCAGGTACGGATGGATTTACTATTTTTAGTGATACTTCTTATAAGGGTTTGGGATGTGTGTTAATGCAGAATGGTAAAGTTATAGCGTATGCTTCCCGACAATTGAGGCCACATGAAAAGAATTACCCGACTCATGACTTGGAACTTGCTGCAGTAGTGTTTGCATTGAAAATTTGGCGCCACTACCTATATGGAGCAACATGTGAGGTGTACACAGATCACAAGAGTTTGAAGTATTTCTTTACACAGAAAGAGTTGAACATGAGACAGCGGACATGGTTAGAACTGATAAAAAACTATGACTTGCAAATTTTATATCATCTGGGAAAAGCTAACACCGTTGCCGATGCACTTAGCCGAAAATCAATTGGTTATTTGGCCTATTTACTCACTGGACAGAAAGAACTGCTATGTGATCTTGAGGAATTCGAAGATGAGATTGTTTTACGAGAACAAGGTGGGACATTGGCTGTTATTTCTGCTCAACCGGCACTTATTAAGGAGATTAAAGAGAAACAACACCTAGATGACTTTTTAAAAAAGGTCACTGATGAACGGAAATCTAAACTAAGGCCGGACTTTAAATTAGAAAACAATGTATTGAAATTTCAGGGAAGGTTTTGTGTACCGAATGATTTTGAACTAAAAAGGCGAATTTTGCAAAAAGGCCACAATTCAAAACTTTCTATCTATCCAAGAAATACAAAGATGTACCAAGACTTGAAACTTAACTTTTGGTGGCCGGGAATGAAGAAAGAAATTTTCGAGTTTGTGTCGAAATACTTACATTGCTAACAAGTCAAAGCTGAACATCAATGACCTGCAGGCTTACTTCAACCCTTACCGATACCGGAGTGGAAATGGGAACATATCACCATAGATTTCATTGTTGGATTACCTTACTCCAGTAAAGGTATGGACTCAATTTGGGTTATTGTTGATCGATTGACTAAACATGCTCACTTTTTACCTGTCAAAACAATTTATAATGCGGACAAATTGGCTACAATTTATATGGATGAGATTGTCAGATTGCATGGAGTGCCTGTGTCTATTGTTTCTGATAGGGACTCAAAATTTACATCGAGATTTTGGCAAAGTCTGCAAACAGCATTGGGTACCGAATTGAGACTAAGTAGTGCATACCATCCTCAGACAGATGGTCAATCAGAAAGATCCATCCAGACTCTGGAAGACTTACTGCGTATGTGTGTTCTTGATTTCCAAGGAAACTGGGAAAGTCATTTACCTTTAGCTGAATTCACCTACAATAACAGTTTTCACTCGAGCATTGGTATGACACCTTTCGAGGCTTTATATGGCAAAAAATGTCAGTCTCCTATTTGTTAGGCAGAAGTTAGAGATGGGCCTTTACTTGGGCCCGATATTGTACACGAGACCACAGAGAAAGTGAAACTGATTTAACAAAGGCTGAAAACTGCACAAAGCCGACAGAAAAGTTATGCGGATGTCCGAAGGCGAGACAGGGAATATAAAGAGGGTGATCATGTTTTTGTTAAAGTGACACCGATGAAAGGACAGACTCATTTTGGGGCTAAGGGCAAACTAGCACCGAGATATGTTGGGCCGTATGAAATCATTGAAAAGATTAATCCAGTGGCGTACCAAGTAGCGCTTCCTCCTGAAATGGAGCATATGCATAATGTCTTCCATATTTCAATGTTGAGGGATTATCTTCAGGATCCCTTCCATGTTATTGAGCCTACACGCGTGGTACTGAGCGATGACTACACTTATGAAGAACGGCCTATCCAGATCGTAAACCGACAAATCAAGAAGTTAAGAAATAAAGAAATCTCGTTAGTGAAGGTAGATTGGCAAAACTATGGTGGCGTTTATGCCACTTGGGAAAGGGAAGACGACATGATGAAAAGATATCCTGAATTGTTCCCCCTAGATCCAGTGTTTTTCTTAAATGAAGGTAATCCGAGTTTGAAGGACCAAACTCTTTTTAAGGGGAGAAGACTGTGACAACCCTCACCTCTGATTAACGTTAAATCGTGATTAAGCATGATAAGTAATTGATTAAGATAAAATCCTGAATTGATTGCATGAGTGTGATGCTTTAATTGCATTTCTATCTGTTTGTTATTGAATGATCTGTTCATGTTTTAAATTCGGATTGCGAATTGAAAGCCTTATCGGCGACTGATTCAAAAATTGATTAGTGTTATATGCTAATTAGGATTTATATGATTTTATGGTAGGTTTAATTAAAATCCGATTTGGAATGATTAAATTAGATTAAATAATGCTAGATTAATTGAATATAGGATATTTACACTTTTGCCACTAAGTGGATTAATTCAAGGCCATTTCTTCTCACACTCTACACTTGTTTGGCATCATTCTTCATTTCATCTTCTAGACCAAACGCGAGAGAAGAGAATTGGAAGAAAATAGTGAGTTCAACAAGAATTTTGTTTGAATTTAGAGGAATTGAAGAGAATTTGCAAAATTAGGCTACCACACTTAGAATTCAAGACTTAAGGTAGGAAATTCATTCTCTTGATTATGAATTTAAGTTGTTACATTCATGGTTCATGGAAAATTGGTGATTAGAGTTAAGAATTAACTCAATGTGTTGATTTGAAAGTGATTTCATAGATGCATGTCCATATCATAGAATTTTAAGGTTGTTTTCCATGGAATTCTTACATTCATGTTCATATTTTAGTTGTGGTTCAAGAATTCACCATGTTTTTTAGTTCAAGCTTGCATTTGATCATATTTTGGAGCATTAGAGTTCATGAGAACTTATGCATGTTATGTTCTTGCATTGTTCTTCAAGTTTCATTGAAATTGGTATTCAATTGGCACACTTTTGGGCTTTGATCTTACAAAATGATCTTCAAAACATGTTGTATTATGAGTTTCCAAGTGTTTTCCAGAAAATTGGCCCAAAAGATTGAGTTTTGGCATGTTTGATTCTTGGTTTGAGCTTTGGAAGCATATCTGGAAAACCCATATTTTGGCTTCCACGCTCGAGCGACCACTTTTGTGTTCAGTGCTCTGCTCGAGCGACGGAATGCTGGCTTGAGCGTAAATTGCAAGCTCTCAGGTTTTTGCGTGTGCAAACGCACACTCGAGCGACGAGACCTATGCTCGAGCGAAGAATTATGTCTCACGCTCGAGCGAGTATCAAGCGAGTATCGAGCGGAGAATTTCAGCAACCGGTACTTTTTGCATTTTTACAGACCGCTCGAGCAAGAGAGTCTACGCTCGAGCGACCTCTCTATTTTGGTAAGCTCGCTCGACCGGAGAAAGCCACGCTCGAGCGAGACCCCTATTTTCAATAAATTTTGAAAAGTGTTTTAAAGTACATTTTTGCATCCTCATTCCATCCTAGGTATTCCTAGGCCATGTTTAAGGCATCTTAATGAGTATAATGTTATAGAACCACACCAAGTCAAGTTAGGGGCTAAGTTATTTATCTCGAGTGTGTAACTTAGTGTGTGTTCGTTCTGCAACTATGTATGGTTGGGACCCGAGGACGTTGACTAGCCTGTTTATAGCCCAGTAATCTATGAGTAACAATGTTGTAAAAATATGTTCAATTATGATTATTTTCTGAATGATCGACTGTACCGCTTTCTAAAGTGACATTGTTTACTGAATGAATGTTTGTCTTATTTTACGAACTGTACTCGTGCCATCCATAGTAACTTACCGTTGTTGTTATTCTTTATTCTTGTTATCTTGCCATCGTACTATTATCATTCATCGCTATTACAGAGATCTCTGTCAGTTCCAATGTTTGGAACTACTCATTTCTTGTATTGATAGCCATTAATCGATCGTTAGGTCTATTAAGACCCTCTTTGTCTTTTTTGCTATTGGATGTACCACATATAACTGTTATGATTTCTAATTGACTGATATGGAATGAAATATGAGCCACTGATTGAATGATTGATCTACTGATGCAAATGACTGTTTTAATTACTGAAAGGACATTCATTTTTAACCCCTTTACACAGTTGTTATTCACTGGGCTTTAGCTCACTGTTTATATATGTATGTAGGTGGCCAAGCACTGGACCGAAGCTAAAAGCGTCAAGTTAAGCTCATGTTTTGTCAAGCCAACCATTGTGCCTCACTTCGAGGTTGCGAGTCCGTTCAAGCCAATGCTGTTTTTGGGGTGCTTCAGATTCACCCTTTTGTCTCTGTTTTGCATCGACTGTTTTAGACTTAACTATATAGTTATGGTGAAGGGATTTTGTCCCTAACCAGGATGTTATGTGTATATGATGCATACATATGTGTTTTGGTTATGAATGTGGCTCTGTTCATAAAAGTCTCTTTCTATTCAGATTTTCACAGCTCATTGGACATCTTTTATTTACTGTTTGGCTTCCGCTAGCCCCTTACTCTGTATTACTGTCATTACTGTTAAGCAGGCCTTTGGTAATCACGGATTACTGGCCGGTTACGATGTTGAACGCTTAGGGGCGGGTTTGGGTCGTGACAGCACGCGACCTCCACAGGGTTTTAGCATTGCAGCGATTGGCCCCTTGGACACGTGGGAGTATCGAGGTAGGGATGCCAATGTTGCGCCTTGCTTATGAACCAGCGTTGCGCCTTGCTTATGAACCAACGGACAAGGTATTATCAAGGTTACAAAGCTTGCCATTCGTTCCGACAATAGAAAATGCACCACTACCTTCAGGCTTCCACCAGCCCAAATTCACTACTTATGAGGGGAAGACCGACCCCTACATGTACTTAAGCCACTTTCGCCAAGTTATGGCAGTATACCGGCGGAACGAGGCCCTAATGTGTATCCTGTTCCCATCGAGCCTCGGCGACCTAGGTCTAACCTGGTTCGAAAGGCTACCAGAAGGCAGCATTGCCTTATGGGCACAATTGGCAGAGGCGTTCATGACTAGATTCAGAACGAACACCAAGACACCAGTGGAAATTGATCAGTTACTCTCCATTGACATGGGCGAAAAAGAGACATTAAGGTCTTACAACAGTCGATATTGGGAAACTTTCAACCAGATTGAGGATTGCCTTACAAATCTCGCCATCGCACAATACAAAAGGGATGTACCAGTCGGAAACAAACTGAGGGACTTGATAACAATGATGCCATCCTTTACGATGAAGGCCCTAATGAAGAGGGTGCATCAACATATCCAAGTAGAAGAAGATAGCGCTCGTGCTAAAGTAAAATTTGGCACAACAGCATTGCCAGATAAAAAGACTACAGCGAAAGTCAACACGGTGGAACAACCAAGCAGGAATGGGCGAGGTAGGCGTGCCAACCGAGAGGACCCAGAAAAGAGGAAGTTAAGAGTCCGCACTGCCATCACCACCGTATTCAATAAACCTATCTACCGGATTCTCAGCGAGATACGAAATGAACCCTTCGTTCGGCGGCCAGCCAAGTTTTGAGAGGCGCAGAGGGGCTATGTCACGACCCAAGCCTGCCCCTATAGGTTTAGCATCGTAACTGGCCAATAATCCTTGGATTACCAAAGGCCTCTTGGCATAATGACATGTAGTAGGGGCTACAGAAGCAATTAATCAAGACATACATAGTCCATAGAGCTGTGCAGACATACGCGGAGCAGATAACTTAAATATTTTTATAACAGTAATACAAACTTTACACGTCACTTCCAGATACACATTACTAGACGTCTTGTCCAAACACAACATAGTATAAACATAGCCTAACATGATTACAAAAACAACCATGAAACTAGACTTCAATCGGAACCTCCTCGGGAGGCATAATGGTTGGCTGACAAAACTGTAGTATAGGCCATCAACTCTGGGCCTGATCTCGTGCTTGCTCACCTACATACATAATATAAATAGTAAGCTAAAGCCCAGTGAATAATAACAGAGTAAAGATTTTGATGAATGATGCCCATAACATATCTCAAATCTCATAACAGAGCAGAATCATAATCATGTCCATATTCAAATCATGTGTGGTACATCCCTTAGCACAAACATGAGTACGAACATGTCTCTTGGGTCAAGCTTATCAAGTTCCATGGAGGAACCTCTGGTACCGGGTAACTTGTCTCAAACATCGACCACGGTATTATTTCCCCCGGGCGAGGGCCTGTGCCACGGTATTCTTTCCTCCGAGCAAGGACCTGGGCCACAGTATTCTTTCCCCCGGGCGAGGGCCTCATAACCATAAGCCACAGTATTATGTCCCTTAGGCGAGGGCCTCTGCTAAGGATACCACAATTATGTTTCAAGAAAATTAGACAATCATTCATTCATACAAAACATAGCATTTCAGAAACTTATCATCTCATATCATCATAAAATAATTAAAGTTAAACATAACTTTACGGAATTATTACTCATAGATAATAGGCGTCGTAAGTAGGCAATTTAGCTTCCTCGTGGCACTAGACCTACATAGTTACAAAACGAACATGGTTCGGATTACACACACATAGATGATGACTTAGCCCTTAGTTGATTTGGTGTGCTTCTACTTCATTACTCTCATTATGAGGTCTTAATCATGGCTTAGGAATGCCTAGGTTAGAAAGAGAATGCAAAAATGTACTTGGAAACATTTCTCAAATTTTGTTGAAAATAGGGTCCACGCTCGAGGATGGCTTTCCCCGCTCGAGCGGACGTGCAAGATGTGAAGGCTCGCTCGAGCGTGGCTTTCCCCGTTCGAGCGGACTGTAAAACTCGACAGAATTACTGGCTGCATGATTTTCACGCTCGACGGATGCTCGGTCCTTGCTCGAGCGTGAGACTCAGACCTTCGCTCGAGCGTGAATTCCCTCGCTCGAGCGGACTGCAAAACATATGAGCTTCTGGGTATATGCATTTCATGCTCGAGCGTGATTCACGCCGCTTGAGCGGAAGTGCATCTACTCAGAGTGCACGCTCGAGTGTGAAGTTCCCCCGCTCGAGCGTGGATCAAATTTCTGGAATTTCCAAATTTGATCCACAAGTTCAAAACCAACCTTCAATCCTTCAAACTCTACTTTTTTGGGCCAAAATTTTGAAAAACTCATAAAGACTCATAAAATTACATGTTTCAAGGATTAATTCAAGAAATCATGGCCCAAAAGTTTGTCAATTGAATAAAATTTAACATGAACTCAATGATGTTTTATGAACATGACATGCATGGACTTCCTTGGAGCCCAACACTTCAAAACATGATCAAACATAATGAATTGATGGAAAACATGGTAAACTCTCAAAATGTAAATGAGATGAGCACATGCATGGAAGTTTTCTTGACAATTAAACTCAAAACATAGGAATTTATGCATGCATGCATAGAACCATTTGACTTCCTTCAATCATGGCCCAAACCTTACATGAATTCATTTAATTTGTTGAAGTCTTGCAAAATCTAGTTTAATTACACAACCAAGAGCTTCATGTCTTACCAAGTGACGTGAATTCTCAAGGCTTGAAGTTAAAGTTCTCTAATTCTTCATAATTCACCAACAATTCTAGCAATTCCAAGGTTGAATTCAATTCTTTTCTTCCTACCCTCCTCTCTCTCATGTTTTCTCTCTTCTTGAAGACTCAAGTGTGATCAAATGAGATAAAAGAGGTGAGTGGGGCTCAATAGAGGCCTAATACAGACTTAGATATAGCGTAGCTAATTAGGGTCAAATAAATAGCACTAATTTAATCTAATTTAATCGTCCCAAATTGAATTTCAACTAAATTTACCATAAAATTCTATAAATCCCACATAACTCATATATCAAATCAATTTCACAGTCAGATGCCGATAAGGCCTTCAATTCACAAACCGAGACTAAAACATGAACAGATCTTTCTACATCAAATAGAAATAAACACAATAACGCAAAACACACATGCAAATTAATTCAGAATTTCTCTTTAATTACTGATTAGGCATAATTAAGTATAGATTTATGTTAATCAGGGATCGGGGTTGTTACAGGCTATGACGAGAGGTCCCGTTACCCCTTCCATGATGAAAAGGGACATCGCACTGAGAATTGCACACCACTAAGGCAACATTTGGAAGAGTTAGTGGCCGCTGGACACTTGGACTAGTATATAGAAGAAAGAACACAGCCAGCCCCACAGGACCCCAACAAACCAAATGGGATGCCGATCGACAGTCCACTCCAAGACGTAATCAACGTCACACATGGAGTCGTCGAACCTGAGCGGGTATGTGAGCTCAGGGGGATGATCAAAAAGGTTGAGCATTTGAGAGAGGTACTAAGTGCATAACCAGCCATGAAAAAGGGCAGAACAGAAGCCACGAACGTCATATCCTTTTTAGACAGAGACTTAGCAAGGCTGCATTGCCCTCATAATGACACACTGGTGGTCACATTGCGCGTCAAGAATTTTGATATCAAACGGATTCTGATTAACCAAGGAAGCTCATGCGAGATAATGTACTACAAGACCTTCAAACAACAATATCCCCCCTCGTCAGTTTCAACTCAATGCCAGAATGGCCAGTAGGCAAAATAATCCTTCCAGTCAAGGCGGGAACCGTGACTAAACAGATGGAATTCTGGGTATTGAAGGTCCCATCCATCTACAACATAATCTTGGGAAGGGCATGGCTGCATGCCATGCGCTCAGTGGCTGCGCGTCGCACTATTTTGTGTAGTTTGTCACTCACGCTATTTTGCGCGTCGCACTGTTTTGGGCAGTTGACACTCGCACTATTTTGCGCGTCAACCTACCATCAGGTTGTACGATTCCCTAACAAAACCGGTGTGATTGAAGAGGTCTTAGTAGACCAAATCATGTCGAAGCAATGTTTCGACACAGTAAACGGCGGTCGCGTCGCAAAAGGGTTCGTTTAGATCATGGAAGAGCCAAAAAGCAACGAATTGTTTGCAGATATCGGTAAAGCAGCAAACCAGATGGTAGTGGAGGACTTGGTTGAGGTAAGAATAGATGAACGAGACCCAGAAAAATTCTTTTTGCTCGGCTCATCTTTGTTCAGCATTGAGAGAACGGAGATTATGGAGTTCTTAATCTCCAACATCAAAGTGTTCGCCTGGACGCCGTATGACATGCCTAGCATTGACCCTGAGTTCATCTGCCATCAACTTAATGTTCACCCAAATGCCAGACCAATTATACAGCGCACTCGCAGATCAGCACTCCACTATGCAGAGATAGTGGCGAAGGAAGTATGAAACTTGCTAGAGGCTGGAGCCATCAAAGAAGTGCACTATCCTAAGTGGATCTCTAATATTGTAGTGGTACCAAAGAAGAACGAAAAGTGGCGTGTTTGCGTGGACTACAAAACGGTCAACAAAGCATGCCCAAAAGACAGTTTTTCTCTACCATGAATAGACCAATTGGTGGACCTAACGGTAGGGCATAATCGACTTAGCTTCCTTGATGCGTATAGAGGTTACCATCAGATCGCTATGTATGAACCAGACCAGGAGGTCACGTCATTCACAACTCCCAAGGGATTGTACTGCTACAAGGTCATGCCCTTTAGCCTAAAGAACGTAGGGGCTACATTCTAATGGATGATCACCAAAATGTTTGAACCATTGTTGGGCAAAACAATGGAGGCTTACATAAATGACATGGTGGTCAAAAGCAAGGATGAGAAGAACCATCTCAGGGACTTAGATGAAATGTTCCAAATTTTGAAGAAGAACAAGTTACACCTAAATGCATCTAAGTGCGCATTCGGCGTAGGATCAGGCAAATTCCTAGGCTTCCTTGTAACCAACCGAGGTATAGAAGCTAACCCTTCTCAGATCAAAGCAATCCAGGATCTTAAGAGGCCCAACACAGTCAAGGAGGTACAGCATCTCACTGGCTTAGCAACCGCACTTAACTGGTTCATAAGTCAGTCGTCAGACAGATGCCGACCGTTCTTCCAAGCCTTAAAGGCCAAATTTGAGTGGGATGAAGAATGCGACCGTGCCCTAGAGAGCTTGAAGGACTACGTGATCTCTCCTCCATTGTTAGTAACCCCACTGCCAGGAGAAGAGCTCTTTTTGTACCTAGCGGTTTCACAACATGCAATCAGCGCGGTGTTGGTCAGAGCGGAAGGAATCCAACACCTACCTATCTTTTATGTTAGCAAAACCTTGCTGGATGCTGAAACAAGGTACCTACTATTGGAAAAACTGGCCTTAGCCTTGATGATGGCTTCAAGGAAGTTGTCGCATTATTTCCACACCCACACAGTAATCGTCCTAACAGCTTTTCTCCTAAAAACTTTGTTCGAGAGGACAGATTTCTCTGGATGAATTTTGAAGTGGGCGGTGGAATTAGGGCAGTACGACATCAAGTTTCAACCTAGAACCGCAATAAAAGCCCAAGCTTTAGCAAACTTCGTGGCTGAGTTTACACCAAGAAGCCATCACATTTGCCCAGTTGACTTGACCAATACAACTGAAATAGGGGTAGAAAGTGCCGCAGGAGCTACACAGCCCCCAAAACAAGATACCCAGCTACATTCCAAGCCATACGGGATTGAAGACAGGAAAGAAGAGGCAAACCATACTGTTCCCAGCGAGGACTCATCAACAAGTAAAAACTTGGGGCAGTTAGATAGTGAAGAGCAAACCTCAACAATAGGCATGGACTTGGAAGAAAACATCAGTTACACATATGACCCCAAGACATCATCCGAACCCTCTACTTGCTGGAAACTATTCATCGGAGAGATGTGGAAGCTCTTCGTGGACGGAGCATCCAATAGGCACGATGCAGGACTTGGTATAGTCCTCGTCTCACCAGATGGCTTAATAGTGAAACAGGCAGTCAATCTTGGCTTCCCAGTATCCAATAATGTGACGGAGTATGAAGCACTGTTAGCAGACCTAAAATCAGCACTTTTCATGAAGGTCACCGAGCTAATGGTTTACAGTGACTCGCAGCTGGTAGTAAACCAGATTTCAAGTGACTACGAGGCGAAAAATGAGAGAATGGCTAAGTATCAAGAGTTAATCAAAAAGGAAATCATGAAGTTCGAAGTAGTTTGAATAGAGCAAATCGGCCAAGAAGAGAATATTAGAGCAGACAAGCTGGTAGGTTTTGCTTCAATGACAGATACATCTATCCCACACCTACTACTGATCGACTTCTTACCCAGACCACGCATTGAAGAACCCGAAGTAGCTGAGATATGTTGTGTCGAACTAAGCCCTTCATGGATGGACCCCATCATATTGTTCTTAAAAGATGGCATCCTGCCTGAAGAAAAGAAAAAAGCCAACAAAATTAGAGCAAAATCACAGCGATTTTGGCTCTCTCCATCATTGGCGTTATACAAAAAATCCTTCACAGGACCTTACTTGAAATGTGTCCATCCTAGCAAGGTCGAGGTATTTTTATTCGAGATACACGAAGGTGTATGCGGAAACCACCAATGAAGAAGATCATTGGCTTACAGAGCAATCTCACAATGATATTGGTGGTCATACATGTAAGCAGATTTTGAGAAGTATGTCAAGAGATGCGAGAAATGTCAGAAGTTCACACACCAGATACACTAACCAGCCAGAGAGCTTCTACCATTAACTAGCCCATGCCTCTTCGCAATGTAGGGCTACTTCTAACAACACCAGGCAACAGAAAGTTCTTTCTCGCGACAACAGACTACTTCACAAAGTGGTTGGAGGCCAAAGCACTTGCATCAATAAAGGTGAAAGATGTTAAGAAATTCGTCTGGAAAAATATCATTACTCGATTTGGCATACCCAAGGCCCTAATATTTGACAATGGCACTCAGTTCGATGGTAAAATCTTCAAGGGCTTTTGCGAAGAATACAAGATAGAATTCTACAACTCTACACCAGCACACCCTCAAACAAATGGCCAGGCAGAAGCATGAAACAAAGTCGTCTTTGACGGATTGAAAAAAAGGTTAGAGAAAACAAAAAGCAAGTAGGCTGAGGAGCTTCCTCATATTTTATGGGCTTACCGTACCACACCTTAGCAGTCAACTGGTGAAACATCTTTTTCTTTGGCCTATGGCATGGAGGTAGTAATCCCACTGGAAATAGGTGTAACAACCCTCACCACTGTTTACCGATTAACCACTGATTACTGCTAAACTGAGACTGATTATGAAAAGTAATTGAACTGACTGAAATACTGAACTGACTGATCGAATGCGCTAGTTTAGATGCAAATCTATCTGTTGACTGTTAAACTTATTTGTCCATGTTTTATGTTTTAAATTACAAATTGAAGGCCTTATCGGCGGCCGAATCTGAAATTGATTGATGTTTTATGATCATTAGAATTTATAAGATTTTATGGCATATTTATCCAAAATGTGATTTAGTGTGATTAAATTAGATTAGACAATGTAAAATACATAAGTTGGTTTTATCTACCAAAATGCCATTGTGAGTGGGCCACTACCTTAGACCATATTTGAGCCTTATTACACTCATTCATACACATTTCATCAGCTCATTTCTAAGCACAACCGACCATTGAGAGAGAGAGAACTAAGAGAGTTGATTTTCATCTTGTTATACTTGGAAATTGAAGGAATTGAAGAGAGTATTGCAAAATTGAGCTCCTAGACCTTTAATTCAAGACATAAGGTAGAGCTTTTACCTTCTTGTGTTTAATTTGAGTTACTTCTAGCATGTTTTAGAGGATTGTTAAAGATTAGAGCCAAGATATGGCCTATAATGTTGAATTGAAGCTCATTCCATGCATGCATGTTTATATCCTTGCATTTGGATGTTGATTTCATGGCAATTGGTGCATGCATGTTCATGTTTATGTTAAAGTCCATGAATTCATCTTGTTTTTGGAAAAACTGGCTCATTCGTGCAATTATTTGAAGCTTGAAAGTTGTTTTAGTCTTGCATGTCCAATTGAGGTCATGTTCATAAAAATTGTTTGAAATTAGGTTTAATTGAACTACCTTTGGGCTTTGATTTCTCAAATTGATCTTTGAAACATGTTATATTATGAGTTTTGAAGTGTTTTCTAGAAATTTAGCCCAAAAGGATCGAATTTGGTACATTGAAACTTGATTTTGAGCTTGAAGTTCGAATTTGGAAATTCCAGATTTTGAACTCACGCTCGAGCGGGGTGACTGGCGCTCGAGCGTAAAAATCGTGCTCCCAGCATTTTGTTGTGTTTTGTAGTGCGCTCGAGCGGGGTAATTTACGCTCGAGTGGGACATTGTGTCTTACGCTTGAGCAAGTGTAGAGCGCCCAATCGAGTGTGAATTTCACCTATCTAGCACTTTTGACTGTTTTGCAGTATGCTCGAGCAGGTAAGTATACGCTCGAGCAGAAACTTTTGTCTACATGTTCGCTCAAGCAGAGTAACTTACGCTCGAGCGGGACCCATGTTTTCTGAAAATTCTTAAAATGCTTTTAAAGTGTATCTTTGCATCCTCATCCCATCCTAGGCATTTTTCGGCCTAGTTTAAGCATCTTAATGAGGATATAGATGTAGAACCACACCGAGGCAAATTAGGGATTAAGTTATTATTTTCCCAACTGTGTAGCTTAGTGTGTGTTCAATCTGTAACTGTGTAGGGTTGGCATCTGAGGACGCACTCTAGCTTGACTGTAGCCTAGAACTCTGTGAGTAATAACTGTGTAAAGATATATGTTCAAATACGAATATCTTCTGAATGGTTAAACTGTATTGTTAACTGAATGAATATATGTCATCTATTCTCGAGTCAGATAACTCATCATTCTTTATCGTATCACATTACAGAGATCTCTATCAGTTCCTATCTGGGAACTTCTATTTACTATTATGATGGCCATCACTGACTGTTCAGTCTTTTAAGACCTACTGCTTACTGTACTGCTATGCTAATGGATGTACCACATATGACTGTTATGACTGAAATACTGAGTTAATGAACTATTTTCATTACTGTAAGGACATTCATTCTTAACTTCTTTATGCATTATGTTATTCACTGGGCTTTAGCTCACTGCTCATATATATATGTAGGTGTTCAGGCACCAAACCGGAACTAGGAGCGTAGGTTAGACTCCCTTTTGTCAAAACCAACTACTGTGCCTCAATGCGAGGTTCCGAGCCCGTTCAAGCTACAGCTTTGGGGTGTTTTAGTTTTTTCCCCTTCTGTTCTGTTTCGTATAGACTGTTACTGTACTGTTTTAACAGGGATTAAGTCCCTGTTCTGAATGATTATAAATATTGTACATACTGTTTTGCACTGATTGTATATATGTATGAAAAGTCTTTTTGCATACAGACTGTCACAGCTCATTGGACATTGTTTAAATTACTGTTTTGGCTTCTGCCACCAGACTGCTTTTCTTGTTCTTATTAGCGGGCCTTCGGTAATCACAGACATGGCGATTCTGATGCTAAACCCATAGGGGCGGGTTTGGGTCATGACAGTAGGCCTCCCCACTATTAGAAGTGAAAATTTTGACCCAGACTTGAATAAAGAAACCATAACCTTGGAACTCGACTTTGCAGAGAAAAGAAGGGAAAAAGCTCTAGTTCACATTACCTCATACCAGCAGGAGTTATCCAAAAAATATAACAAAACAGTGTAGCCAAGGCAATTCAAGATCAAGGATTGGGTATTACGCAAAGTAATGGACAACACTTTGGTACCTAGAGACGGCAAGCTAGGACCTAATTGGGAAGGACCTTATAAAATGGTCGGTTTAGCAGGAAAAAAGGCATATCACTTGGAAGATGGAGACAGCAAGGCTATTCCTAGGCCATGGAACATTGTCAATCTCAAGTTATTTTATTTTTACTTTTTTCTTAGGATATTTTTAATTTTTTCCTTTTTTTCAAATAAAACAAGAAGTTTTCAGCATAAGTCTTTCTATTGTAAAAGTTATTCTCAGTCATTGCCAGCAGGGGTAATCAGAAAGTTTGGCAGGAATAACCAAACATCGAGCTCTCTTTAGCCGAGATCAGGATCTAGGTTGAAGAAGGTTGGCAGGAATAACCAACATTTAGCTCTCTTCAGCCGAGATCAAGATCTAGACTGAAGAAGGTTGGCAAGAATAACCAACATTTAGCTCTCTTCAACTGAGATAAGGATCTGGGCTGAAGAAGGTTGGCAAGAATAACCAACATTTAGCTCTCTTCAGCCGAGATCAGGATCTAGGCTAAAGAAGTTTGGTAGGAATAACTAACATTTAGTTCTCTTCAGTCGAGATAAGGATCTACGCTGAAGAAGGTTGGTAGGAATAACCAACATTTTGCTCTTTTCAGCAGAGATAAGGATCTAGGCTGAAGAAGGTTGGCAGGAATAACCAAACATCGAGCTCTCTTCAGCCGAGATCAGGATCTAGGCTGAAGAAGGTTGGCAGGAATAACTAACATTTAGCTCTTTTCAGCCGAGATTAGGATCTAGGCTGAAGAAGGTTGGTAGGAATAACCAACATTTAGCTCTTTTCAACCAAGATCAGGATCTAGGCTGAAGAAGGTTGGCAGGAATAACCAATATTTAACTCTCTTCAGCTGAGATAAGGATCTAGGTTGAAGAAGGTTGGCAGGAATAACCAACATTTAGCTTTCTTCAGCCGAGATCAAGATCTAGGCTAAAGAAGGTTGGCAGGAATAACCAACATTTATCCCTCTTTAGCCGAGATCAGGATCTAGGCTGAAGAAGGTTGGCAAGTATGGCCAACACAAACTGATTACAGAGTACTTTGACCGAAATAAATATCTCGGTCTGAAAATATTAAAGCTTAGAAACCAAGCAAAGAGTTCTCATACAATCAAAGCTGAAAAATAAAAACAAATATGGAGAGAACCGAACAAAAAGACTGGAAATTGAAGATTTCATTCCATAAGAAAAAGATCCACTACAAGAGGAGGGGCTTTGAGCCCTGCTACAAATTCTTTCATGAGTAAAACATCAAAAGAAGAAAAAGATCAAGCCAAGAGGTCATCCAAATCTGCATCAAGGTCAACCCAAGCTTCGCTACTTAGTAGCCCAATTTCAACAGGTACGTCGGTCAAAGGCACATCATCAACTGTGCTTGGCACCTGTGGCTCCACCTGAGCTGTTTGAACGGTTGAAAGACTGTGATCATTGTTGGCATTTGGTGTTGTTTGAATCAGGTGATCCTTCTTCTTTCCCCTCCCCCTGTTGGAGAAGCTTCTGTTGGATGGCGTTGGCATAATCCGCCATATAACTTGGGATAAAGTGAGGGCAGGGTTCTGAAAGACTTCGGTTTCTGGGTCAAGACTGAGCTTCGCAACAGCTACCTTCCAGCTACATTTGAAAAAGATGTCTTTTGCAGCCTTGCACTGCAAAACATATGTGGCCTCCTCCTCTTTGTAGCCGCGGTCCTCAGTGTCATCCGCGCTCTTTTTCAGCTCAGTGATCTCAGCATCTTTTTTCTTCTCAAGCTTGGCCAACTCACGCAGATAGTGATCTTTCCTTTCGGCCAGGGCTTTCTGCTTGTCTTCTTCTGCTGAGTTAACCAGCTCAGTAAGTCGGGCGACTTCAGATTCGAGGTTGGCCATTTTTTGCTTGGCCTCATTTAGCTCGACCGTCTTAGTGTTGGCTTCTGCCACGGCCAGCTGTGTTGTCTTACACAGCTCCAACACGCGTTTATGAGCAACGTGGTTCTTCTGCATGGCCTACAAAAGAAGAGATAGCGATCATGATTAAAACCAAGCGAATAAAAGTGTAAATTGGAAATTAAACAAGAAGAGCACTTACCAGAACCATTGATTTGGTGGCCGAACGGATGGCCTTCAGCTCGGTCAAATGATCGTGTTGTTCCATGTTTGGTGGCAGACACACGCTTTTAGCAAGGTTGAAGGCTAGCATGTGGTCTTTATCTGCCACCACTGAGTCTGTGTTCGTTATGGCTCGGTTCTTATAAGTTATTTTTGGAGCCCACTCTGAAGGGCTAGCTCAGTTTGATTGTCTTGGCTCAAGACTTGGTAGCGTTGTTTCCGGAAGCGCGCGGTTGTCTTCATCAATCAGTCGCTGCGGCTCAGTCGAAGCAGAGCATGCACACTTGTTTGACCGAGATAATGCGGCTCGAGAAGTTGGAAGGGCCACCACTACCTCGGTTGTTTGACCTGTTTGTGTTGTCTCGGTCTGAATTCTGCCGTCTGGAGTTGATGTTGTCTCGGTGATCAGTGCTTGAACAGCTCAACGCTTGGCCATCTCTTGTTCTTCAGTTAAGGAAATGAGGTTGATTTGGGGAAGAGTTGGATCCGGTTTTGGTGATGGTTCGAGGAGGAAGTCAGTTACTCTGGTCTTCCTCCTACCACTGTATCTATATGTGGGTTCAAAGTTCAGAAGCTCGACCCAACCTCGGTGACGATGTCGGCCTTGACATGGAAGCGCGTCTAAGTTGGGGTACTGGTATTGTGACTTTAGCTGGTTCAAGTCAGCATAAGGAGAAAAGCAACGGTTAGCGCAGTGTAAGAGTTAGAAACAACAAGAGCAAAAAATAGACAAACTAAGCCGAGGTATTCATACCGGCTGTTCCTTTATTCCAGTTAATACTGTAGCCCAGTATCTGGGCTTCCTGGTCTTCAAAATTTTCAGAAACCCAAAAGAAGTTGTCGTCATTCATATCTTTGTCTGGTGTATTTTTAATTATTTTCTCTTAATGTCTTCTTATTCTTAAATAATACATCCAGCCGTCTTCATTTTGGCCGAGTGAGTATTAATGGAATAGCTCGGCTAAACTGAGGTTGAGGCCAAGTCGGCGGTTTAACTCGACAATGCCATTTACTATTCTATATGAATTTGTGGAGAGTTGAGTGGGGTCGAGTCTGGTCTGCCTAAGAAATTCACAAAGGAGTGGCTGAATGAGAAATCGAAGATCGACTTCTACAATGGATATTACGGTAAAGGGAACAAAGCTCGATTTTTCCCAGGGTGTGGTATCTAGTTCGGCTAGTGAAAGATGGACATCGTCAGGAATGTTGTAGTCCTTGCGGAATTCGGCAATGGCCCCAGGGGAGTTTACTAAGAACCGGTATTTACCTATTTAACTTAATTTGTTTATAAATTAGCGCGGTAGCCTATCTCGATGGTGAGATGACGTTGAATATCTCGATTGAGCGTGCAAAGGTGTGCCTGGCCAACCTAGTCAAAGTCTGCAAAGGGGAGATAAAAAGTGTTATGCCCAGACAACTGAACCAGGCTAAAAAAGAAGGATAAATAAATATAAAAACTCTAGATCGGCTAAGTGGGTTGCAATCCTTAGCTCGATCATAGCGCGAGTTTTTAGCCCGGTTATTGAGCATTAAGGATCTTAGCTAGGTCAAAACACGAGTTTTTAGCTCGGTTATTGGGTAAGGTTTTCTAGTTCGGTCGAGTATGCATCTATCACAAACTGGCTCCTAGTTCGGTCATGGTGTTATTTTCGATCAAAAGGATCGCATTCCAGATTGGTTGAGGATTCAGCTATGGTGATTAGGGCCTGGGGATATGGTTTTTGAGTTTTCGTGGTCCTTACCCATTTGTGCAAAACTGCAGAAGTGTGTTTTGGAAATATGTGTATATATATGTTTATACTATACATACTCATGAAATAAACAGAAAAAGCGAAGGATTGAGGCACTTACAGTTTTAAGATAAAAGGATGAAGATCAAAACAGTGAAGATGCCAGGCTAGAACACGAGCTTTTCAGGCGGTATGGTTGTGAAAATGGAGGCTCAGAGGGCAAGAGAGAGAAGGTGAACAATAGAGTGCCTGGTTCAAAAACTAGGGTTTTCGTATAAGGCATAGAAAAGGCGGGACTGTTCAAAATTTGCGGAGTACAAAGACGGCTGTGACAGCTATACTTGGCCAATGGGAGCTTGCCACATGTCCAAGAGAATAGAAAACGATTTAGACGTGCAGAGCAATTGAAAAGACGTTTATGGACCGGACTCATCGGTAGCCCGATAGAAGGTGAGCCCAGTTGGCTTGAATATTTTTAGCTCGACTGAGGAAGTATAATCCCAAATCGTGCGTTGTAGATAACATAAAAGGGCAATTGAGAGGGTAAAATGTGTAAATCTGGGCCAAGCTAAGATTGTGTAGAAGCGAGCTAAGTTGTGGGCTGAGTAGAATGGACTTCGCCATTGGGCCTAGTTAGCTCGGTCGTAAATGACCGAGAGCTCGGTTGGAGTATGTCAACCAGCAGAAGTGAAGTCAATTGTAAAAGCAGGATGGAACCGAGCTAGGTGAAGCCCGGTTAAGTCTGCTATTTAAACTTGGCAGTGTTAGCTCGATCGTTTTGTCATACTACCGAGGTAAAACCATTTCACTTTGTTAAAGCAGTAAAAAATGTGTCAAGGGATAAGCATTATCTTTTAGAAATATGATCCCTAGGAGGACTCTACATTGAGGAATAAAGAGTCCTACTAGGATTGTGCCACACAGAATTTATAAAAGTTCATAACAGGACTTATGTACGGGTATCACAATTCTTACTCTAGAATACACAGAGCTTATTGTCTATTGTCTAGTTGCTGACTTAGGCATCGAAGGGGTTTTCGATACACGCCCGCCAGCCAACTCACATTTGTGTTTTCAAGAAGTAAAGCGACGGCGTTTGGAGGAGCGCAAACTTAATCAACATGATCATATGAGAAGAATTATTTCATGCTCATACATGAAGGAAGTGGACAACTGGGCAAAGGCAGCGATGGAGGAAGCGCACCAGAGTCACATTGTCCATCTGTCCAACAACACCGACAACAATGGTGGTGGTAATGGTGTGGATAAAAAAAAATTAGAAATGTATTAATAAAATAGAATAAAGTATATGAATATGTAATTTAAAATTATTAAAGCTAAAATAAAATATGAAATCATATTATTATAATAATTGAGTTTAGATCGAAAAATTTATGTGCGCAACTTTAAAAAAAAATCCGAATCCATTGTGATTGCTGAGAGTGGGAGAGTCAAACAGTAGACAAGACTTTGGCAAATTCTTATTGCATATTATGCGTGACGTGTGGCTTATGGTGCGTGTGTGGTGCGTGTGCCTGTAAATCTATCTATCATAAAAAAAGATTCGTCGGCACCATCAACTGGGGACAACGTGATTTCCTCTTCATCGTCAACAGTTACCACCACTCAACATACACTCTCTCTCCCACTTTTAAGGAATGTTTATTGAGTAGAATTTTTTTAAAATATAATTATATTTTAATTTATATATATTTTTAGATAAATTATATAAAAAAATTTTTTAATTTATACGATTTATTAATTTAGTCTTTATTATTTTAATTTGTTCGATTTTTTCCTTAATTTAACGAATTGCGTTATATTAATTCAAAAAATAACGGTCGTTAGGTTTTGTGAACGGAAATTCAAACGATGTGTCAATTTGATTTCTATAGTTTACACAATGTGTCAATTGAATCCCTGTAAAAATCGAGTAAATTAAAATAATAGAAATCAAATTGACGCATCATATAAACTATAAGGATCAAATTGACATATCGTTTAAACATGTAACGACTTTTCGTTTACCAAGCCTAACTGTCATTATTTATTGGACTAATATGACATAATTCGTTAAATTAAAATAATAAAAATTAAATTAACACATCATACATAATTTACCCTATATTTTTTAATATTTATTTAAATTTATAATTTAAACACAATTTTAACTATGAAAAATCCAAACAACAAATTACTATCAATGGTTTCAAGTGGGCCCCACCCACTTTTTAGGGGGTTAAGATTGATTTTTGCACACCTTTTTTCAAGATTTGTGGCTCTCTAAAAGTTGATATTGTCGGGTCAATGAAAACAAAGGGATTATACACTGGTGTGCCAGAATTATTTTTATTTTTTATTTTTTATAAAAAAGTAAAAAAAAATTAAAAATATTAATTATTAAAATTTGAGTATCTTTAATGGTATATCAATTTTTTTTATTAAATTTAAGTAAAAGTTTCATTTAATATCAAATACTCTAATGAAAGATTTTAGAGTTACATCAGAACACTGGTGAATCGGGTGGACAACTGAGTGGATGTTCGGCGTATTGACTAGCCAGTGCTCATTTTTTTTTTTTTTTTGGCCTTGAGGTGGTCGACCAGGTAGACGTTCGCTCGGTCGACCAACGAATGCAATTTGTTCACAAATTTTTACTTTGAGGTGGTCATTCGTGAGGAATGAATAGCGATTTGATGAAAGACACATTAAAGCATCTCCAACGGTGAACTAAATTTTTCATCAAATTTGAGTAAAAAAAAGTCAATTTTCTCAATCTAATATGGCTTGCTCCAACCGTGCATCAAAAGGAAAATGTCGTGGGTGGATCGGCCGTGAGTTAAATTTTTTTTTTAATACTGTTTAAACCTTTTAACCGGTTTGAACCTACCTATTTGAAAGGGAACCGATCGACGATTGGGTCAACCGTGGGACATCCGATTAGTTGACCGATTAGGCCACCCCAACGGTCAAGCACAGTGAAATGCTGATATACAGAGCTTGTCCTTAGTTTGATACAATATTTGTTCCATTCTCATTTTGATATCAAATTGGTGAAACCATTGGAGCTTGAAAAAGTCACTTTTTTTATCAAATTTCAAATCTGATGTATGGTTTGATACACCGTTGGAGATGGTCTTAGTCCTCAATTTGATAACAGAAAAATAAAATTCTCAATTTGATACTTATTTGATGCAACTGTTAAAGCAGTAAAAAGACTCAATTTTTATCATATTCAAATTTAATAAAAAGTTTGAGTAACCACTGAAAATGGTTTTATAATTTTTTTTTTTTTTTTTACTGTTGATATAATAACTTTTTAAAACTCCTCCTAAACAGTAATTTTCTCATTAAAAAAATCAGCTTCGGTTACACTCATTTGAAGTTGACAATTAAGATCTACTCGTGTATGTGTAAAGCCCACACAATTAATAATTAAGATTCAAAGAGGATTGTAGGATCCTAAAAATGGGTCTCAGTCATTGTTATATAAATTTATAAGTTCTATTCAATTTAGTAGCTTCCATAGTAATTATATAATGGCATTTAAAAAAACAAAAAAGTAAAAAATTGTGATGTTTTAGGTTCATATCAAATGCATTGTAGACTTTAATGTATAGTATAAACAATTTTTTTTCAAAAACGACAACAAGAGATGAAAAGATATCTTTTGCAGTGTGATTGCATCGAGAATATGAAGCAATATATATTAAGAATTAAGTATCGCCATTGTAATTTTTTCTTTTTTTAATCGCTAGTCACAAAAACGAAAAAACAAAAACAAAACCAAAAAAAAGAGAGTTTTATAACACCTGAATCAATAATATCAATTGTAAATTGATCGTATTGTTTGTGAATCGATTATGAATCAATATGTGTCGAAAATTAGCTGGTAACCATGTGATTTTTTTTTTCCAATTAATACACCAGTGTATTAATATCGAAAAGGCAAACAATCTATATATCAACTGGTATTTAACATCATACTCGTAACTTAACCATATCAAATCATAATTTCAAATTACAACTTATTGAATCAATAAAATTGTAGCATAATATAAATCAATTATAACTTTGAACATATTGCGTTGTAACTTTACATCCATTTTATCGTAATTGAAAGAGGTACACGTCACGCATATCACTTTGAAGATTCACATTGTAAATTTTTATATAAATTACAAATACATTCTTAGAGATTTATTTAAAATACGAATTATCTTTTATAATTTTAAAAATTACAAATACTTCATTGTTAGAATTTTTTATTTAACAGAATTAATAAAAAATAAAATTTCTAACTATTTTCCTATATAACAATAAAATTAAATGAATTAGTAACTGAAATATATTTATGACATTATTAAACACTATTAATTAACTTGATGATTTATAAATAAAATGTGTAATTTGTTATGCGATTAAAAACTTGAAAGGACATAATGTAATTTTTAAAATTACAGAAGATAATCTATATTTTTAATAACCTTTAAAAGGTGTATTTATAATTTATCCTAATTGTTTTTTTAAATTAAAACATACCGCTCTTGCACTGTCACTAAATTCTTTTTGTAGTGTAAACCCTGAGTGTGCAGTCATTGGTGAACTACATATGTTTTTTTTTTTTTTTTAATGCTTAATAAATTTTTTTTTTTTTTGATAACTTTTTATTACCTTCAATCAACATATTAATAAACACATGAAATAATTACATGTCCGTTAACTCTTTTTCAAAATATAATATTAAGAGATCGTTTGGTATTTGAGTTGGGGCTAAAAAATCACAAAGGACAAGAATCAAAAAAAAAAAATAAATAAATAAATAAATAATAATAATAATAATAATAATAATTGCGATTCCAAAGTCAAAATGTCAAAAAAGTTAAACAAGAACATCAAATGACCAAAAAAATCTCAAGTTAAAAAAATTTGAAAAGTTAAAAAATTAATTAAAAAAATCATTACCAAACGAACACTAAGACTTTTTTATATCAAGAGCTAATTGTACAACCAAATATGTGATCAAATTACTATAAAAATTTTAAAAAAAGAGCAGTGATTCGGACCCCCACTGGGGTGGCACCCCCAGTGACGTGGCATCATGGAATTGGCCGAAAGCCTATAAAAAAAAAAAAAAATTTTTGAACCAATCACGTGTGACCCCAGTACCCCACTGGGGGTCTGAAACTTTTTCCTATAATGAGTAAAGAAATTAATGAGGACCAAGTATGCAGGTGTACGGCCAAGTAACGATAATTTTAGAGGACCCATTTTGATTCTCTAAACATAAAGCCACAAAATGGAAAAAGTTTTGTATATCAAATGACAGCATTGCATGAGAGGTCACTTTAAAAATCAAATGCCAAATCACTATAAATGAATTGAGTCAATTTCATTATTAGATGCACAACATGATTTCCATTTTCATCAAAAGGCGTTTAACTTTAATAGAGAAAGAAATATATTAAATTACTTGATGAGGGCCATTGGATCCACTCTATGTTTGATCAATTAATGTCATTAAGCGTTTTCAGAATTAAAAATAATTTGGTAAAAAAATTGAAAAAAATAATCATTATTTCCATATGATTTTCTCATTTGGGGCATAAATAATTTTAAAAAATTAAAAATTTAAATGTTGATATTTATTTTTATCAAATTAATTTTTAATTAAATTTTTTTTTTTTGAAAACTCGATCAAACGAGAAATAACTAAAGAAGCAGATATTTTCACTCTGGTTTTGTTATATAAGGGGGAATAACGTTGTTGATTGGAAATAAGATTAACGAGAGTTTAAATAGATATAAAACTAATTTTTTTTTAATATTTTAAGTAATTTTTTTTTATTTTTAGATACACCTAACATAAATACACTTAAAAAATATAATATTTGTGAAATAATAAATAAAAAAACTCACTAAATATCCAAAATACCAAAAAAATATGAAAATTCAGTACATTTTTATATTTTTGTGTATTGTTGATTTATAAAAATATTTTTTATAAATATTTTGATTTTTAGATACATCTGGATAAGATGCATTTAAAAAGTACAAAAATAAAAATTGCTTAAAATTTAAAAAACTCACTAAAAAAAACACACACACACGTGCACACAAAAAAAAAAAAAAACACAAAAAACAAAAAAAATTAAATTTTTAGAAAATTATACACAAAATACTGAAACCAAATAAGGTAATTTGTTTTTCAACCTAGTAAAAACTTGCACCTCCATCTATTTATAAATAATCTTGATTTTCTATGTTGAAATGTTATTCTCCCTTATAATAATGCTTTTTATTTTTATTTTTATTATATTAAAATAGAAATAATGTTTTTTTTAATAGAGAGAGTTACCAATAAATTCTATATGTTGAAATTAGGTTCCAGTTAGTCCCACAAATTTTTTTTTATGATTTATTTAGTCCTTTTGGATGTGTAATGATTTATTTGCTATTATAATCTCCTTAATTGTTGTTGTTTGTTGGAGTGTTATATTTGAAAAATGTACACTAATTTTTTTTTCAATGACACATTATGCCCGCAACATTGGAGTGTTATATTAGAGTGTTACGTTTGGAAAAAGTACACTAATAAGGTTTTTTTTTTAATTTTTTTAATGTTACATTAGAGTGTTACGTTTGGTGAAAGGGTAAAATTTTTTTGATATGATATAAAATAAATTTAAAAGAATCTCCTAGAATACATTTTAAAAATAATAGGACTTATGGGATGATAAAAAAGAAAATTTTTTTAAAAAAAAAAAAAAAAAAAAGAAACTTATCGGAGTAGCAGTTTTTGAGAGATAACCTTATGATCATTTTCCCTTTTTTTAATAATACTTTACACATTTTATAAGAGGTTTATTGTAACTTGTAACTCAAAAAAATAAAAAAATAAAAAAGAAGAAGAAGTGCATTTGGAGAGTGAGAATAGCATCACATATAAGCAAATGTAATTAGTTGTTAAAATCTTTGTTATACACAGAATTTGCCTATGCATTTGTACCAAAATGAACCATGTCCGCTATTGGTTTGTTCATTTGTAGTTTAAATTTAAAATTCATTTATATATCAATTATTATATTAATTAGTATATCAATACATACTATAATGTTATAATTTTAAAATTATAAATCACACTCATTATACAAATTTAAAAAATTTAAAATCAAGAAAATTATGTTACATCATATGTTAATATACTAATTGGTACATATAGTTTTATTTTTTAAAATTATATGTTTAGGTAGTTATATACTAAAAAAGGTAGGGTTTTTGTTTTAGATTTTCATCTTATTTAATCTCAAAATTAATTCAAGAAGTTAAATTTTTTTAAATTGAAATGCTCTCTTTTTAAAAAAATTTAAAAGTGTATTTTGTCTTCTATCTAGGGAAAAAAATTAAATTTGGATCCTTGTAATGAACTCCCTGTAGTGCTTAAAAAGGTAAAGTGAAAAATAATTTGGTTTTAATGTCTTTCGAGTCTCAATAAGAATACAAAAGCAGTGTCGCCTTTAATTTTGCTCTTTTATTTTAAATCTCAACCCTTAGTTCCTCTCTTTTTTTTGACATGGTGCGTGCATAATCATTTAGGATCCATTTATTTTCAGAGGTAGAATAGAAGAGATTGATAGTGAAGAGATTAATAGTAAGAAGACTGTTAGTGAGGAGATTAAGAAAAATGTGTTTGTTTGATAACCAGTAGACTAGTAATAGTTCATGTTTATTTTGAGAGATAGGAGTGTGATTAATCATGTAAAATTACACAAATACTCTTTTTGTATTAATATTAAATTTAAGCATATACCAACTAATAAATGCATTACCCAATTAAATTATTCAAAAATTATAATTAAAATCATATAATTAAAAATAATAAAAAATTCAACTATTAATCTATTATTATTATTATTATTATTAAAGAAACCATTTTTATTATTATAATTAAAATCATATAATTAATCCATTTCTATTTTTTAATATTATTATTATTGTTATTAAAAAAACCAACCAATGGTTTCTCAAAAAACCAACCCATGGTTTTGACCATTCAAAACATTATCAAAACGTGTTGCCTCACTTTGTGTCTGTGAGTTCATCCATGTTGAGAGAGAGAGAGAGAGAGAGAGAGAGAGTCAATGGTGATCAGAGCATCACTCTTCTGTATGATCGGAGTTAATGGCGATCGGAGCATCACTCCTCTGTTTGATTGGAGCATAACTCTTTTGTCTGATCGGAGTTAATGGCGATTGAAGCATCACTCCTCTGTAAGTTCACCCATGTTGTCTTTTGATTTGTATTTCTTTTGTCTAATTTTGTCGAAGATCGGAGCATCATTCTGCAATTTTATTGATCTAATTTGTAATTTGTCTACACTTCTGTTTTGGTTGGTGAGAAAACCGAATGAAATATACACACACACACACATATATATATATGATAAGAGAACACACACACAGAGAGAGAGAGAGAGAGAGAGAGAGAGAGAAGAGAAGAGAAGAGAAGAGGGTAAACAAGTAAATTTCTCTCCTAATATCAACGGACTAATTTTCAACACCAAGTGTTGGAGCAGACTATGAAACCTGTTAGCAAGGCCTATCCTAAGCCATTCGGCTTATCAATCCGTTGTTCAAATCTACAAACAAACGGTACATTAAATGGACCCCATGTCTATCCTAATCTCATTCCTACTTCGACACCCCAAAACAATTGGAGCCTTAAAGCATTATAGATTATACTACTAAGAGCATCTGTATCAAACTAGCTAAAATCATTTTTTAGCTAAATTAGTGATACTGTTCATCAAAAATAGACTACATCAGTCTCGCTACTGTTCATCGCTGATATACAAGTGCTACAGTACCTCGCTACAACGAGTGAGGTATTGTTCATCGCTACAATAGGCGGAGTTGTTTGTTACTGGACGTCTAGCCGGTCAACGGCAAAATATATATATATATATATATATTTACCATTTGCAAAATATAAAAATTGTTTGGTTCATAACTCATCAATTTTTAATTATAAAAAAAAGAATAACAAATATTTTAATAAGATTGAGTTAAAATAGAGAGTTTAATACAGTGGGGTAACTAGCTAAAATAGAAAAATGGTTTTTTAAGTTATGATTTGACTAAAATTTTAAAGAGCTTGATACGGATACTCTAATAATTCAAATCCAAGAAATGAGGTAGAAACTCTTAATGTGGTTAATCCTAAATAATTTACTTTCCTAAATCTTTAAAATTAACTTATTTTGTTAAAAGTTAATTTTTTAATTTTTTTTTATCCTTTTTTTTTTATATAAATAATGTACTTAAAAAATAGAGAGATGATATGATTAAAAAAAAATTAAAAAATTAACTTTTAATTCAATTGTCAAAATACACCATAATGATTGTCAATTCGTTAATTTGAACTATTGTGGGGTCAACATCATAGCCTAATCATGTTAGTTTTAAGGTAAATTGACGTCGGCAATAAGTTTAAAAGCTCCAATTAGTTATGGTTGCCTTATTATCTCACGGCATGGCAAAGACAAAAAGTTATTTTGAAGAAAGAAAAATTTTAGTTATTATAAGCCAAGACTTATTAAATTTGTCGGCAATGTCATTTTTTGGCTTTAAAAATTTCGCCAAAAAGGTTTCAACGTTTTGCTTTTTTCTATGTACTTTTCTGCGGTAATGAAATTTAAAGTTGAAAAATCATCCGGACCCCTCCAGGGGTGACCTTCATGACCCTCTCTGGCTTGTGATTGGTTAGATAATTTTTTTTTTTTTCTTCAATCACCAACTCTCATGTATGTATGTAGGGGATGGTGGGGATTGGTGATTGAGGGAGTCTCAATCACTTATGTTTAAAATTGTACTCCTAGATTTCAGTAAATCTTCAAAAATTATTTTAGTTTGCTTTGTTTGGTTTGAATTTTTAAAAATAATTTTTAAATCGGTTTTCATTTGTCTTTATTGAATTTTTTAAAGTCAGTTTTGTTATATACTTTTTAGATATATCAAGATTAGATATATCAAAAAAGTAAAAGAAAATTAACAAAAATATTTTTTTAAAAAATACTAAAAATAAATGAAAATCCGGACAAAAATATACACAGATTTGTGTTCAAATTTTCATTCATTTATTTTTAGTGATTTTTTAAAATATTTTAGTCAATTTATTTTACTTTTTAGATGTATCTTGATTAGGTATATCTAAAAAGTACCAAAAAATAATTAAAATATATAAAAATAAATCAATGAAAATAAATGAAAACTCATCCAAAAACAGTTTTTGAAAAATCAAACCAAACATATTATTTTTATTTCTTTTAATAAATTCCCCAAATAATTTTATTTATTTATTTATTTTCATGTTTTAATGAAATTATTTTTATTTTTTAACTGCACTTAATCTAGGGACATATAAAAAAAGATATATACCAAAATTTAAAATAAAATCACAAATAACAAATAATAATTTTTTTTTGTTTTGTTTTTAGTTTACTTTTTGAAATTTACTTTTTGAAAATCTCTTTAAAATTTTTAAATTTTTTTAGTGAACGGTTCATGAATTATAAACTTAAACTACCCACTGTATAAAATAAAATAAAAATTTTTCAGTATTTATAATTGTTTGATGAAATTAATTTTTTGTATAAATAAAATTTACTACATGGCTTATAAGATAGGCAGTTCAGATCATATGTATGTGTTCAGGTTGGAGTTTACAAAAGAAGTATCGAGAGATGAGATATGGGGTGGAGTTCAATAGATACTACACGAATGTTGTAATTAGTGTAGAGAATACGATTTACAACTTTGTGTGAAGATATGAAAAAATAGTAAGGGAGTTGACATTCTTTTAAGTTTTAACCAATTTTGGTTACATCATCTTTTACATTATTTACACACAAAAAAATAAAAATAAAATAAAAATTAAAAATTTAAAAAATTTAAAAAAAAAATCAAAAAATTTAAAAAATAAATAAATAAATAAATAAGTCAAAAAATTAATTTTTAACTAACTTTCTAAATCACCTTTTAATAATTGATGACAATAAAGAGATAAATGATATCCCTACATCACTTAATAATTTTTTTGTATTTGTGACCAAAGTGATGACATGACAATTGATACAGTAATCTATGTAACAATCTTTTGGAACAATAAAGATCAAATATTCGAGATTGAAGTAAATGGAGTGACTGACACCATTTCGTTATAATCTAAACCTCCTAACACCGTATTTTTTTATAAAAAAAGAAAAAAAAAAAAAAAAAAGGGAACCAAAGTGGTGATTGGTGAGAGTGTGACCAAAGTAACAAAATAGTAGTACTGTATTGGGCGGTGGAAGAAGGTGGTCCGGTGGGGAACACTTTGGGGGCCTCTCTGATTTGTGTCGTCTTCACTGTCTCCGACACTTCTTCAACTCAACTTTTTCATGGCAGCCACACGTGCCAATCTCCATTATTTGCAAGTGTCGTCACCTTTTTCTTGCACCTATGATCTTTTTCCACCACACATTTGGAAGAAGTTATTGGTTCGGTTTTGAAATATCGTCACGTAGTGTTTTAGCAGTATTGTACCTGATAAAAGGGATGAGACTTTTAAATTTGTGTTGATGATTAAAAAATATTAATGAATATAGTGAATTATAATTAGTGAATAATATGACTACATGACGCCTTTGAACCAATTAATAGTTTTTTCAATGTAATCGAAATGACATTTTGACACACATGACTTTAAAAAAACAAAAAAACAAAACATTAGCTGACATGCATGATGGAAATGTAGAATGAAGAAAGAAGGTGGTTGTGCTAAATTATGCTGTTTTTGAATCCCATCATCATCATCATCCTCCTCCTCCTCCTCCTCCTCCTCTCCCCCCCAAAAAAAAAAAAAAAAACACAAAAAAAACATGGTTGATGATGGACTAAAAAAGATTTGTAGATTGGTTAGGAGCCTACAAATATATAAAAAGGCTAAAATAGAGGACAATCAACATCATCCAAACAAGACCTTGTGTCATTCTACAAAGTTGCTTCTCTCTTTAAGCAAAAATTTTTCCGTGTTGTTTGTAATAATGAGCTTGGTTAGCGTAATTTATTATAAATTCAAAACTTATCAAAAATATCATTCTTTTAACTTTTAAATAATCTATTTAGTGTTACTTTAATTTGATAATGTGTGAAAAAGTTGAACCTATTTAATTAAATAAGATGTTACGTACCTTCTTTTATGTGCAAATTACTTAGAATACCTCAAAATCTTTTTACACCAATAAATAAGACAAAAGAGATAGGGCTCTTTTTCTCCTAACTATTTAAGGTTTCAAGTAAGGTCAAGTTTGGCTATTCAAAATAAGTACACACTTTTTATCTTTTTATCTTTTTTCTATCACATCACCTCTCTACTTTTCTGCATATCTTTTTGTAAAAAGACAAAAAGTGCACTTATTTAAGTCATCCCAAACAACCCTTAAGTTTGAAAAAGTCGCAAATTGTAACTTAAAGAAAATCATAGTTTTTGGTTTAATAAGGTTAAAAAATTAAATAAGTTCTAATTTAAAATTACAACCAAATGTCACTAATCAACTTTTTTTTTTTATAAATAAATTGACTTATAACGGCTAGCAAATGGGGCCTAAACATTATTATTTTGAGTTATAACCAATTATTTTGGATTGTAATCCCCACTTTAATTTATAGCTAATATTACATAAGGTATAAATCACATACACACCCATTCTATAGGTAATTAGCCCTTCAAAAGAGGTTAATTTGTTTAAAATAAGGTGTAAGGGTAGCTCAAGGCAGCTATAAGCAAATCATTTGTTTGGCATGAGAAATTATTCCCATTCAAAATATGCATCAAAACACATTTTTCTTTAACCAGTGAATAGAGGATACTATATGAAAGTTCTATAAACTAGTTGTGGGGATATATTTTCTGAGTACCAACACGTGGCAAGGTGACACCGACTTGTCAGCCGAGGTACCACCTGTCCCGTTCTTAACGCCGAGGTTATCTCGGCGAGACCGAGGCTACCTCCGAAGATATCGGAATCCGAGATGAGCAGATAAGGGACAAGAGTCCTAGAATGAAGAAAGACTTCAAGATGGATAAGAATCAGCTTGTTTGGTTATAGTTTTCAGAAAACAGTTTTCAAAAAATTCTACTTTTTTATTTTCCGTATTTTAATGTTTTCAATGATTTTTTTTAACATTTTAAGCAATTTTTTTAAAAAATTTTTAGACACACCTAACATAAATACATTTAAAAAGTATAATATTTGTGAAAAAAATCTTTAAAAAATACACTAAATACCAAAAAATACCAAAAAAAAAAAACCAAAATTTAGTACTTTTTTCGTATTTTTGTGTATTTATTAATTTTTTAAAATATTGTTTCACAAATATTTTACTATTTAGATACATTTAAGTAAGGTGCATCTAAAAAAATATAAAAAATTACTTAAAATTTAAAAAATATTCACTAAAAATAAAAAAATACGAAAAACAAAAAACTCAATTTTTAGAAAACTGAAACCAAACACACTAAATAGTATTCTTAGGGAGTCTATCCTTATCTCTTATAGAGACCAAAGCAAACACTTAATGGGAGTCCATAGAAGTGAGGCTTCTAGTGGGACTAGGATTAAGTAAACTATAAAATGAAGGTACCCCCATGAGTCTAAAGTACGTAATTTATACTTTGAGCAGTGAATTTAGCACTTGATTATCTTTGAGAGATATATTGACTTGATCGTTGGAGTACCTCCGGGTGGAAGAACTACCGCCGGAATCTTCTCTTTTTGTTGCAGATTAGCCAGGTGTCATCTATTCTGCCAGTTCTCTCCAGCTGATCACTGAATTAGCAGTGTGATCGGAAAATTACTCACACACTAATGTTCCAATGGTGACTTAAGAGCCATGACAAATGAAGAACAGAAACCTAGTTAAAACATCCAATATCATTGAAAATGACAATATTCTTCATTCCATGTACATCCATTAATCTACAGTTTTAGATTACCACTGTCATTTTTTTATCTCAATTACTCAACCTCTATAACCTGAAATAAAACAGGATTAAAATTTAATCTTATTTTTTTACCATTTCGAGTCAATCAAAACAATCTCAATTTAATTGGTCAAATTTCTATATTTGTATTATATATCATGTGAGAGATTTATAAAATGAGTCCACATGGTTGGTGCAATTTAAAACAGGATAAAAGTTGATAATGAGAAAATAAAAGTTAAAGCTCATCTCCCATAACTTCTCAAAAGCCATCTTTTTAACTTATTTAAAATATTTCTATCTCATAAATTGTAAATAAAAAAATTGTACCAAACATTATGTCACAGATTTCTAAAATTATAAGAAACAAAAATAAAAATAAACAGCTTTATAAACTGCATCAAATAACCCTCTTGTCATCAAGAGAAGAGGTGGGTAGGGTATTTGACAAACCCTACTTGGAATGGGTTGGTTCAAGCATTGGGTGTCATAACCCAACTCCCAACACAACAGATCCCCATTAAACCTGGCCTAGTTGAAAGCCCAATGCAATAATCCAATGGTAAATTTTATTGCATGGGCCAACCCAATCTGTTTCCAAGCCTGTTTGTTGCTTTCAATTGATTTGATAGATGGAGATAGTTTGTTAACGGGCAGCAAAGTTCAATCCAACTTTTTGGCAAAACAAACAAAATATTTCATCAGACAAAACTATCACTGTCCCTATGATTTCAGCTGCCTGCTGGAGTTTAGCTTTTGTTAGAAGATTATAAACCAATGCAAGCTTGGAGAGGGTGGGCTGGGACTAGTGCTTTTAGCCCACTCAATTCAGCCTGTTATTTATAAGATTTGAAATAAAAAATAATTACGAGACAGTCCTATAGATTGGGTTTATTTATTAAAAAATATTGCTTCAACTTTTAATCATAAATTTATCACTATAAAAATATTTTAAAATGTATAATTAACTACTTACACTTTCTACATATATTTCAATATAAACTAACACAAATAAATTATTTTTTTTAAAAAAAAGTTAAAAATCACAAATGAAAGTTAAAATGTCACAATTATTTATTATTTTGATAAATTTCTTAAAGGTGTTTTGAGAAGTTGGTAAAAAGTTGACTTTTTGACTTTTTTAACTTATTTTTTCTTTTTGTGAATAAGTTATATGAGATGTGATGTGACCCAAAATTGATAAAAAGCTGAAAGTTGACTTTTTACCAGCTTTCCAAAAGAGTACTTAGGGCTCTTTTGGGAACTTATGGAAAACGCATGGTTTGCGTTTTGCTGCTGGCGTTTTGTTTGTCATTTGGCAAGTGATAAAATTTGGGAGAAAATTTACATATCTACCCTTAATTTTTTAAGTTTATAAATTTGAGCGAAATGTAAATTTTTTAAGTTGAGTGAGGGTATTTTAGTCAAATCACTTCCAAAAAGTTTGGTTAAAAGCAACTTTTTACCAACTTCCCAAATCACTCCCAAAAAGCTTGGTTAAAAGCAAAAAAGTTAATTTTTACCATCTTCCCAAAATACCACTTAGTATCATTACCATTACTAAATAATCATTGCACAAATACAAAACATAGACATCTAAAAAGTCTCAAAATTTTCACATTATCAAAACAAAAGACAAGTACATAAAATTCTTCACTTAGGTCTTATGACTAAACAAATCCGATGTATAAGATCTTAGGTTAATTATACCTTGAAACAAATATTTTGGCCCATTAGATCGGATTGAACTAAAATTTTGAGTCTGCTTATTTTTGGAGATGGGCTTGGGATTCTAACCCGCCCTGCTCTGTCCATTTTATAAAATATTAATATTAATTTTATATTATTTAATTACATAATAAATTAAAAAATATATAAAAAGTAGGATCAGAAAAAATATATATATAAATTTTGTCTAAGACTTAAAATCAAACATTTATCAAAAGGTTCAAAATCATTTACAACTAGATTTTGTTAATGACTTAAATAGGAATTATTCATTAAAAAAAATTAGCCCGGCATGGGATGATAATGTCAGGTTAGACCGAGTTTGGTAAGACGGTAAGAATATCTATAAAGTGGCCCATATGCCACATGTGTGTTTTATTTATTTATTTATTTATTTATATTATATATATTTAATTAATTTAATGGTTAATAGGTACCTAACGTCTGTTCATTATTTCATATGGTGGTTTCATGGGATCCTACAACTTCTCTGATGGCGGGAAGTTATAATGAGTTACACTTGGATATGGGTCCAAGCCTATCTATATATATGCCTGTAATAGCCATCAAACACAGACGTTTTTGTGAATAGAATAGGCTTAAAATTCTATTCCTTCCACTTTTCTCATATAATTTTGTAAAAGTGTTCAGTGAGTAGGTTTTGTTTATACATTCAAGATTTGATCAAGGATAAAAATTCAAAAGCTTGAACATCATGGCAGGAGGTATTCTTCTTTTTGAATTAAAATAATTTTACTTCTCACAATTGGTATTAGAGCCTCTTTCTGTTTTTGTTGTTTTGCCTTATTTGTATTTATAGGGGCCATTATGTTATATATATATATATTATATTATTTTCCTGAACCTCAATTCTGCTCTGGTATAGATATTTGCAATTTCATGCATTTGTTCAGTTGATTTTAATATATTATTGTTTTCCACGTCTCTTAATGCTTCTGCATATACATTCAGTATGCAGCCTTAGGTCAAGCCCTAAGTACTCTTAATGTATTGGGTATTAAAGGGATTGACCTCTCTAAACCGACAGGTATGAGTTTTCTTTTCCTTAAATATTTCGGAACCTATTAGTCTTATTATAAAGTAATAGCAAATCTAATACAGTTTAGTGACCTCTACCCACAGGAAGGTTTAGATCTATTACTGAATTCAACATTGGTTGATTCAGACTATAGCTATTGTTTCAAAGCATTAATAATGTTTTTGGTAATTGCAGTGATTTCTACCTCTGTATTATCTAATGGGTCTTCTCGTATTCCATTCTTGAACGGTGATAATTTTTCAGACTAGAATAACAAAATCCTTCTAACATTAGGGTGCATGGACCTCGATCTGGCACTTCGTGTGGATGAACCTCCTGAACCCACGGACGAGAGTTCCGCTGTAGAAAAGAGTGCTTATGATAAGTGGGAGCGATCCAATCGCTTAAGCCTAATGCCCATAAAGTCACATATCGGCCAGAGCATTAGGGGCTCAATCCCACCATCTGATAAGGTCAAGAACTACATGAGGGCTATTGAAGAGCAATTTGTTAGTTCTGACAAAGTATTGGCAAGTACCCTAATGAACAAACTATCAGGAATGAAGCATAACAATTCTAGGAGTGTGCGTGAGCACATTATGGAAATGAGGGACATTGCAGCTCGTCTTAAGTCCTTAGAGATTGAGATTTCTGAGTCATTCCTTGTCAATTTCATACTCAATTCTTTTACTGTGGAATATGGAGCATTCTAAATTTCTTACAACACATAGAAGGAAAAATGGTCTATCAATGAACTTTTGACCATGTGTGATCAAGAGGAGGAGAGATTGAAGCATGGAAAAGTGGAAAGTGCTCATTTAACAACACATAAAGGAGGGCAATGGAAAAAGGGCAAAGGTGATCAGAAATAGAAGAAGCTTGGTAAAGTGCCATTTACAAATCATGGCAATAAGGATGTATGCTTCTTCTGCAAGAAAAAAGGTCACATGAAGAAAGACTGCCCCAAGTATAAGAAATGGTTTGAGAAGAAAGGTAATCTCATATCTCTTGTGTGTTATGAATCCAATTTTGTTAATACTCATCAATATGATTAGTGGATTGATTCGGATTCTACAATTCACATTGCTAATATCATGTAGGGCTTCCTCAACCTAAGGAAACTGATGGGAAGTGAACAAGGCATCTATTCGAGCGATGGGATGCGTTCACACGTCGAAGCTGTTAGAACTTTCAGACTTGTTTTAAAAAATGACTTTGTTTTGGATCTTGAAAACGCATTTTACATTCTATCTTTTTCAAAAAAAACTTAATATCTATTTCTAGACTAGTACCGTTTGGATTTGAATTTCAGTTTGTTGGTGCAAATTTTAGTTTGTTTAAAGACTCTGTTTCTGTAGGATTTGGTACTTTAATTAATGGTTTGTACAAATTAAATCTAGATCCTATTTTTGAACAAAATCTTTTAACCTTGCATGGTGATATTGGCATTAAACGTAATATTGTTGATGAGTCCTCCTCTATTCTTTGGCATAAGAGATTAGGACATACCTCAATTGAGAGAATAAAGGGGTTGGTTAATGATGAAGTCCTTCCGACTCTTGATTTTACCAAATTTGGTATTTGTGTGTTAATGATGAAGTCCTTCCGACTCTTGATTTTACCAAATTTGGTATTTGTGTGGACTATATAAAGGGAAAGCAGACCAACAAAACCAGTAAATGTGCCAAAAGGAGTGAGGAAATTCTTGGAATCATACACACTGATATTTCGACTCTTGATTTTACCAAATTTGGTATTTGTGTGGACTGCATAAAGGGAAAGCAGACCAACAAGACCAGCAAAGGTGCCAAAAGGAGTGAGGAAATTCTTGGAATCATACACACTGATATTTGTGGACCATTTACTCCACCTTGTTTGAATGGTTAGAGATATTTATCTCATTTATTGATGACTTTACACGATACATGTACCTCTACCTCTTGTTTAATAAGGCCGAGGCACTTGATGCCTTTAAAGTTTATAAAGCAGAGGTAGAGAAACAAATAGAAAAGAAAATTAAAATTGTGAGGTCAGATAGGGGTGGAGAATATTATGGAAGGTGCACAAAATTGGGACAATTACCAGGTCCATTTGCTAAATTCCTTAAGGAAGAAGACATTATTGCACAATATTCAATGTCTGGCACACCACAACAAAATGGTGTTGCTGAAAGAAGGAACTGAACACTTATGGACATTATAAGGAGCATGCTTAGTTATTCTAATGTGTCTATAAATTTATGGAGTGAAGTTTTGAAAACCGCTGTGTGTATCTTAAACAGGGTTCCATCCAAGGTTGTTCCCAAAACACCATTTGAGTTATGGAAAGGATGGAAGCCAAGTTTAAGACACTTACATGTTTGGGGTTGTCCAGTTGAAGTGAGGGTGTATAACCCACATTTAAAGAAATTGGACCCCAGAACAGTTAGTGGTTTTTTCATAGGCTATGCGGAAAACTCCAAGGGTTACAGATTTTATTGTCTTTCAAATTCACTTAGAATTGTTGAAACTAGAAATGCTAAGTTTATTGAGGAAGTTGACCCTAGTGGGAGTTACCCTCGAAAGATAGGGTGGAAGGAATCACGGGATCCAGATACAACACCCATGAATATAGGTGAATTGGTTGTCTTTCAAGCTAATTAACTCGATATTCTTAAAAATCAACAAATTCAAGAACTTTCACTACAAGAGGAACAAGTCAACATAAAGCCTGTAGCTCAAGTCCCAATTGAGACTACAGAATTAAGGAGATCCTCATGAGCTAGAAAGTCAGCAATTTCTGGTGATTATTTTGTATACTCAATGGAGTCTGATTTTGACATCAGACCTAAAGATAATCCTATTTCATTTTCCAATGCCATGATGTCACGACCCCATTCCGCCCCTAGTAGAATGGTGCCATGATGGCCAGTAATTCGAGATTACCCAAGGCCACTTGCAAGAAAACACACACAAATCAGAGTAAACATATGGGGCTTACTAATGCGGAAGCAATAAACAAAATAAGGTAGTCCATAAGAGCAGTGCTTGAGTTAAATGTAATGACAAACATCTTATAGTAGCTTTAATACAAAATAATGAAGTACAAAAATTACATCTTGATCAAAAGGCTTCTCAGCCATCAAATACAAAATACAATGAAATAACCAAGAAGCATGATCTTCAAGATGCTGCAAAACATGGATCCAAAACACATCGGCAAGATGCTCTGACAAAGAAACACGCTGGCTAAGCACAACTAGGCGTCACCGCCGACCTGCTCATCACCTACATATATATAGAGAGGGTGAGCTTGGATGCTCAGTGAATGGCATAAATAATAAAGGGTTTTCATGAATGACATCCGAGGTCTTTAACAAAATAATACATGGAATAAGTCAAGTTCATTTATCAAATCTTCCAAAGCTTCAAGGGATGTTTACTAACATCAATATAATACAAGAGATGACATCTCGGACAAACAAGGCCCACGCGGTAAAACCGTCAGTGGCAAGGCAAGACAAGACAAAACAAGAGAGATCTCAAATCAATGGTGTCGTTGCATTATAGTCCCCGAACACTAAGGACTTGTGCCACAAATGCTTAAAGTCCCCTGGCACGTACGGACTTCCAAACTTGTGCTACAAAAGCTTATAGTCCCCTAGCACGTACGGACTGGTGCCACAAACGCTTAAAGTCCCCTGGCACGTACGGACTGGCCGAGGATGTCATCAAAACAAGATATAATACTTACTGCAAATAGGGATAGTCATTCATGCTTACAAATACTTTCCAAACAAGGCAAAACAAGGTTTCATCAAAGCTTTATAACATATCTTTATTAAAATACCACTCACATAGTTCTTCGGACGTCGGCGTCGAGGTGAATCCAAGTCCTACAAACACACGGCAAGTCCATTGAATGCACTTTTAAACAAGCTTCTCATGCATACAAATGATCTCGGCATTCTTCTAAACTAAGTCAAGTCAAAACAAACATTGTTTCCCACCTCGGAGAAACATGCTGGGCACCAATCAAGTCTTGGCCGAGGTCCCACACTCCTCGCCAAGGTGTGGTCCCGAGGGCCACTCACAAGGAGATGAAGCCGGGGAAAATCTGGGTTTCCCCTCTGCTCAAGAACATGAAGGACATGAATGTGAAGACCATGAAGGAGATGAATGCAGGGATCACAACTTATGATTATAAGACTTCAGATTTCGTGCTATGAGTTTAAAAACATGGACCTGGGTACCCATTCAAGAAGACAATGCAAGAACAAACACAAAAACATGATTCTTGTTCCAAACTTACGGATCAAAACGAGGTTTTCCTTAAGAACACATGAATATCATTTTTCTCTTTCTAAAACCAACTTTAAATCAATGCATGACATGCAAGACAGATTCAATCAAGCAATGCAGCTAAGTGATTGGTAAGAATAATCGAAGTAGGGCAAGAATCTAACCTTAAAGCTTAAATCCAACGGTTTGATCTTTAAGGGTTAAGCTTGAAACTCCACTTCTCTCTCTAGAACTCTTCCTAGAGCTTCTCTCTCTAAAACAAGGATTTGAGACCAAAATGATTTGGTTTTAAGTCTATCGGCCGTTTTAACCTTCTGTTCGGACACGTGGCATTACCGGGTTGGTGTAACTCAAAAAGTGGTGATGGATAAGACAAGTCTCGACAAGGTGTGTTCAACAAGCTAGGCAATAAAGGACTCCATGAGTAACGACATCGGCGAATAACAAGACTTGACAAGTCAAGGAATGATCATCTCGGCTAGGAGGGTCAACACTTGACTAAGCTGTGCCACACCTCGGCCTAGATGTACCACACCTCGGCCTATGTCACACCATTCCAGGACAAGATCACTTCGGTTCGAGGATAGCATCTCGGCCCAGATAATACACACCTCGGCCTCGGCGATACACACCTCGGCCCAGATGATAATCATCTCGGCCAATATGCCAGGTCAAAGGTGGAGGTCGGCTAAGGTTCCAAAACTGTTCTAAACACAAAGGTTCAAAGGTAAACTATGCTAAGCTGACCTCGGCTATACTCTAGGCAAGGTGCGAATTCAAGCATGCATCAAAGAACATAACATTCAAGTAATACTTATGCAAGACAAGTCAAGATTTGAAATGCAAACTTAATCAGAGCAAGATCATATAAAATGCATATGAGTACGGTTAAGGTAGTGTGAGGGTCATTACACATGAATAGGGATGATTCTAAATTATGGTATGATGCCATGAAGGAAAAGTTGGAATCTATGGCTAAGAATCAAGTTTGAAAAATTGTCGAGTTGCCTAAAGGAGTTAAAGCGGTTGGCTGTAAATGGGTCTATAAAACCAAGAAAGACTCAAATGGCAATGTCGAACGATATAAAGCCAGACTCGTAGCTAAAGGTTTCACTCAAAGAGAAGGCATCGATTATCATAATACATTTTATCTGGTTTCTAAGAAGGATTCATTTCGAATTATCATGGCATTAGTAGCTCATTTTGATTTAGAGCTACATCAAATGGATGTGAAAATGGCATTTTTAAATGGGGATCTTGAGGAAGAAGTATACATGAACCAACTTGAAGGTTTTTGTTCTGATAAAGATAATCACTTAGTTTGCAAGCTCAAGAAATCCATATATAGACTAAAACAAGCTTCCCGACAGTGGTATTTAAAGTTTCACAATGTTATTACTTCATATGGCTTTACGGAGAATGTTGTGGACAACTGTATATACCTTAAGGTTAGTGGGAGCAAATACAGTTTTCTAGTTCTATATGTGGATGACATTTTACTTGCATCTAATGATTTGGGATTGTTGCATGATACTAAACAATTTCTTTCCCAAAATTTTGAAATGAAAGATATGGGTGAAGCTTCTTATGTCATTGGCATAGAGATTCACAGAGATAGGTCCAAAAGGACATTAGGACTGTCTTATAAAGCCTACATTGAAAGAGTTTTGGAGAAATTCAAGATGAGTGATTGCACTCCTAATGTAGCGCCCATTTTAAAGGGTGACAAATTCAGTTTAAATCAATGTCTAAAAAATGATTTGGAAAAGGAACAAATAGTTAGCATTCCCTATGCGTCTGTCGTAGGCAGTTTAATGCATGCTCTGGTTTGTACACGACCTGACATTGCATTTGCAGTTGGGATGCTTGGAAGATACCAAAGTAATCCAGGAATGGAACATTGGAAGGCTGCAAAAAAAATCATGAGGTACTTAAAGGGAACCAAGGACTACTACATGCTTACTTACAAGCATGTTGACTATCTTGAGGTGGTTGGATATTCAGACTCGAATTTTGCGTGTTGTCAAGATTCTAGAAAATCCACTTTAAGATATGTCTATCTGCTAGCAAGCAGTGCTGTTTCATGGAAGAGCGCCAAAGAGACGATAATTGCATCGTCAACAATGGAAGCAGAGTTTATAGCATGCTTTGAAGCAACCTCACAGGCTATTTGGTTAAGGAATTTTATCACAGGGTTTCGAATTGTGGATTCAATTTCTAGGCTATTAAAGGTTTACTGTGATAATTCGGCTGCGGTTTTCTTCTCTAACAACAACAAAAATGGTAGCCATAACAAGCATATTGGCATAAAGTATCTTGCTGTTCGAGACCGTGTTAAGAAGCAAGAAGTCAGCATTGAGCATATTTTTGTACCGATATGATGGTTGCAGATCCCATGACCAAAGGTCTTTCTGTAAAGGTGTTTTCAAAACACATTGAGGGCATGAGACTGATTGGTTAGCTCAATAATTTTTCTAGCTGTTGTTTTATTTTGTTTTGTCATGACATTTTGATTATTATTAGTGAAAAGTATCATTTTGTGCACCTAAAGTATTTGTGATGCTATGCAGTCCATTAGGACTATTGATCCATAGGGATCATTGGACCCATAATAACTTATTAGAAGTTATTCATAAAGAATGACACCACATAAAGTTGAGAGTGTGATACAATGTAATACATGGAAGGAAATACTTAATTGATAGAGTATAACCGTCATGATTCATGTATTATAATTCTAAGGTTTGGGTATTTTTATTTAATGGCCATAATCAGTTTGTTAGTTACCCGACAGTCAACAACGTGTGTTATATGTGCCAAGTGAGAGAATGTAAGAATATCGATAAAGTGGTCCATATGCCACATGTTTGTTTTTATTTATTTATTTATTTATATTATATATATTTATTATATATATTTAATTAGTTTAATGGTTAATGGGTAACTAACGTCTGTTCATTATTCCATATGGTGGTTTTATGAGACCTTACAACTTCCTTGATGGTGGGAAGTTATAAGGAGTTACACTTGGATATGGGTCCAAGCCTATCTATCTATATATATATATATATATGCGCCTGTGATAGCGATCAAACACAGACGTTGTTTTGTGAATAGAATAGACTTGAAACTCTATTCCTTCCACTTTTCCCATATGGTTCTGTAAAAGTGTTCAGTGAGTGTGTTTTGTTTATACATTCAAGATTTGATCATTCAAGGACAAAGATTCAAAAGCTTGAACATCATGGTAGGAGGTATTCTTCTTTCTGAATTAAAATAATTTTAATTCTCACAAAGACTTTATATTTTTCCTGTATCATGTAAGCCTCACCTGACACAGTTGATGTCCACCCCTGAGTAAGACAAAAGTCTTCAATTTATTACCTCCTTAATTACGAAATGGCGACATAATTAATAAAGAAATCTCTTTTGAGAAATGTGTTTGGATTTAAGATTGTAAGTTCAAATTGATTAGATAGATAATATAAGAAAATAAAAAATTAATAGTAATTTTTTATATGTTTGTTTAGATTGAAAGTTTTGCAAAGTAATGAAAAGTTAACATGTTTTTGTAGAACTCAAATTAGTTAGGTTAATAATTTTTTTTTAAAATATAGAGGAAAATTTATTCTCTTACAAATCTTGACAATATTTATTTTCTTATCTTTTTTGCCCATATTTCTGTCCACAACTCTCTGTTATGTTGTAATTATATTATTTTTTTTCCATTTTTGTCTTGCAAAATTTTTCATCTATTCAAATGCATGCAAGAAATAATTTTTCATTTCTTTTTCTTTTCTTTCACTTCACTTTCTACCATTTTCATTTTTTATCATCCGTTTATTTCTAAACAAACGAAACTTAAAGAGATTTGTAGAAGAAAAAGAATAAGAAAAATTGAACAAAATAGAAAATAACTTTTTTTTGCACATTTTCCTTATTTTTTCTTTTATTTCTTCAAGTTTCTTCCTAAATTCAAAACCTTTTACAAATCTCTCATAAAATTGAAAATCCAAATAGAATTTTAGTAAATTTCTGTAAATTTCATCAAGTGAACCTCAGTTCTTAGCCACAACCAAGTTCTCTATCGTTATTTGGTGTGAAAAAGAAAATTATAAAAATTCATCCAGTACTATTTACATAGAAATGGATGACATTGCCTCAAGGAACAAAGTATCCAAAGTTTGATGAGATATAAGTTCCCCTTCATATTTCAACTCTCTATATCTTTTCATATTCTTTTTATGAGTCTTAATTTGGACTCACACCAATAATTTGAACTGCTTTTCTCATAAATCTTGCAATAGAGGTTATCTATGCAAAAAAATTGACTTCATTGGACAACTCTAAACGCAAGAATAAATCGTACTTTGTTTTGTAAATTGAATAGTTCAAATTTATAATCATATTTATCGTTCATTTTATAAAAAAAAAATATGATTGTTCCTATGTTTATAAATATATGATGAAACTGATTTTTTTACATGGATGACCTTTATTACGAGATCTAAATTCAGATTATCTTTGTGGGTCCAGATCGCGGCCCACAAAAAGGGTATGGAGATGTATGGAGCGATGAAGATATAGAGGTAAGCTCATTCCATTTTGATAAGAGTGATGTTTATAGAGATGAAATAAGATTGTGCATATTTTACCGTCTCTAAATTTTACTTCAACAAAAACTTCATCTGCTAGATTATCTTTAAATTTGTGACGTTCCTTTTTTTTTTTTTTTCCTTTTTTCCTTTTTTTTTTAATTATTTTTTTAAAGCTAAGCAATGGAGTTTGAAAAAGTTACTTACAAATTTTCATAAAATAAAATGTATAAATTAAATTCATCCTAAATGTAACCGTGTCACACTTTAAAATCACACATTATTTTGATGGAGAATTTTGTATAAAAAGTATATAAAAGTAATATTTTCCATAATAATGGCTCATATATGATCACATTGTTCTCTTTTCTTCACTTGGCATGACTAACCTTCTTACTAGGGTGCATATGGTTCGGATTGGTTTGGTTTGGCTATAAATCAAAACCAATTCATTATTTACGGTTCCATCAAATTTGGAACTAAATCAATCCATGAAAAATCTTGGAACAATTCAAACCGAACCACTAAATCATGGTTCGATTTGGTTTGAAACAACGGATTTTAAAAATCTAATCATTATTCACAATATAATCACAAAATATTATTCACAATCTAAAAAATATTTACATGATTGTTTAAAACTAGTTTTATCACTATACAAAAATACACTTATAATAGTAGAGAGTTATAATTTATATATCTATATATATTTGATACTAAAAAGATATTTTAGTATTTACATTCGGTAACAAATTATATATATAATCTAAACGGTTCAATTCAGTTCCAACTGGTTTTGTAGCTATAAAACCATGGACTGAACTGTGAAATATGGTTTGCCCATTTAAAAAACTAGAACCAATCCGTGCATTGAGAAAATCAAACCAAACCGTTCGATTTGATCTAGACTGGATTGATTTATAATTTTTTCGATTTTTATAATCAACCCTACTTCTTACTATGGACATATATACACGTTCCTTCTTATTATTGAACAATGACAGTTAGGGTAATTATATTTACATAATATTATTACTCTCCATTTATATCATTGCTTTTATATTTCTTTTAAGAAAATGATATTCAAGTCTATTTTTTAGACTTACTTTCTAAATCTAATCATGTGTAAATGAAATTATTGATTGATAATTCGAGAATATGAGAGAGAGAGAGAGAGAGAGAGTTATCTTAGATATTCTAATAGATTGTCACATTATTGGGTTTGAAAAGGACTAATTTTTGGATAAGAGTAACACTACCTTTTGTTTTATTTTCATTATACCCCTCAAGTAAATTATCCTTTTTAGGACAAAACTATAAATCTAATCCCTCATTACACACCAACCACCACCATCTACAGCAATTGTCGGTAACCCTATTCCTCCCCTTAGTCATGTAGCTCCATCGCGGCAATTGTCCCGTCATTGTTGTCATCTTCTTAGCTCCATCGCTACAGGGACTATCCCCAACAACCTTCCACTCCAAGAGCACCACCATCGTGCCTCAAAATCTCGACAGCCCATCCTATTGCAACTCTTATCATCCTATAACCACAACCACCACAATGGGCCTCTAAACCCTAACGACCCACCACCATTGTACTTCTCATCACCTGGAGACCACCCAATGACCCACCACGCATAGTTCGCAAAGAAAGAGAAAGATATATGTGTTTAAAAAATGGAATGGGGGTGGCATTGGGAAGGGGTGACGAGATAGTGATGGATAGAAGTTGTGACAATCGTGCATCGCAGCGGTGGGGGGCTACGATGGTGTTGAGGTAGTGGTGGGTGGTGGCCGGTGGGGCTAGATAAGAAAGACTTGAGAGAAAATGTGTTGCAACGAGGAGATGAGAAGTAGCGATCGACGACTAGTGGTGCTAGTAATTAGGATTAGGGTTTGCTGGAGAAGATGAAGGTAATTTGGTATTTCCTAAAAATTGGAGGTGTGTATTGAGATAAAATCTAAACTTTTAATTTGTGTATTGTGTGAACTAGGCAATATTTAACTGATAGTGTGTATTGAGACAAGTATTAATGTGCAAATAGAATTTTCTACGTAGTTAATTGTAGTAAATCAATCTTCTTAAATTCTAATAAAATAGCATAGATAGTAAATATGGGTATCGTATCCATAGACTATTGTGTAATTATAACTATTTTAAATATTAATTCATGAATTAGTTTGTTGAATGATTAGTTGTTTGTTTGTGAGAATGAATTTATGAAAACCTAATTAAATAAACAAGAAAATGATATTTAAATAATCAAAATTAGGAACTTAGAGGTCTGAATCCACCACTAGTTTTGTACCTGGAATTGTAATCTTGAAATGCACAAATGATAGTTTTGTACCTGGAATTGTAATCTTGAAATGCACAAATGATTTATTGGAACAAGCCAATTCCTCAACTATAAGTTGGGAATTGGAGAGAAAAGTAAAGTTACGTTTGAAGCACGAGTCTGACTTATCTCATCTTGTCACGACCCCAACCTGCCCCAAATAGGATGGTGAGGTGATTAACTAGTAGTCCTTGACTACCAAAGGCCTAGCTTGCAAAACAAGTTAGACTCTTAGAATAATTGGGGCAAATTTTCTATTTTGAAATGTGGAAGCCATTACTTACTTATATTGAGTCCATTTGAAACATCCATTTAGAGCAGTGCATAACCAGGGACGGATCCAAGATTATGACATTGGGGGCGGGGGCCAAAGTACGTTTAACCTTTAACCAATAAAATTTGAAATTCAACACAATTTCTACTAGCATGAAAAAAATCAATAATGTTACGATAAAATATTGAACTATATATTCCTTGTCAATATAGTTGAGTACCAAAAGATGATCGTACAATTGAGAATATTTTTTTCCCCATATTCACTTACAAAAAGTAGTAACTATGCATTTATTTACTAAAATTAGGCATCTTCAATTGAGCTCGGCACTCTTTCATAATATCAAAAGCATGGATGATAGAGTCTACATCAAACACTTGAGCAATGTCTTTTTCAATGTACGTAATCAAGTAACTAGCCAGAAAATCATCTTCCATCCTATTGCGCAATTTAGACTTAACGAGTTTCATAGCTAAAAATGCACGTTCCGATGTAGTAGTTGAAACAGGTAAAGTCAACACAAGACGGATCAATCTATCAATAAGAGGATAACTTGTCGACTTTTTTGTTTTTGCCAACATTTGACACAACTTAGAAATGGTTGACAGCTTCTGAAACTCTAGAAGTATGGAAATACCAAGCTTATAGTTTTCCAACTGATACTTCAAATGTAATTTTTCTTGCTCGGAGAAATCCATCGGATAAAATTTATTTGCAAGTTTGCAAATATCCTCAATGTTGAATGATCTATAACCATCCCTAGGATCCAAAGCTGAGCTAAGAACAAACAATTCCATTACATCTTCCATAAACCTATTGTTTAATTCTTGTAACTGGGAATCAACTGTAACCATAAAAATGTCAACTCGAAAATGATGTTCCATGGTGAGCTGATCTCTTTCAGAACGAGACCGACCTCGGCCTCCTTTATAAGGACAACTCATATCAGGAATCTGTATGCCATGATCATTAGAAAATAATTTAATTTTCTCCAACAATGGAACCTATCCATCTTCTCTAAACTTTTGAATAAGTATCTTCGCTGTAGACACCAAATGCATTGCATTTAATATATCTTGAGATTTACTTTGCAAAGCTTGGCAAAGATCATCAGTTTACTCTATGATATCCCCCATGAGATGTAAGATGAAGACAAACTCAAAAGATGTAATGGAATCATAAACTCCATCTGCCTCAGCTCGTTGATTCGATTTGCTTCCATCATTAATTATGTTGCTTAGGACGCAGATTAGCAGAACATGTTTATCAAACTACAAATGGAACCCAAATGAGAACCCTATCGAGTATCTCCAGCCCGTTTCAATGTTCCAATATGATTTTTTCCTTTACCAGTCTCAAATTCATCATCAATGGCAAGCTTTTCAGCAATATCTGCAGCCTGAGCAACTCTTAATTGATCATGTCTTTTGCAAGATGAGCCAACTATATTAATTGCTCGAGTCAAGTAAGAGAAAAATTGATTGACAGATATAACCTGTTTAAATGCTCCTACTAAAGCCAATTGAAGCCGATGAGCAAAGCAATGAACATAATATGCGAATGGACACTAAGCACAAAATAGAGCCTGCAACCTAGTCCATTCTCCAAGCATGTTACTGACACCATCATATCCTTGACCACGAATATTTTGCACACTAAGGTTATGACGAGAAAAGACAATACAAATTTCTTCTTTCAAAGTTTCCGAAGTGGTATCTAACACATGAACTATGTCAAAGAAACGCTCTTTTATAAAACCATATTTATCAAGAAATCTCAAAACAATTGCCATTTGCTCTCTTTTCAATTCATCTTTAGATTCATCAACTAGAATGCAAAAATTCCCATCATTAATATCCTCACGAATGAATCTTTGTATTTTATCAGAGAAAATACTAAGAATCTGCTTTTAAATCCCATGGGAATGATAGGAAGCATTTTGAGGAGCATTTTCCAAAACCACTGCTGCCACATCCTCATTATAAGAAGCCAAGAGCTTTATCAACTCAATAACATTCCCTCGGTTGTTAGATTCATGGCGTTCATCACGACCTCTAAAAGCACAGGCTTGGAATGTTAACCATTTAATCACATCTATCGAGGTCTTCAATCGCAAACGATTTCTAACAATTTGTATGGAAGTTTGTTTTTCAACAATTGCCTCAATATGTTGCGATTGATTTGTTAAATCACAACAACATTTGATAGCAACTCTATGCAATGAGTTAGGATCCTTGCCCATATGCGATAACAAAGGACAATTCTTTCCTTCATTGACTTTCTTCCAAGAAGAAAATCCGTCGACTGTAAAAGCACTAGATCCAGGGCGTCCAGTTGGCTTAGTAAAAAGAAAACATGGAAGGCAAAACGCACGATTTTTTGTTGGAGAGTATTCCAACCAATCCGGAAATAACTTGTACCAAGAATCTAAAAAACAACGCCCATTCTTATCAGTTTCAAAAGGTTGATTGTTGACGTAACCCATATGGCACGGATTTGATATGGCTCGGATTTGATATAAGCACGTCTGATCTCATCACGTTCAGATACTAGGTAATTCCATATTTGTTGACGTAACCCCGGATCCCTCACCAAAGAAGATGTATCAACATCTTTAGATTCGGCTCTTGGAAGTTTAAAAGGACGTTGTTCCAGAGGAGTTGAAGTTTCAACATTATTGGTGGAACTTTGAACGATATTTTCATAACCTCTTTTTTTAAAGAAGGAATCAAGTTTTTTGTTCGCTATGATTAACTTACCAATTGTACCTGAATCACAAACTAGCAGACAATTAGACCACCCATATTCAAACTTCAATCAACAGACATAAATATGAAAACAATCACCTTAAATAAGCCCATTAATTCTTAGACATAAATAATAATTGTATTTGAATAAAAAACTAACAAACAATTGGGGCACCTATGTTCAAATTTACAAACTACCCTACTGAAGAAAAAAAAGAAAAAATATTGCATAAATCCCAATTAATCTCAGACATAAATTATTGAAACTTCAACCAACAAAGAAAGAAATATCAGTATAATATAAGCTCAATTCATCACTATCTCACAATTGAGCCAACTGTATGCAAATTTATTTAATACCCTTCACTCTAAGCATCCAAAATCAACAAATTAAAGCAAACCCATATATGATATAACTTTAATCCCAAAAAAGCCACAAAGATCAAAGATGAGAATATTAAAGTTGAGAGCTAATTTGATTACCTTCTTGAGGACAAGGGCTAGGCATTGCACTCCGTATCGCTCGTCTCGTCTCTTTACGCCTCTCAATTGTTTTCTTTACTTTATTTTAATCTTAGTGCTTGTTTAAAGCTTCTCCAGCAAATCTTAGCCTTTATATATATATATATATGTAAAAGTTTCATATTTTACATTTTGACCCACTAAAGTTTCTAAAATTTTGCTTTCATCTTGACCTAATTTAAAAAATACATATACATAGATTTAAAATAGATTATTATATATGTTAAATAATTCAAAAAAAATTCCAAATAATTTAAAAAAAAAATTTTTTTTGGGGGGGGGGGGTGCTACTTTATATAATTTTGAAATTATCTAAAAAAAATTTGGGGGTATGAACTCCTATAATTTTAAATTATTTTAAAATTTCTAGTATAATATATGATATTTTTCAAATTTTTGGGGGTGCGACTGCCCCCCCCCCTAAATCCATTCCTGATTGAGCTTATATTGTACTGATATTTCTGTCTTTGTTGGTTGAAGTTTCAATAATTTATGTCTGAGATTAATTGGGATTTATGCGATATGTTTTCTTTTTTTTTCTTCAATAGGGTGGTTTGTAAATTTGAACATGGGTGCCCCAATTGTTTGTTAGTTTTTTTATTCAAATACAATTATTATTTATGTCTAAGAATTAATGGGCTTATTTGAGGTGATTGTTTTCATATTTATGTCTGTTGATTGAAGTTTGAATATGGGTGGTCCAATTGTCTGCTAGTTTGTGATTCAAGTACAATTGTTAAGTTAATCATGGTGAACAAAAAAATTGATTCATTCTTTAAGAAAAGAGGTTCTGAAAATATCGTTCAAAGTTCCACCAATAATGTTGAAACTTCAACTCCTCTTGAACAACGTCCTTTTAAACTTCCAAGAGTCGAATCTAAAGATGTTGATACATCTTCTTTGGTGAGGGATCCGGGGTTACGTCAACAAATATGGGATTACCCGGTATCTGAACGTGATGAGATTAGACGTGCTTATATCAAATCCAGGCCATATCAACCCAAGGCTCCGAACAATCAACCTTTTGAAACTGATAAGAATGGGCGTCGTTTTTTAGAATCTTGGTACAAGTTATTTCCGGATTGGTTGGAATACTCTTCAACAAAAAATCGTGCATTTTGCCTTCCACGTTTTCTTTTTACTAAACCAACTGGATGCCCTGGATCTAGTACTTTTACAGTCGACGGATTTTCTTCTTGGAAGAAAGTCAATGAAGGGAAGAACTGTCCTTTGTTATCGCATATGGGCAAGGATCCTAACTCATCGCATAGAGTTGCTATCAAATGTTGTTGTGATTTAACAAATCAAGCACAACATATTGAGGTAATTGTTGAAAAACAAACTTCCATACAAATTGCTAGAAATCGTTTGCGATTGAAGACCTCGATAGATGTGATTAAATGGTTAACATTCCAAGCCTGCGCTTTTAGAGGTCGTGATGAACGCCATGAATCTAACAACCGAGGGAATGTTATTGAGTTGATAAAGCTCTTGGCTTCTTATAATGAGGATGTGGCAGCAGTGGTTTTGGAAAATGCTCCTCAAAATGCTTCCTATCATTCCCATGGTATTCAAAAGCAGATTCTTAGTATTTTCTCTGATAAAATGCAAAGATTCATTCGTGAGGAGATTAATGATGGAAATTTTTGCATTCTAGTTGATGAATCTAAAGATGAATCGAAAAGAGAGAAAATGGCAATTGTTTTGAGATTTGTTGATAAATATAGTTTCATAAAAGAGCGTTTCTTTGACATAATTCATGTGTTAGATACCAGTTCGGCAACTTTGAAAGAAGAAATTTGTATTGTCCTTTCTCGTCATGACCTTAGTGTGCAAAATATTCATGGTCAAGGATATGATGGTGCCAGTAACATGTCTGGAGAATGGACTGGGTTGCAGGTTCTATTTTGTGCTGAGTGTCCATTCGCATATTATGTTCATTGCTTTGCTCATCGGCTCCAATTGGCTTTAGTAGGAGCATCTAAACAGGTTATATCTATCAATCAATTTTTCTCTTACTTGACTCGAGCAATTAATATAGTTGGCTCATCTTGCAAAAGACATGATCAATTAAGAGTTGCTCAGTCAATATTATTGCTGAAAAGCTTGCCATTGATGATGAATTTGAGACTGGTAAAGGAAAAAATCATATTGGAACATTGAAACGAGCTGGAGATACTCGATGGGGTTCTCATTTGGGTTCCATTTGTAGTTTGATAAACATGTTCAGTGCTACTTGTGTAGCCCTAAGAAACATAATTAATGATGGAAGCAAATCGAATCAACGAGCTGAGGCAGATGGAGTTTATGATTCCATTACATCTTTTGAGTTTGTCTTCATCTTACATCTTATGGGGTATATCATGGAGATTACTGATGATCTTTGCCAAGCTTTGCAAAGTAAATCTCAAGATATATTAAATGCAATGCATTTGGTGTCTACAACGAAGATACTTATTCAAAAGTTTAGAGAAGATGGATAGGTTCCATTGTTGGAGAAAATTAAATTATTTTCTAATGATCATGTTATACAGATTCTTGATATGAGTTGTCCTTATGAAGGAAGCCAAGGTCGGTCTCGTTCTGAAAAAGATCAGCTCACCATGGAACATCATTTTCGAGTTGATATTTTTATGGTTACAGTTGATTCCCAGTTACAAGAATTAAACAATAGGTTTAAGGAAGATGTAATGGAATTGCTTATTCTTAACTCAGCTTTGGATCCTAGGGATGGTTATAGATCATTCAAAATTGAAGATATTTGCAAACTTGCAAATAAATTTTATCCCATGGATTTCTCCGAGTAATAAAAATTGCATTTGAAGTATCAATTGGAAAACTATAAGCTTGATATTTCCATACTTCCCGAGTTTCAGAAGCTGTCAACCATTTCTAAGTTGTGTCAAATGTTGGCAAAAACAAAAAAGTCGACAAGTTATCCTCTTCTTGATAGATTGATCCGTCTTGTGTTGACTTTACCTATTTCAACTGCTACATTGGAACGTGCCTTTTCAGCTATGAAACTCGTTAAGTCTAAATTGCGCAATAGGATGGAAGATGGTTTTCTGGCTAGTTACTTGATTACGTACATTGAAAAAGACATTGCTCGAGGGTTTGATGTAGACTCTATCATCCATGCTTTTGAGCGTTGAGCTTAATTGAAGATGACTAATTTTAGTAAATAAATGCATGTAGAAATAGTTACTACTTTTTGTAAGTGAATATGGGCAAAAAAATATTCTCAATTGTATGATCATCTTTTGGTACTCAACTATGTTGACAAGGAATATATAGTTCAATATTTTATCGTAACATTATTGATTTTTTTTCATGCTAGTAGAAATTGTTGTTGAATTTCAAATTTTATTGGTTAGAGGTTAAACATACTTTGGCCCCCCCAATGTCATAATCATGGATCCGTCCCTGAGCTCAATCCATCACTATCTCACAATTGAGCCAATTGTATGCAAATTTATTTAATACCCTTCATTCCAAGTATCCAAAATCAACAAATTAAAGCAAACCCATATATGATATAACTTTAATCCCTAAAAAGCCACAAAGATCAAAGATGAGAATATTAAAGTTGAGAGCTAATTTGATTACCTTCTTGAGGACAAGGGCTAGGCGTTGCACTCCGTATTGCTCGTCTCATCTTTTTACGCCTCTCAGTTGTTTTCTTTACTTTATTTTAATCTTAGTGCTTGTTTAAAGGTTCTCCAGCAAGTCTTAGCTTATATATATATATATATATGTAAAAGTTTCATATTTTTCACTTTGACCCACTAAAGTTTCTAAAATTTTGCTTTCATCTTGACCTAATTTGAAAAATACATACACATGAAATTTAAAATAGATTATTATATATGTTAAATAATTCAAAAAAAAAAAAAATTTCCAAATAGTTTTAAAAAAATTGGGAGGGCTACTCTATATAATTTTGAAATTATCTAAAAAAATTTGGGGGTGCGAACTCCTATAATTTTAAATTATTTTAAAATTTCTAGTATAATATATGATATGTTTCAAATATTTGGGGGTGCGGCCGCCGCCCGCCCCCCCTCCCCCCGACGCCCCCCCTAGATCCATCCTTGTGCATAACTGTATGAAATGAAAGCATACATTCCTCTTGGATTATTATCTTGGTTCGTTACATGATCCATACAACAAAAGTAAAATACAATAGTTATGACAAAACTCATACATAACCATCACAAGCAGTCAAGAACACTCTTAATCAACCTCTTTTCGTAACCAAACTCTTTGTCACCTACATATATATATATATATATATAAGGGAGAGGGGTGAGCCATTACCTGTAGAAACAATCTTCTGTGTACAAAATAAATTGAAACAAATCAAGCAAATAAAAATAAATTACTTACCAAATTTATTTTACCGAACTGAATAAATAAATAAAAGATCAAGTCGAGTGTATGACACACTGTTCTTAAAACAAATTCACCCTGCTACGATACTTAAAGATAAAAGGCGTCTATCTCCCAAGATACAATGATCTTCACAAATTGTAGTAGTACTCTAAATAATTTGTACGGCGAACCAAACCTGTGTTCTATGCTCTCTTAATATTTCCTAAAATTATACAAAGAATATAAATGCAACTGAGCAAAATCTAGATAGCAAAAATGAATTTTTTTTCAATACCAAAAAACTGCTAGAAATGGCTGGTATTTATAGGCAAACTGATCAGTCCGAACAAGTACAGTTTTGAACTGAACAGGTATGAAACTGTTTTGAATAGATACAATTCAAAATTCCAACAGATTTATAGTAGTTTCAGATTTGAATCTGTTTGGAAAAACTGTCCGGAACTGCTGGAAACTGCTGGGCAGTTTCTGGAAGTTAAAACCTGTTAAAAAAATAGTTTATTTGTTGGGAATTTTGGACTGAAAGTAGCACAATTATGGACAGAAAATTTGAATTCAAATTTGGTGCAAATTTTGAATTAATTTCCCGCAAGAATGTTTGAAAAAATTCAAATGAATTTTGTTCAAAAAATTAACATTAGAACCGACCTGATTCACACCAACACCCGGCATGGCTCGGCCAGTCGGAAGAACGGTTGCGTGCGCGCGCATGTGATGGTTTAAGCTAAGGTTCAATTTGTCCATAACTCCTTCCTTCTACAAACTTAAGGTGTCCCTTGGGGCCCAACCCAAGTGTTGCCACCTTGAACTTATATATACACATAAGTTCTCTTAAGTTTCCAATGTGGGACAAGCCTTATAAGGAAATCCACATTTTACTTCTTTAAATGTTCATTCCACGAACCCGAAAATGACGTCAACTTCCCATTCACTCATAAATGGTTTTGACGAGCCGACTTTATCGTGTGACTTGCTATGCGGCAAGGAACACGTTACCTCTTTGGACCCATCCTAAAAGAAGTTTGGGACTCACTCAAAATTGGGCTCAAAGTTGGCCCAAAATAAGCCTATAAAAACCAAAATTTCCAACAATCCCCTACATGAATGAAATTTGACGGAAAGAAAATGCAACAACATGATCTAACTACAGAGAGTACATAAATTGGAAATATTTTGCAAAAGATAAGTAGCTTTTGGCTTTGAACCTTCCCTTGAGAGATACTGTCGGATTTACTAGCTAACCAGTGAACATGATGTCTTGAACTGTTCAGCCGTTTGAGTAAATCAAGACAATAGAACTCACACAGTATATTACCAGGCACAGTTTAGTTCTCACTATTGTGTTCATTTTCACCCTGAACAACCTAGTCTTTCATAAGTGCTCTAGAGAATTGTAGCCATTCACAAATCTCATAGAACCGACCCAATTCATACTCATATAGGTGATTCTTATGAAAAGTAACCTGCCATACTCTACTAGGTATACCTAGATATAAGAATCATTAAAAGTATTACTTAACCTAAAACGCTGCAGACATCACTATTTCATTATAGAAATGGGTAGGAGTTTGATTCCCCAGCGATCCTTATAAGTCATACACAACTTGATTGTCCCTTTGAACCTAGATCTTGGGATCTCCAGTCAACTAGGTTGGGTTGCCGTTGTGGTAACTCTTATTTAATAGGCTTAAGTCCCATGTCCCTCAATGAATTCTCAACTAACTTTCTTGCTAACTCTTTGGTTAGTGGATCCGCTATGTTGTCTTTATACTTTACATATTCAATGAAAATAATTTCATTAGAGAGTAGTTGTCTCACGGTGTTATGTCAACGACTAATGTGTCGCGACTTACCGTTATACATATGACTATGTGCTCTACCTATTACTAATTGACTATCACAATGTATGCATATAGCAGGCACCAGTTTTGGCCACATTGGAATATCTTCAAGGAAGTGGCAAAGTTATTCTGCTTCTTCCTCAGCTTTATCTAAAGCTATGAATTTTGATTCCATAATAGACCTAGAAATGCAAGTCTGTTTGGAAGATTTCTAAGATACAGTCGCTCCACCAAGTGCAAAGACATATCCACTGGTGGATTTTGAGTCTCTAGTATCCGATATCCAGTTTGTATCACAGTATCCTTCAGGTATTGCTGGATATCTAATATAATTTCACCCAATGTTACGAGTAAATCGGAGATATCTTAGAACCCTTATAATAGCTTTCTAGTGTTCTACTCTTGGATTACTCGTATATCTACTTAATTTACTTACCGCATAAGCTATATCTGGGCGAGTGCAGTTCATCAAGTACATTAAGCTTCCAATAATTTGGGCATACTCTAATTGAGAAATACTTTCTTGAACATTCTTAGAAAGAAACAAATTAACATCCATAGGTGTTCTAGCAAGATGATTATTATCTTTGCTAAATTTGTCAAGTATTTTCTTAATGTAATGAGATTGTGACAAAGCATAACCTTCTAATGTTTTGGTAATTTTCATACCAAGAATTACATTTGCAATCCCCATGTCTTTCATGTCAAAATGTTTATTCAACATTTTCTTGGTAGTTTTAATCGTGTCATTATTGCTACCTATGATGAGCATATCATCCACATAAAGACATACTATAACATAACTTTTGTTTGTGTTTTTAATATAAACACATTTGTTACATTCATTAATTTTGAATCCATTTGACATTATTGCTTTATCAAATTTCTCATGCCATTACTTTGGTGCTAGTTTTAAACCATATAATGATTTAACCAATTTACACACTTTCTTTTCTTTTCCTGGAATAGAAAATTCTTCTGGTTGTTCCATATAAATTTCTTCATCTAACTCACCATTTAAGAAAGCGGTTTTCACATCCATTTGATAAATTTCTAGATTGTACAACAATGCAATAGCAATTAACATTCTAATGGATGTTATTCTAGTAACCGATGAGTATGTATCAAAGTAATCAAGACCTTATTTTTGTCTAAAACCTTTGATCACAAGTCTTGCCTTGTATTTGTCAATTGATCCATCCGCTTTCATTTTTATTTTGAGAATCCACTTGTACCCAAGAGGTTTACAACCTGATAGCAAATCCACCAATTCACAAGTGTGATTTTGCGGGATGGATTTAACTTCGCTGTTTACAACTTCTTTCCATAAAGGAGCTTCAGGACTGGACATAGCCTTTTTAAAAGTTAAAGTTTCATTTTCTAACAAAAATCATAGAAAATTTGGACCAAAAGATTTTGAGGTTCTAGCACGTTTACTACGCCTAGGTTCCTCTTCCTCATTTTGATTTATCTCTTGTTCTTGTTCTTGATCATGACTAATAATAACATCATAAGATCTTTTATTAGTACTAGTCTCTTATCCAGTCTTGTTTGGAAACACATGTTCAAAGAAAGATGCATTCTGAGATTTAATAATAGTATTTACATGCATTTCGGAATGTTCTGACTTATGAATCAAAAAACGATATGCACTGCTAATCATGGCATAACCAATGAAAATGCAATCAACAGTTTTAAGATCTATCTTAGTCTTTTTAGGACTAAGAATAGCCACTTTAACTAAACATCTCCACACTTTTAAGTATTTGTAGGATGGTAATCTTTCATGCCACATTTCATAAGGTATTTGATTCACTTTTTTTCGGGGTACTTTATTTAAAATATAATTAGCAGAAAGTATTGATTCCTTCCCTAAGTTCTGAGGTAATCCAAAACTTATTAACATGGCATTCATCATTTCTTTTAAAGTCCTATTTTTCCTTTTAGCAATTCCATTTGTTGAAGTGAGTAATAAGTAGTGGTTTGATGAATTATTCCATGTTCTTTACAAAACTCACCAAAATGTGATTCATATTCACCACCTCTATCACTTCTAAGTTTCTTAATTTTCTTATCAAGTTGATTTTCAACTTCATTCTTGTATTGAATGAAAGTTTCCAAAACTTTATCATTTGTTCGAATTAAATAAACACAACTATATCTAGTATAGTCATCTATAAAAGTGATAAAATACTTTTTTTCCACCTCTAGTTTGAATTGATTTAAAATCACAAAAGTCACTATGAATTAATTCAAATGGTTCCGTACGTCTTTCAATTGTATGAAAAGGAGATTTGGATAATTTTGTCTCAACACAAATTTCATATTTTTAGGTAAACATTCCATATTAATTAATCTACGCAAAAATCCATAATTAACATGTCTAAGTCTATCATGCCATAAATTTGAAGACTCAAGCAAGTAAGAAGAAGATGTATTTTTATTAATAACCGAGAGTACAACAGTCATTACATTCATTTTGAAAAGGCCATCAGACATGTAACCTTTTCCTACATACATCCCATTTTTGGTAAGTACAAACTTGTTACTTTCAAAAACTAGCCTAAACTCATTTTTACTCAACAAAGATCCAGAAACAAGGCTCTTGCGAATGTCCGGTACATGCAACACATTGTTGAGAGTGAGTTCCTTTCCATATGTCATCTACAGAATAATCTTTTCTTGTCCTTCAACTTTGGAAGTTAAGGAGTTGCCCATAAAAAAGTTGTTCACCGTTGTCCACTATAGAATAACATGTAAACATCTTTTTGTTGGCCCAGATATGGCGAATAGCACCAGTGTCCACCCACCATTCTTTAGGATTTTCGACGAGGTTTGCCTCGGAAATAACTGCAGAAAGATTTATGGTATCTACATCATTGGAAATTTTATCCACTTCGGTCATATTGGCTTGAGCAACCTTCTTGCATGATCTTCCTTTGGCTTTGCAAAAATCAGTTCCTAAGAACTTCTCTGACTTTTTACCATGATTTACTGGCACGGTCCCAACATAAAGAGAGGTTGGCGCAATTGTAGCCACCATACCAGTACTGGTTTGAATATTAATTTGACCAGTTTCTATAGTCATGAATTCTAAATTATAAAATAAAATTAGAATTAGAATTTTTTATACTACACAGAAAATTAAACCACAGTCACAGAACTAAATTCTGTAAAAATAAAATAAACAAAAATTGTAACTTTTATTTCTAATTAATTTGAAAATAAAATAAAATTTTACTGAAATAAATTAATTTCACACAGAAAATTAAATTTCTATAACACTTTAATAATTAAAATACTGAAACAGAATTTTAATTAATGAACACTCATAAATTATTTCTGAAAACCAAAATTAATTTCTGAAAAACTTCACAAATAAATATTCTGAATTGTCAATGACACCAGTATATTACTACTAGTTGTCAAAGAAAATAAACAATATATTACTACTATTTGTTTTCTAACCAGAATATTATTTTGCAAAATTACAGAAAATAATTTATGTAAGAAGGAGAGAGAGGAAAGGAAACAAACAAAAAATTCTATATAAACAGAATAATTCGAATCTGTCTTAAGATTGTAGGAACATCTTCTGTGTACAAAATAAATTGAAACAAATCAAGTAAATAAAAATAAATTACTTACCGAATTTATTTTACCGAACCAAATAAATAAATAAAAGATCAAGTTCAGTGTGTGACACTCTATCCTTAAGATAGATTTGCCCTACTATGGTACTTACAAATAAAAGATGTTTATCTCCTGGGACACAATAATCTTCACAAATTGTAGTGGCACTCCAAACAATTTATACGGCCAACCAAACTTGTGTTTTATACTCTCTTAATATTCCCTAAAATTATATGAAGAATATAAATGCAACTGAGCAAAATCTAGATAGCAAAAATGAATTTTTTCAGTACCAAAAGACTGCTGGAAATGGCTGGTATTTATAGGCAAACTGATCTGTCCGAACAGGTGCAGTTTTGAACCGAATAGGAATGAAACTGTTTTGAACAAATACAATTCAAAAGTCCAACAGATTCAGAAAGTTTGCACTTGAATCATTCGAAAACTATCTAGAATTGTCAAGCGCTGGGAGTTAAAAACTATTAAAAAAATAGTTTATCTGTTGGGAATTTTGGACTGAAAGTGGCACAATTATGGACAGAAATTTTGAATTCAAATTTGGTGCAAATTTCGAATTAATTTTTCGCAAGAATTTTTGAAAAAATTCAAATGAATTTTGTTCAAAAATTAACATTAAAATCGACCTGATTTACAACCCACACCCGCGCCCAGCACGGCTCGGCCGGTTGGACAAACGGCAGCGCGCATGTATGTGGTGGTTTGAGCTAAGGTTCAATTTGTCCATAATTCCTCTCTTCTACAAACTTGGTGTGCTGCTTGGGGCCTAACCCAAGTGTTGCCACCTAGAACTTATATACACACATAAGTTTTCTTAAGTTTCTAATGTGGAACAAGCCTTACAAAGAAACCCATATTTTACTTCTTTAAATGTCCATTCCACGAACCCGGAAAACGACGTCAAGCTCTCATTCACTCATAAATGGTTTTGACGAACCATCTTTACCGTGTGACTTTACATGCGGCAAGAAACACGTCACCTCTTTAGACCCACCCCAAAAGACGTTTGGGACCCACTCAAAATTGGGCCCAAAGTTGGCCCAAAATAAGCCTATAAAAACCAAAATTTCCAACATTACCTAATGAATAATATTATAGTAAAGTGGTAAATGAATGAATTCCAATCATATTTGCAAAGCATAATTTCATATCACATTTCCAAAAGTATTCGAATATTTCTTATATACATAGCTCATTTTCAAAACATGTTAGCATAGTTGTACGGGAAAGAAATACGCCTTCTCGTATAATCCTGTTGATCAAGTCTGCGCTTCTCCGTACAACGTCGCTTTATTACCTGAAAACACAAACGTGAGCTAGCCGACGGGTGGGTACCGGAAACCTCTCCGATGCCTAAGTCAGTAAGCTTGACAAATAGACAAAAGTTCTGCGTATTCAGAAAACAAAGTTGTGTTACCTCTCCAAAGGTGATATTGGTGAGCTTTTATAGGTTTCGTGTGGCACAATCCTAGTAGGACTCTTACTCCTCCATGCAGAGTCCTCCTAGGACTCATACTCCTGAGAGATAATGCTTCTCTCAACACCCCCCTCACTACTTAAACCAAGTGAGATGGTTTTTACCATAGCCGAACTACCTTACGACCGAAGTAAGCAAGGCACCTATGATTTTCAACCGAGCTATGCTTAGACCGGCTCTCCATTATGGCTCGGCCCATACCTCCCTTTCCCTTATCTCGGCTTTCTCATACTAAGACCGAGCTATCCATAAGAGTGGAGCCAAACTAATTACTGAAGACCGAATTCCTCACAACACATCCCTTAACCGAAGTAGAATAAGCCGTATGTGACCGGACTAGATACCACGGTTGTGACCGGTCTAACTCCAAGACTACTTCTTCAGACCGGAGTAACTTATATGGTCTTTTTACTCAGCCCTTCATAGTGCGGCCCAAAAACAACCCACTACTTAGCTCGGCCCAATATACCCAGCTCGGCCCAATTTTCATATAAATTACCCTCTCAATTGCCCCTTAATTCCATCTGCGTAGCATGATAGGGATTACCTGACCATCAACCGAGCTAGAGTTCGTAAGCCTTTCCAGCCGAGCTATAATCCTATAGCTATTCCGGCCGAGCTGTAAAACCTGCTAACTTCTCCAGCCGAACTAAAATCTATTTAGCTTATCAACTGAGCTAAGTCTAAGCCGAGCTGTGCACGTCCGATCAAAACGTCTCTTCAGTGACAGCGACTGAAACGCTTCTTCTCCCAGGGACACATGGCAGCCTCTAATTAGTTCGCTGCAGCTATCACGCCGCCCTCGTACTCCACACTTTTTGAACAGTTCCCGCTATTTTTCCTCCTAAACAAAACAATCCCTTTATTTTCTTCGATCTACCTTTACACTTTTTACTTCTCGTGTTCTCTCTCTCTCTGTGCTTCTGCTTTTCCAACTCCTTCCAATCTTCTAAGCTCGTGTTTTCACTGTTGCTGCTGCTCCATTCTCTAGTTCTTTCTCTCTACCAGGTAAGCACACGAATCCATTCTTGTTTTTTCCTTTATTTTCTGTATTCTGTTTCATATGTTTGTAGTGTGTTTTTGCAAAACACTTCTTGCTATTATTTTTGTACTTTTTCTGGAAAGAACTTGCCTGTAGAATGCTAGAACTTCATGAATCTTCAAGTAATAGCTAGTGGAACACCTTATTTGATCCAAAAAACCCGTCCAACCGAACTAGGAATTTGTTTTTGCTATATAAAGATATAGGAAAACTGGAACCGAACTAGCACTTGTGCACATCACAGTAGTTTCAATAGGCCACCAACTGATTCACATTAGCCGAAATAAAAACGCACCGAACTAGAAAATTTTGGCCCTCGATCGAAGCTAAGTTTAGGGGCTAAGCCGACTTTCTCGCTTTCTAAACCAAACTCGTAAAGTCGCCTTTATGCCCAACCGGAGTAACAAATCCAATAGGTAAAACCGAAATAACCAAACATCCTACCGAGCCGAGATAACAAGCACCTTGGTTACAACCGAGGTAGATCCTGTAGTACACTGCGTAGCCGAAGTAGGACTTGTCTATTCTTGCTTTGTTTTTTGTAGCACGGTCAACGATTTGTGCTTAACACCTTGTTTTCCACTTTGCAGACTTAGGTTGCCAAGCACTTCACTGCGCTCAACCGAGCTACTGAGCACACTCTTTCGACCGAGATAATTTATTCTTAATTTATACAATAAATGGGAAAATATAGGTTCCTAGTAGAAATCCCAAGAGGCCTAGCCGAATTCCGAAAGGATTACAACATTCCAGCCGATGTAAACCTTACCCTGGCTGAACAAGATGTTGACCCATGGGACAACGAAGGCTTTGTCCCCTTCACCCTTCAATCAATAATAGAAACCGGACTTAGATTCCCAGTCCAACCTTTAATATGCGAATTCCTAAGGCAAACCAGACTGTGCCCAACCCAGCTATCTACCAATACATACCGCATAATAATGGGAATAGCCGCACTAAACCACCAAACCGGTCTCAACATCGGTTTAGCCGAAATACTCCATCAATACTCTATAGGATCCAAAAATGATGGCTGGTGTTCTTATTTAAGAATACGCCGCAACCGAGAGAAAATAATAAAACATACACCGGACAAAGACCTAAATGATGACGACTTCTTCTGGGTGTCTGGCAATTTTGAAGACCATCAAGCCCAGATTCCTGGCCGAAGAATAAATTGGAAAAAAGGAGAACCCGGTATACATACTTCGGTCGTATTTCACTTTTTCTTTATTTCGGCTTTTTCCTCTGAACCGAACTAACAGTTTGTCTTTTTTTGCAGATAAAGCCCATCTCCTATCAAATTACGGCTACCCCAACCTCAGTATTCTACGCGCCGCACTACGAGTTAAGGAGAGAAGTTGGGCAAAACTTCTAAATTTCAAGCCGACCTACCGATACAGCGGTCGCCGAAAAGCAAAGGTGACCGACTTTCTTCTTGAAGAGGCACCAGAACCCGACCCATCCTTGCCCCAGATCAATCTTGTGCCCCGTACTGCCGAACAAGAAATGGCAAAGAAGAATAGGCTAAAGGCCCTTCTAACCGCTACAACTCTAGCCGACGTGCGACTAACCGGCCAAACCACTGAAACCGTAGTGGCCCTCCCATCCCAACAGCCATCCACCTCTCGCCGAAACAAGCATGCTCGAACTAGCCAAACTGAGCCACGTCTTGCTGACGAGGACGAGACCGTTCTACCACAAAGCCCTCCGCCAAGTCCGCCACAAAGCCTCCAACCGGAGCAAACCGACCGAACTGCCACTTCCTCCAAATGGGCTCCTATCCTCTCCTTCGACAACCGAGATATCACTGCTTCGGATTCGGTGGTTGCTGAGAAGGACCACTTGTTGGCTTTCAACCTGGCCAAAAGTGTGTGCCTTCCCAAGGATATGGAGCATCATTACAAACAACTTCATACCGAGCTGAAGTTAATCCGGTCTTCCACTAAGTCCATGATCCTGGTAAATAGCTTCTTCCTTCTATGTAATTTTTTCCAACTTTCAGTCCGGCTAAATTTACTTCTCCTTTGCAGGCCATCCAGAAAAACCAAGTCACTCATAGGAGGGTAATGGAACTTCGGCGTAATACAAGGGAGGCAATGGCGGAGGCCAAAGCAAAGTCGGCCGAGCTAGAGGAAGCCAAAAAAGAGCTGGCCGAGCTTCGTGCTGAGAACGGTCGACTGACCGAAGTGGTTAATTCGGCCGAGGCTGAGAAGCAAAGGTTCGCTATTGAGACAAAGGACAAGTACCTGCGTCACTTGGCTTCGATTGAGAAGAAAAAAGATACCGAAATAAACGAACTGAAGGCCGGAATAAAGAAAGCCGAAAAACGAGGCTTCAAGAAGGCCGAAGAAGCATACACTCTACAATGTGACGCAGCAAAAGATCTATTTTTCAAATGTGGCTGGAGGACTGCGGTGGAGCAGCTCGGTTGTACGCCCGACACCGAGGTCTACAATGCTCCACCGTACTCCATTCCGGCTTCACTATCGTAGTATGCTGCCGATCTTCAAAGGCAGTTTCTGGAAGGGTCTGATGAAGATGATGATGATGATGATGATTCTGAAGAAGATGAGCCAACTCCTACCTCGGTCATTAATGAGCAACCCAACAACCAGTCAGTTCGGCTGGAGCCGGTCATTGAAGACCTTACTAACGAGCTGCTGACTGACAAAACGCAGCCAACTAAGACGGAGGTTCAAGCCGAAACCGAGCTCCCAGCCCAAACCGTGCTCCCAGCTGACACCAGACTCCGGACGAATGCCGCTGATGAATTTGATGCCGAACTTGATGCACTTCTATGCTGATTTTTTTCTTTCTCTTCTTTTGTATTTGAACTTTGTAACCGGGCTGTGGCCCCCCAATTGTACTTGCTTTGCACTTCAATGAAAAAATCTTCTTCAACTCTTATTCCGGTTTGTTTTCTTGTTTGAGTATGCTTGCATTTGTAATGAAATTTCCATGAATTCATTTGCTCAACTGTGATTTCGGTTTTAGCTATCTAACTCACTAGTAATGAAATTTCCATGAATTCATTTGTTCAGCTGTGATTTTGGTTTTAGCTGTCTAACTCACTAGCCAACCACTCTTTAGCCGATATAACTACTTCGGCTAAAGAGTACAAAGAGTTGGTTTAATCCAGCCAACCACACTTCGGCCGATATAACTTACTTCGGCTAAAGAGTACAAAGAGTTGGTTTAATCCAGCCAACCACTCTTCAGCCATACACTTACTTCGGCTGAAGAGTACAAAGAGTTGGTTTAATCCAGCCAACCACTCTTCAGCCATAAACTTATTTCGGCTGAAGAGTAACAAGTGTTGGTTTAATCCAGCCAACCACTCTTCAGCCATAAACTTACTTCGGCTGAAGAGTAACAAGTGTTGGTTTAATCCAGCCAACCTCTAGGTTGGTTTTTCCAACCAACTTAGAATAAAGTGTTTTGGTTATACCGACCAAACGTCCTGCAGCATGGATCCTGATACTGGGCTTAGGAGGGGTGTTGGTTTAATCCAGCCAACCTCTAAGTTGGTTTTTCCAGCCAACTTAGAATAAAGTGTTTGGTTATACCGATTAAACGCCCCGCAACTGGATCTTGATCTGGTCGAGGAAGGGTCATAGTTGGTTATTCCAGCCAACTATGTTTACAATGCTACTAACTTACGAAAGCTACTTTCTACTGAAAACAATTATGCTAAAAAAGAATCGATTTGTTTTATTGAGAAAGTAAAAAATTACACATACTTAAAGAGAAAAAAAGCTAGAAATAAAACAACTTGAGATTTGCAGTGTTCCACGACCTGGGAATTGCTTTGCCGTCCTCATCTTCTAAGTGGTATGCCCCTTTGCCTGCTAATCCAACCACTTTGTAAGGTCCTTCCCAATTAGGTCCCAACTTGCCATCTCCTGGAACCAAGGTGTTTCCCATCACTTTGCGCAGCACCCAATCTCCGATCTTGAATTGCGTTGGATGCACTGTTTTGTTATACTTTCTAGACAACTCTTGTTGGTAGGAGGCGATGTGAACCAATGCTCTGTCTCTTCTTTCTTCCGTAAGGTCAAGCTCCAATGCTATGGCTTCGCCATTTAAGTCTGGATCAAAGTTTTCGCTTCGAATTGTGGGGAGGCCAACTTCTAATGGGATGACTGCTTCCATGCCATAAGCTAAGGAGAATGGTGTTTCTCTTGTTGATCATCGAGGCGTGGTGCGATAAGCCCATAAAACATGGGGGAGCTCTTCTGCCCATTTGCCTTTTGCCTGTTCTAACCTCTTCTTTAATCCATCCAAGACTACCTTGTTTGATGCTTCAACCTGACCATTTGCTTGGGGATATGCCGGCGTAGAGTTGTAGAACTCTATCTTGTATTCTTCACAAAAGCCTCTGAAAATTCTGCCGTCGAACTGAGTACCGTTGTCTGAGATTAATGCCTTTGGTATGCCGAATCGAGTGATGATATTCTGCCAGACGAACTTCTTTACATCTTTCTCCTTGATTGATGCCAAGGCTTCTGCTTCCACCCACTTTGTGAAGTAGTCGGTTGCGGTAAGAAAGAACTTCCTGTTGCCTGGTGCTGTTGGAAGTGGGCCTACTATGTCCAATCCCCACATTGCGAAGGGCTATGGGCTAGTTAGAGGTAGAAGTTCTCTGGCAGGTTAGTGTATTTGGTGTGTGAACTTTTGACACTTTTCGCACTTTTTAACATACTTCTCTGAATCCGCTTGCATGTATGGCCACCAATATCCTTGCGAGATCGCTCTGTATGCCAATGATCTTCCTCCTTGATGGCTGCCACAAACACCCTCATGTATTTCGAATAGGAATGCTTCCACTTTGCTGGGGTGAACACACTTCAAGGAAGGTCCTGAAAACGACTTCTTGTACAATGCCAAGGATGGGGAGAGCCAAAATCGCTGTGACTTTGCTCTTATTCTGTTGGCTTCTTTCTTCCCTTCTGGTAAGGTGCCGTCTTCCAGGAACAGTATAATGGGATCCATCCAAGAAGGGCCTAACTCTGCACAACATACCTCTTCTGCTTCTAGGTCTTCAATGCTCGGTCTAGGCAAGTAGTCGATTAGTAGGGGGTGAGGTATGGAGGTATCTGCCATTGAGGCGAAACCTGCAAGTTCATCTGCTCTGCCGTTTCCTCTCTGCCGATCTGTTCTATTCTCACCACTTCAAACTTCTTTATCTCCGTTTTGACCAGTTCTTGGTACTTGGCCATTCTATCATCCTTTTCCTCATAGTCGCCAGATATTTGGTTTACCACCAGCTGCGAGTCGCTGTAGACCATTAGCTCGATGGCCTTCATGTAGAGTGCTGACTTGAGACCTGCTAGAAGCGCTTCATACTCTGCTTCGTTGTTTGACACTAGGAAGCCAAGGTTGATTGCCTGCTCCATTACTAGGCCGTCTGGAGAGATGAGAACTATGCCAAGTCCTGCTCCGTGCCGGTTGGATGCTCCGTCCACGAAGAGCTTCCACATCTCTCCAACGAACAACTTCCAGTAGGTGGAGGGATCAGATGATGCCTTGGGATCTTCCATGTTGCTGGTGGCTTCTTCAGAGTTCATGCTCGCTGTCTGCCCCTTGCTTTCTGTTTGCACCAAGTCTTTATTTGTCGGTGAGTCCTGACTTGTTGTAGCATGGTTTGTTTCTTCCTTCCTTTCTTTACTCGTCGCCTTTGGGGCCCGATCGAGTAACCAAGATTAGGCGTTATGTTATTCCGACGTCAACTTCCATCCCTAGTTCGGTTGTCTCAGTTAGGTCGACTGGGCAGATGTGATGACTTCCTGGTGTGAATTCTGTGACAAAATCTGCCAATGCTTGTGCTTTTATTGCGGTCCTAGGTTGGAACTTGATGTCGTATTGTCCCAACTCCACTGCCCACTTCAGAATTCACCCTGAGAAGTTCGCTCTTTCAAATAAAGCCTTTAATGGGAAGGCTGTGAGAACAACTATGATGTGGGCGTGAAAGTAATGCGATAACTTCCTTGAGGCCATCATCAAGGCCAATGCCAGTTTCTCCAGTGGCAAGTACCTTGTTTCGGCACCCAGTAATGTCTTGCTGACATAGTAGATAGGAAGATGTTGGATTCCTTCTGCGCGGATCAATACCGCGCTAATTGCATGCTGCGAGACCGCCAGGTATAAGAAGAGTTCTTCTCCAGGGATTGGGGTTACAAGTAGTGGTGGAGAAGACATGTATTTTTTTAGGCTTTCCAGGGTGTGGTCGCATTCTTCGTCCCACTCAAACTTAGCCTTTAGTGCATGGAAGAATGGTCGTAGCCTGTCTGATGACCGGCTTATGAACCGGTTGAGTGCAGCCGCCATGCCAGTGAGATGTTGCACTTCCTTCACTGAGTTTGGCCTCTCCAAATCCTGTATTGCTTTGATCTGAGAAGGGTCCGCTTCTATACCTCGGTTGGTCACCAAGAAGCCTAGGAATTTGCCAGATCCTACTCCGAACGCACACTTCGACGCGTTGAGGCATAACTTATGCTTTTTCAGGATCTCGAACATCTCACCTAGGTCCTTGAGATGGTCATTCTCATCTTTGCTCTTGACCACCATATCATCGATGTAAGCCTCTATTGTTCTGCCTAACAATGGCTCAAACATCTTGGTGACCATTCTTTGAAATGTCGCCCCTGCATTCTTCAGGCCGAAGGGCATGACCTTGTAGCAGTACAATCCTCTTGGAGTTGTGAAGGATGTGACCTCCTGGTCTGGTTCATGCATAGCGATTTGGTGGTAGCCTCTGTATGCATCCAGAAAGCTAAGTCGGTTGTGCCCTGCCGTTAAGTCTACCAGTTGATCTATCCTTGGTAGAGGAAAGCTATCTTTTGGGCACACCTTATTGACTGTTTTGTAGTCGACGCAGACACGCCACTTGCCATTCTTCTTTGGCACTACGACGGTGTTGGAGATCCATCTTGGGTAGTGCACCTCTCTGATTGCCCCTGCTTCTAGCAGGTTTCCTACTTCTTCCGCCACTATTTCGGCGTGGTGGAGTGTCGATCTGCAGGTGCGTTGAATGATCGGTCTGGCAGAAGGGTGGACGTTGAGTTGGTGACAGATGAAGTTGGGATCAATGCCTGGCATGTCGTATGGGGTCTAGGCGAACACTTCGATGTTGGAGGTCAAAAATTCCATGACCTCCAATCTCTCAGTGCTAGACAACAACGAACCAAGCAGAAAGAACCTATCCGGGTTCTTTTCATCTATTCTGATCTCCACCAAGTCCTCTACCGCTTTCTGACTAGCCGCTTTGCCGACATCCGTGAATAGTTCATTATTCTCAGGTTCTTCAACCGAATGAACGTATCCTTTGGCAGCGCGGCTGCCATTCACTGTGACAAAGCACTGTTTTGACATGATCTGATCTCCATAAACTTCTTCTATTACTCCGGTGTCATTTGGAAACCGCATCACTTGGTGGTAGGAGGACGCCACCGAGCGCATGGCATGCAGCCATGTTCTGCCCAAGATAATGTTGTAAGTGGAGGGGACCTTCAACACCCAAAACTCCACTTGTTTTGTCACACTTCTTGCTCTGACTGGGAGGATAATTTTGCCGACGGGCCATTCTGGCATGGAGTTGAATCCAATAAGGGGAGATACGGCCGGCGCCAAGTCTTTATCTTGCAACTTTAGTTGTTTGAAGGTTTCATAGTACATGATTTCACATGAACTACCTTGGTCAATCAGAATCCGCTTGACGTCAAAATCCTTGACTCGGAGAGTGACGACCAAGGCATCGTTGTGAGGGCAATAAATCCTTGCCAAGTCTTTATCCGAAAAAGACATGACATTTGTGGCCTCTGTTTTCCCCTTCTTGACGACTGGTTGGGCACTTAGCACCTCTCTTAAGTGCTCATCCTTTTTTAATGAACCTCTGAGCTCACATACACGCTCAGGTTCAAAGACTCCATGTATTACGTTGATGACGCCTTGGGGCGGGGCGTCGATCGGCATTCCGTTGGGGTTATTATGGTCCTGGGGGGCTGGCTGTGCCCCTCCTTCAATGTATTTGTCCAAGTGGCCTGCTGCCACCAACTCTTCCAGATGCTGCCTCAATGGCGTGCAATTCTCAGTGCGATGCCCCTTTTCTTTGTGGAAGGTGCACCTGGATCTGTCGTCATAGTCCTTCTGGGCCTCGCCTAGCTTGGTTGGCCATTTGACGAAAGGCTCGTCTCGAATCTCACTAAGTATACGGTAGATCGGTTTCTTGAATACCATGGTTATGGAAGTGCGGACTCTCAACCATCTCTTGTCCTGGTCCTCGCCGTTGTCTCGCTTTCGGTTTTGGCGATCTATCAGATTGACCTTTGCCGAGGTCTTCTTCTCTGGTGCTGTGGTCGTGCCAGATTTTGCTTTGGCACGAGCACTATCCTCTTCCACCCTGATGTACTGATGCACTCTCTCCATCAGGGCCTCTATGGTGAGGGGCGGTGTCATGGTGATAGAGTCCCTCAGTCTATTCTCGATTGGAAGGCCTCTTTTATATTGCGCAATGGCGAGATTGGTTGGGCAGTCCCCAATTTGGTTGAATGTCTCCCAGTAGCGGCTGTTGTATGACCTCAGGGTCTCCTTATCGCCCATGTCGATGGAGAGTAACTGGTCAATCTCCACTGGGGTTTTCGTGTTCGTTCTGAATCGTGTTACAAATGCCTCCGCCAGTTGCGCCCAGGAGGCTATGCTGCCCTCTGGAAGCTTTTCAAACCAAGTCAAGCCAAGGTCGCCAAGGCTTGAAGGGAATAGGATGCACATCAAGGCCTCGTTCCGCCGGTATTTAGCCATGACCTGGCGAAAGTGGCTCAAGTGCGAGTAGGGGTCCGTCTTCTCCTCATACGTTGTGAATTTGGGCTGTAGGAAGCCTGACGGAAGGGGCGCGTTTTCTATCGCTAGGACGAATGGTGAGGTCTGCAGCCTCGCCAATGCCTTGTCCATTAGTTCGTATGCCGGGCGCGGTATTGACATTCCAACCTCGATGCTTCCATGCGTCCGAGGAGCCAACCGCTGTAAGGCAAGAACCCTGTGTGGATCGCGCGCCCTGGCGTCCTCCTTCCATCGTGCCTTCTCTTCTAGCACGGATCGTAAGTCGGACGATTTGGGTAATTCCGTCTGTCTAGACCTTGTCTAGTGCGTATGTGAGGGCCAATATGTGCTTCCCTCAGTGTACGACCTCTCAGACCTGGAGTGACGAGTCCTGAAAGATCTGGATTGCGTGTCGCCTGTCCTGAGGCTTCTGTTTTCTGCTTGAGAGGGTGTAGAATTCCTACTACGACCCTCTGAGTGGCGAGGGGGCGTCTTGTTATTGCGCCCCTCTCCTGTCGCCACTTCTTTTCCTTTCACCTGGCGTTTTAGAGACTCCATGTCCGCCGCCATCTTACGAATCAATTCGTCTTGTTGTCTGACGCGGTCCTCCAGGATTTGAGGGTCAATCCTGTGCCTTTGTCTTTCTGGGCTTTGCGAACGAGAGGGATGAGGGCTGTTATTCCGCCTTTGTCCCCTCGCATCTCTCCTGGAATTCTGTCTTTGTGGCTCCAGGTCCGCCATGGGAGTGACCAAGGATAGGCCTTCGCGCTTTGTACCCCCATCTGGAGTTTGTCCGTCGATGGCGGACTGAGGTAACTCTTCGTTGTTGGCCATTGATGTTCGAGATAATAAGCTTGATCAAGAGGTTGTTCTTGTCTGAATTCCCACAGACGGCGCCAATTGTACGGGAAAGAAATACGCCTTCTCGTATAATCCTGTTGATCAAGTCTGCGCTTCTCCGTACGACGTCGTTTTATTACCTAAAAACACAAACGTGAGCTAGCCGGCGGGTGGGTGCCGGAAACCTCTCCGATGCCTAAGTTAGTAAGCTTGACAAATAGACAAAAGCTCTGCGTATTCAGAAAACAAAGTTGTGTTACCTCTCCAAAGGTGATATTGGTGAGCTTTTATAGGTTTCGTGTGGCACAATCTTAGTAGGACTCTTACTCTTCCATGCAGAGTCCTCCTAGGACTCATACTCCTTAGAGATAATGCTTCTCTCAGCACCCCCTTACTGCTTAAACCAAGTGAGATGGTTTTTACCACAGCCGAACTACCTTACGACCGAAGTAAGCAAGGCACCTATGATTTTCAACCGAGCTATGCTTAGACTGACTCTCCATTATGGCTCGGCCCATACCTCCCTTTCCCTTATCTCAGCTTTCTCATACTAAGACCGAGCTATCCATAAGAGTAGAGCCAAACTAATTACTGAAGACCGAATTCCTCACAACACATCCCTTAACCGAAGTAGAAATAAGCCGTATGTGACCGGACTAGATACCACGGTTGCGACCGGTCTAACTCCAAGACTACTTCTTCAGACCGGAGTAACTTATATGGTCTTTTTACTCAGCCCTTCGTAGTGCGGCCCAAAAACGACCCACTACTTAGCTCGGCCCAATTTTCATATAAATTACCCTCTCAATAGTACATCCATTAGAGCAAAACAAAACAACCCATTCTAGGTCATCAAAGGGAGATCTCAATAATGGCCATAGTACGAAAATAAATGTCCTCCAATGGCTAGGACTCACTAAGGATGCCACTAATAGATTTATCAAAATATAGGATATTCATTCATTTGGAAACAAAATAAGGATTTCACAAAATATGATATATCATCAAGTTTTCAAAACAATTTTCAAGCATAAATTTATAATAATATTACTTACAAATGGCTCACGAACCAAGGGTTCCACTTCCAACCATGCTTGTCCTACACAAAACATGAACAAAGCATTGAAAACACTTAAACTAGCAAGCTTTTAAATTCATTTCGAGTATTCTAACTTAGCTTAATGTTTCTTAATCTTTCCTTAGATCATCTAGTGCTTTTCTAAGGTCAAATCCAAGTCTTAATTAAGTGTTAATCAAGTGTCCAATGCATGCCTGGAAGCATCCTAGGTGATTAAGGCTTGATGAATATTGGAGTGTGCCAAAGACGTACTTGAAGATCTCTAGATATTCCACATCAATTTCATATACTCTGTATTGAAAAATATCATATTTAGATATTTAGGGTTTAAGGAAACAGGAAAAAATGAAAGGAAACCAAGTTAGGAGTGAAATTAGCATGAAATGGTTAGGAAGAAAGTAAGCAGCTTTCACTAATTTAAACACACCTTTTTGTGTACTTAGAATTTGAATGTGAGACCACCACCATTAGAAACTAGATTTTTGGGGCTTGAATTTAGACTAAATAATTGCTTAAAACTGAATGTAAATGAGAGAGATATGACCATTTAAAGTTATGCGACATAAAATAAATTAAGCTAAAGCAAGGACTGCATGTGCGTCGGCCTTGGTCATACGTGCGCCAACCCAGGCTACTCGAGCGGTGGCTCAAGGAGAGACAGATTGGGTTTTGCACGCTCGTGCACACGATGGTGGCTGCTTGAGCACCCGACGAGCATAATTTGAGTATAGTTCATGTTCTTGGTGTTCTAACTTACTTTTCTTCATTCTAAAGCCTCAAGACTTAATGTTTGATGTACCAAAACATAAATAAATGATGCATGATCCTTCAAAACTCATTTGAATGCCTGATTTCAAGATTAATCCAACCAAAAACATGTTTTAATTCAAGAACTTCTCAACTTAGTTTCTTTTCAAACCCTTTTTTATTTTCTTGATTTCAATCCTTCAAAACATGATGTTTAAGGCTTCAAAACATGAATTGATGATGTGTATTTCATAAATAAACATTTATATGCAATGAATCCTAAACTTAATCAAATCAAAATATGATTTTTCTTGGCAAATCTTCAAGACTACTTTCTTTTTCTTAACTCTCTACATAACTCCAACTTAAATCCTTTAAAATCTGTTCTAATTGATTTTCCAACTAGCTTATAACAATAAAAAAAGATACAGGAAATGATTTCTTACCTAGAAATGATTTTTCCTTGATTTTCCAAGCTTCCATGATTTCTTTTCCTTTCTCCTTCTTTTCTCTTCTTTAGCTCTCAAGAACTCAAGCTCCCTCTCAATTCTTTTCCATCTTTCTCAATTCTTCTCTTTTATTTTATATCTTTTGATTAGCTTAAGTCACTAATTGCTCCATTAGCTTGATTAACCAAATTTAGTTCTAATTAATCATGTTTAGTTCCTAATCTTTATTAGCTTTAGGCTTAATTAATCTCTCTTAACTTTTGCTAATCCCGCTTAAATTTTTAATTAAGCACTCATTAAACTGTATTTATTAGACTAAGATCATTAAGCTCCTCATTTAGTGTTTCCTAAATCATTTAAGTGTTTAATATGCTAATTCAAGTTCAAGATGAATTTCTTAACTCTTCAATACTTACTAAATCTCTTGTCAAATAGATTCTTCTAGGCTCCTTAGGTTCTCTATTAAGCACAAACATTCCTAGTTTTCTAGCTAATGTATTTATCTTCTAAGTTGTTATCCGAACCATTGATATTCTTATCTCTAGAACATTCTAAGGTAATTAAATCAGGTATTTGTAAAATGAGATAGTCAATGGAATAGTTACTTTGACCTAAGGTATTCAAAGATGGATAACGATATAGTTATAATATGTGGCATTTTTTAGGCTATCACACAACCGACAACATGAATTGTCCACTCTAAACTAGGATTCGTGGCACAATCCATCTAGTCATAGCATAGCATGTCTCGAGTTCTGAATACAACAATAATGAAAATAAAGTAAAACATTCATTCTCTATCACATAAATCGAATGAAGAGTAAAGATAGAATGTTTAATTCAAACTCAAAAGTTTTACAAATATCACAATCAAAACATTACAAAACAAAACTATCAAGATACAACTCCGATTACTCAACTAAGGTTTCATTGAAACCCTGAGTGTGATGCTTAGCTACTTATGGAGGTAGAAGAAGACAAAATGGAGGTGGTGAAGATAATGAACCCCATGGATGAGCAAGCCCTCTTCTTTTAGCCTTGGTTGCCTCTCTAAAACAATCCCAAAAAGTCCGAACCCTAATCCCTCCTTTTCTTTTCCCTTATATACTTTCTTTCACTTTAGGCCAATTTTTGCATTTCTGTACATGTGCTTCGAGGTTTGGTCATATGTGCAGCCAAAATGCTTCGCACGTGCGAAGCTTAAGTATGTAGGGTCTCTAGGAGTGGCCGATCGTGCCCCCACTTTGGCTGGTCGAGCGATGGTGGTACGCACGTGCGATGAAGACTAGCTGCAAATGCAATGAAACAGCAGGCAATGAACTTTTGTCGGTCAAGCAGAGGTCCTACTTGTGCGCTACTTTAGCTATTAAATCAAGTGTTACCTGCCAAACCTGCACACATACTCGAAACGCATCATATCTTCCAAATAGCTGTATTTCAAAGATTATAAATGTAACTTAGGTAGCCTTAATGTAGTACATTTCGGCCCAAATCAATAGTCACACAATAAGTCAAATTAAACGAATAAATTCTTAATTTTGAAGATTTTTGTTCCCAAAGGTAAGTTTAACTGCAAGATGATTTTTTAAATTAGGGGAAATTACAAGAAAAATCCTAGACTTTAATTCATGTAACAAAATAAATTTTTAATTTTGTTAATTAAACCTCAATTTTTTGATTTGTTTTCAACTAGACCATTAGCATATTTTCATTAAGCAAAATCAACGAGAAAATGGCATTTTAATCATTAAACTCAATGTAGGTGTACATAAAATGTCTAAATGCCATTTTTCATTGAGTTTAATGATTAAAATACTATTTTTTCCGTCAATTTTACTTAACAAAAATAGACAAATGATTTAGAATGAAAAAAATTAAAAGTTGAGGATTGAGGGTTTAAACTGACAAAATTAAAATTTTAAATTGTATTTTGTTACAAAAGTGATGCTTTAGGGGATTTTTAGTAATTTTTCATTTAAATTATTTATAATCGGTCAATAGGGAGAGAATGGATGGAGTTAAAAAATAAATAAATAAATAAAAATTAAATTATAAGTACATTCTCTAAAATTTATTTAAAATATAAATTTTTTTCTCTTATATTTGAGAAATTACATTTCACCCTTTGAGATTTTCAATCATATTGATATCAAATTTGTGTCAACGGTAACTATAATTTTAAAAATAAATTGTTGACACAAATTTAATCTGTTCAAATAGTTATTGATACCTGATCAGCGTGATTTTTTTAAAGAGATGAAAGACTCGACAAGCCCTATATATTGAACGGTTTGGATAATTGATATGGGCTCTGTGATAGGCCCACGAAAGTCTAACAGGACACTTCAATTGGGAAACTTAACTAGAGAGAAGTTGATTCTCCAAAAAAATTACTAAAAATTATACATATAATATTCATATGGGTATGAGACATGCAACATAGGATACCTATACCCATATAAATATTGTTTATAACTTTTACATCTTTTGAAATCTCTAATATTTTTTTACTTGATTTCATCCGCTAAACAACTCTTAGATTGTGTTTAGTTTATGAATTTAGAGAGTGATTTGGAAAAATATATATATCTATATAATAAAGCAGGACGGATTTTGAAAATATCCTAGAAACAATTGTCCTACTAGGACATTTGAATTGTGAAGATTCACTTGCCTATTTACGTAGATGGATGAGATTATCCCTTAAATATATATCAATTTTCTTCCCGTCCAAATCCTAAACTTCCTCCTCACCCACGTCTCATCTCCCCTCTATCTTTTAAGATCACTCTGTTATTCAATTCTATATTTATCTCCTCCTTCTTTGGTCTCACCCATGTCATTCCCTCTTTATCTCTCTCTCTTCCTCCCTGTTCTTCTTCTCCAATACCCTCACTCCCGAAACTGCGCTCTCCAGCCCTGTTCTTCTTCTTCCATACCCTTATTCCCGAAATTAAATTTTGTGAAGCATTAGGGTTAATTTTCAGGGCTTGCGAACCCCATCAAGCCGATAACGATATGCATGATTGGTGCCGAAGGCTTCATAGGTTCGCATCTCTGCGAGTAACTCATGGCGGTAGACGTCTATAACGACAAGATCAAGCACCTTTTTGAACCGGCCTCCCTCCCCTAGTCCGATTGTATCCAGTTCCACCGCATCAACATCAAGAACGATTCCAGGCTCGAAGGCCTCATCAAGATGGCAGATCTGGTACTCTCTCTCTCTCTCTCTCTCTCTCTATCGCTTCGTTTTTTTATTTTTTGTGAATTTATATCGTTTTGGATCTGTGTGCCTAGAAGCTTAAATGCACATAATTTCTCTAATAGTTATCGCTCTTGAAGCTTCTCACATTGCTGTTTCTGTTTGTAATCGTATTTATGCCAAAAATTATCTTAAATTATGCGTTTTCCAATCCTTTGCTCGCAATTCATGCTGAATGTTGTGTTTTTGTGATGTAGACTATAAATCTAGCGGCGATCTGTACTCCGGCAGATTACAACACACGTCCTCTTGATACAATTTACAGCAATTTCATTGATGCTCTTCCTATGGTATGCATTTTGGATTTTGATGCTTGGTTACTTCTTATTTGAACGGAATTGGTGTGTTTTGATGTGAAGATTCTTCTTTTAACATGAATCGATTTACTGATTGAATTGAGTATCAAGATGTTTGAACCCTGAATGGAATGAAGAATTTAATTTGGTTGTGAAAGATCCAAAATCTCAAGCTTTAGAGATCAATGTTTTTGACTGGGAACAGGTATATTCCACTTTCTTTTTCTTTTTTTTTCATATTTATGATCAAATAATGAGTCAATCTGCATAAATGCCAGACAATTGTGCCTTTTCTTTGTTGAATAATTTTTTGTTTTATATTTTTATTTTTGAAGATGAATGAATAAGTAGGCTATGAATGTAGCATACTCTTAAAACATGGTTGATCAGTTTGACCTAAATACAGAAGTTGTTCTTTCATTCTTTTTCATTTGAAACAAATTACACCCAAAGAGCTAAAAGTAATGACTCTTGATCTGCTGAAAAACATGGACCCAAATGATGCTCAAAATGGGAAGTCACGTGGGCAGATTGTTCTTGAATTGATGTATAAACCTTTTACGGATGAAGAGATGCCAAAGGAAACTGAAGATTCAAATGCAGTAGAAAAGGCTCCTGAAGGAACTCCTGATGGTTGTGGTTTGCTTGCAGTAATTGTCTATGAAGCTCAAGATCTGGAGGGGAAGCACCACACAAATCCCCAAGTGCGTTTACTTTTTAGAGGAGAGGAGAGAAGAACCAAGGTATGTTGTAGCCTATCAACACAATGTTTGTTTGTTCATGATGTACAATCATTCGTTGCATAATTTTCTTAGCTGATACAATGAGCCAACTCAAAACAACAAATGAACCACATCCATCAGCAATCCTTCAAATGTTTTATCATGGTTTTAATTTTGTGTGTTTATTGACTGACAATTGTCTGGCATTTATACAGCCTGTGAAGAAAAACAGAGATCCCAGATGGGAAGAAGAGTTTTAGTTCACACTAGATGAACCACCGACTAATGACAGAATTCATGTGGAAGTAGTTAGCACCTCTTCAAGGATGGGTCTACTGCATCCCAAGGTACACATTGCCTCATTGTTTGAATAAAGTACTCTTTGCTGAAACAAATATAACATGAGTACAGATTTATCTTCTTCTCCACTTTTTTTTTTCTTTTTTTTTTTTTTTTTGTCAGATTGGAAATGAATTCCTTAAGGAATGATTTCTAAACTTTCAGATTGGAATGATTCCTTAAGGTGTGTGTATATTCATTCCTAAACTTTCATCCCTGTAATTTAATCTTGTATTCAAGCTTTGGTCTTTGTTGTTTATAAAGACTCATAACACTTTTGAGTTGGTACGAAAAAACATGTGATACTAGGGATAATTTTTAACATTTTTACCCTCTATGTTGACCTAAAAAAATTTTAAAATGCATAACTTAAGTTCTACAAATCTATTTTTAACAAAATTAATATAGGTAGATTTGGCTTTTTGATATCTTTCAAATAATAAGATCAATATTGAATATGAAATTTAAAAATAAATAAATAATAGATTGATTTTTCGATTAATTAAAATAACAAAACAACATTTTTTTTTTTTTTTTGAGAAAGTAAAAACTCGAAACCACTTTTGGTAATTTTGAATGGATAGATCTCACAACAAAAAAATAAATAATTGGAATAAAAACAATTGTCTAAAACAGAATAACAAGCGTAAAGTTATGAGTTATTGAGATTTTAACATCATAAGTGAATTTTTTTTGCATCTTCATAGACATATTTGTTCAAATTATTTGAATCTGACCGTCTAAATTATTTTAACTTTGTCCCATATTTGAACTTTGTCCCATTACAATTACATTATAATTCTAATATTATTTACACCGTGCCTTCAGGCACGGGCATACGCTAGTATACACTACAAGAATTTACACATTTGCCGACCACTTTTGCCGACCAAAAGAATTTTGGTCGCAAAAAAATGACATTTGCCGACCAAAATATTAATTGGTCGCGAATGATAATTATTTTTGGCGACCAAAATGAGTTGGTCGCAGAAGGTCACATTTTGGCGACCAAAAATGAATTAGTCGCAGAAATTGGTATGCTTTTGGCGACTAACTTCAAATTTCGTCGCAAAAGGTTACATTTTGGCGACCAAAAAAAATTAGTCGCCAAATTAGTACTTTTAGCGACTAATATTTTAGTCACCGTTGATTGAGATTTGGCGGCTAAAAAAGTTTGTCGGCGAAGGTACCTTTTCTGTGACTAATCTGGTCATTTGGTCGCGAAAAGTTTGGGAGGGAAACTTGAAACATGGAGGAGGGAGGAAATGAAAATTTTTTGCGACAAAAAAAAATTTGGTCGCCATTTATAAAACGACGTCGTTTTATACCCACTCTCTCTAAAAATTTGGTCGCCATTTATAAAATTTGGTCGCCATTTCTAATCCCGTCTCTCCTCTGTCTCCAGCTCGCTCTATGTGTCTCTCTATATGTTGATCCGCCCTCTCACTCTCTTTGTATTCTCTCTCTCAATCGGTGCCCACTCTCTCTAGCTCATTGAAGTCCCTCACCACCATTGCTCACGTCCGTCGCACATCGCCATCGCCCTCTGTCTAATGGACTCCTCATTTCTATGGGATCCTCACCCAATCTCACCTCATCGGCCGACATACGCCATCGCTAAGCGCCACCGCTACCATCGATCCTCACAGTTCTTTCTCACTCGATGCATCTGTCTGTCTCTCTCTGTTTCTCGCTCTCTCCCTCTCTAGCCTTTGCCCTCGGTTTCTCTCTCTCTCTCTATATATATATATATAATTTGGGGGCTATGGAAGAAGAGAGGATTGAGGTCGTAAAGCAAACCTGTGTTGTGATTGATGTAATGTGGATTTATTGATTCGCCATCAAAAGCGAAAGCAACAAGGAAAAACTAATTTCTGCACTTCAGGACCTGTGCAAGGAAAAACCAATTTGCACAAGAACGAAAATAAGGGTTTCTCGATGGTCTTGTTCAGGATTTCGAGTTATGTTTGCTGGTGTTATTATTGAGCAAAACTTGTATAGTTATGAGGTTAGGGGACTTCTCATGCCTTTTATGTGAAACGAACCCTTTTTAAGGTTATTTTGAGGTTTTTCCGTACTAGTGTACTGAAATCCTTATTTTTATACACTGGTTTATAATTTTTTGACAGAAACCTTATTTTCGTTCTTGTGCAAATTGGGAACTTATTAAGCTACAGAGAATTTTACCTTTATAAATTAACTAGTTATTCAATTGCTTGCGAGGAACGGTGTTCTGGAAACTCATGCTGTTGTTGCTGAACTATTTTTTGTGAACCAATCCTTGGCGATATGGATTGCCTGGTTGAACTGGCAGAATGGTGAAAAGGATCATCAGTGGCCCACTATAAAGCCTTTTATATATTAAATATTTATACTAGTAAATAGTTATAGAACTTGCTTGGTGTGAACCAAAAAGTGAAGAAGTATTGTTTTTTTCCTAATTGTAAATTTGTCTTGACAAACTGCATCAGTCTTTGATTAATTGTATCGGTTTTTAATCCTTTAACCCCTATAAAAGCGTTTTTATTGATGTTGTGCATAAAAATTATATAGAGGTGAAGTATGGGGAGAGTGGCAAGAGCTTTACATCTCTTATAGATCCTTTGTTTGTTGCTTAGTTGCACGAACTGGGGGCAGTGGGGTGCAGGGTGGGAGCGAGGGAAGTTGCTTTGCTCTTGACTAGTCCGTGGTTGTTTTTTTGGCTTGATAGTGACAGAACATGTGCTAATTTCAAGTTGCTTTGATCTTTGTCCATCAAATGTGATTTATTTGAGTTGAGCCCAAAATTTCTGCATATTTGTTTTTACACTTTCTCATGTGGTAATTATGGTATTTTTTTTAAACACCAATATTAGGCCACAAGTTATCGAATTAATGTTAGATTGTTATCAGTAACTTGCATTATCCAGCTTCCACTATAACAAAAGCAATGGAGTTTCTTTAAATTGAATTTCTAGTTCATAATATACACTGTTGGCCCATTTGGGAATTTGGTTATTTTAGTTGGCTTTTTGGCTATTTTGTGAGATGGAAAAAAGTCGTGTTTGGGATGATTTGGCTATTTTAGTTGTAGTTGAATAGATGGTTGTGAGAGAAAAAAATGATTGATTGATAGGTAAGATGTAACATTTTGTCTTATTGGTTATTTTAGTTTGTGTTTTGTGTGTGTGTGTGTGTGTGTGTGTGTGTGTGTGTGTGTGTCCATTTTAGTCAAAAAAGCCAAAAAAGCAACATCCCAAACAGGGCCTGTATTTCACGAACCACAGCCTGTAAGGTCTTTGCATCTGGTATTGTGCCTTGAGCTGATGATGCTTCTTTAACCAAGTTCTACTGGCAAATGCTCTTCTGTCATTATGCTTCTCTTGTAGGTTGAACTCTTTAACGATGGTTGGTTGTTTGTAATTCATAATAGCAGCAGGGTGTCTCAATTACTGTTTATTGGTAGACATCAAACTTTTTGAAGTTTAGCATGCATGTGTGCCATGTAATTTCTTCATTAAACTTTTGGCTGCTCATACTATGCTAGTTGTAGGGCTCTAGGGCATAACTAATATAATATAAAGCTTGGGTTATACTTGCTGTGATTTTTGATAATGATGTGAACTTGCTGAATATGACTCATCTGTTTCATACCTTATTCCAATTTTATTAATATGCCCTCAGGCTGCAAACTACTTGAACATAAAGAGCCTACTGGATCTAACATGCCAGACAGTTGTGGACATGGAATTTGAGATTGTTCTATTTTTCTCTCTGTTTTGCAACACCTCGAGAATTCATGTTTAGTAGATTTTATGACAATTATATTCAATGGTCAGTGTTTAAGTCTAATTTGATGAAGATGTTATGCTATACTTAATTTTCACAAATTGTTGTCCATGAAGTTTTGAGATTATTAGTTTCAATTGTTGTCAATTATGGATGCTAAAGACTTCATTTTTATGTGGTTTTCATGCCTTTTTTAGGTTATCCTTTTGAAAGCAATCTATGATCTGTACTGTTGCTTTCCACTTGATAGTGCAAAGGCACAATTTATTCATGTCGTAGATTGTGAGGAAATTTCTACTCAACTATCCCATTTTGTATAGCTCAATTTTAATGCTAGGTCCAACATTCCTGAAATTTTATTGCCGGGCCTAACATTCCTAGTCAATTTGTAGAACATTTCTACTTGATTTAATGCCGGGCCCAAATTTCTTCGTTGCTTTGATAGTGGAAGCACAGGAAGCAGTGGCAGCAATAGAAGCAGGTATGATAATCTTTTTCTTTCATTTGTTCCGTTTATTGTGTATCCTCAAATTGATTGAATTTTTTTAAGCAGTGAAAATAATCTTGAATAAAACCCATGATTTTGATTTTGAGTTACTATGATTACAAAAAATCTTTGATATAGGTGGTTTTATATGTATATACTGTATACACATATATAATTTAGTAATATTGATATTTATTTCATTCTAAATCTTGTATGTATTTTTATGTGTTTATAGTTTATAGATGTGTATATAAAATTATATAATATGTTAAATAAAGTGAATCGTATGATTCGTGATTCACTATTCTCTTATATGCATATTTGTGAATGGAGGTTACCTTCTACATGTGTGAGCTTTATTATGCTTTCCACTTTTTAGCTGGTTTTTGAAAATGAGCAAGGGAAGGTAATGGAAACCCTTAGTGTACGTAAATTTCAGTTGACCTCAGTCTATGAGATTATGAAATCTCACTTACCTCTTGGAGTTGCTGTTATCTGCATCATTTAAATTATTCTGTTGAAACTGGTTCATGGGTTTGAAAATTCCATTTGGTCCTAGTTAAGAGTATAGTTTATCATTCTTTCACTTTCTTAAAATAGGAGAAGAAAACTATTGCATGGAATAAGCAATTTCTCACCCGAGCCTCAGGGGAGGTTGATATTTTCAAGTATTTCTGTGGGTTATTTCTGATTTCCATGCTACAATTATGACTGAAAATCAACAACCCCCATAAGATTTGTCATAGAAAGCTTTCTTTGAAAGATAAACTTTAGTTATCTGAACTATTGTTATATTGGTGTGGGGGAAAAAATCACTATGACAATTATGACTATTCATTTCATTGCAGGGACACATATAATCTGTGGTTTATTTGTTCAATTATACTGATTTTAGTTTCTCACTGTTTTTTCTTAGACACATCTAAAGGCAACTCTGATCATCTCTGTTGGATCTCTGAGATCTTCGTGGGACAATCACCGCTACAAGGAAGGAGATCACATCCCATTGTTGGCTAGCACAGTTTATCCTTCGAATAATAAATGGTAATCATTTCGATTCTCTGTGAAAGCTCTAGTACTCATTCCAAGTTCTTGATTGTTTTTGGGTGAATTAAGTTCTTGATTGTTCTTTCATTGGAATCTATACTGCTTTTCTCGAATCAGAATCTGTCACATATGTATCTGATTTGATTGATTTCTGAATCTATCACCCTGTCATATAGGTTAATAACTAAATTAGTTTTTTTATATTTTTATTTTTTTGAAGACTATCAAAGTGAAAATTTCCAGAACTCAAGAATCAAAGTGAGTGTGTTTGTCTTGAATGCCATTTATTATTGGTAGATATCACCCTGTCACTCGTTTTTTTTTTTGGTTGTATCCTTGTTGTGTCCGTTCTGTGGTTGTATCCATGCTTATTAGATTCTCTCAAATGCAATTCTTTTATAATTATGTGTTATTAGGTTCATTACGATGCTAATGCAAATGGTCTTGAAACATCTAGATGTTTCTATCTGAAAGGAGATGGTGTATGCCTTAATCAAGCTCTAATTAATTTTGGTCTTGATTTTGTGGAGAAAAGGGGGTACACTGCATTGCAAACTCCATTCTTTATGAGGAAAGATATCATGGCAAAGTGTGCTCAGTTAGCACAATCTGATGAAGAACTTTACAAGGTAACATGTGCAATGTTTTTCAGATCATTAGTATATCTGGCTGGTATGCTTCCTTTTTCTGTGCATGGTATGCTTAACAAAAGCATTGGCTGGCTGACAATATATTGTGCCTTGTCCTGTTAAGTTTCCTTTCTTCTTTCCTCTTCCAGGTAGGGTTGAATAACTACCCTCACTTGCGAGTTCAGAAATCACCAGATTCTGGAAATGCAACATCAAAAGCATCCCCTTCATCATATCCTCACTTCTTGGATGTTGGTGTCAGAGCATTTGACAGATCTCTGTCTTCTTATGGACGTATGAGTAGTTTTGTTGATCACTACATACAAATTCCCAACTTTGAAGAAAACTTTCAGCAGAATGATGCTTCTCCACACCTATTGGTCACTACTGCTAACTTTATTAGAAGCAAATCCGCAAATAGTTGGGACGAGATTGAGGAACAAACTAATGGAACTTCAAAGGATTTATGCAAGGACATTCGATGCATTGAGACGGTAAGTACAGACCAAAATTCAGAATCCTATAGATCATCTCCTAAAGAAAATACCAGAATCTCAGAATTGATGATGGATGAGAATGGAGACAGAATGGATCAGGAAGACAGAACAGATCAGGAATTTGTGTCACAGCCAAACAGGAAGATAGAGGGTTAAGTTACATCCCTCCTTTCGTTGCTCCTTCTCCTGAAATAACATATCCGTGGCCATTAAGAAAGTATACATGTAGCTCTCAAAGCTTGCAGTTAACTAGAAGTAGTAGTTGTAAAGAAAGTTTAATGACTAGACCATATTCACCATTGTTTGAGAAGGTAGAAAATAATGAGAACACACCACCAAATGGGTTTGAGAGTCTTCACCCGAAGACCTGAAGGTATCCGTAGTAAGCTTTCTGAATTAAACCGTGGTGCTGATGTTGAGAGGTTATTGAGAAAAGATTCAGAATCTTCTGTCGGGAGTGCTGCTGCTATTGAGCTTGAAGCACAGGACACACTGCCAAACGGGTTTGACAGAGATTTCAATAAAAGACCTGAAGGTATCAATAGAAAGCTTTCAGAATTAATTTATGGTGTCGATGCTGAAATGTTTTTGAGAGAAGATTCTCAATCTTTTGATGAGAGTGATGCTGCTATTGAGCTCAAAGCATAATCACAGGACAAAATTTCAACTGATGAGAATATTACTAGCATCAATGCAAGTGTCACAGAAATAGAGGAAAAGGCTGAGCTTCAGCACGAGGAGCAAGTTGCTGATAGCCTGGTGAGTTTTATACTTAGTCGAAAAATGGCCGTAAAAAGTTATGCCTCAAAACATTGCCATGGCAAGAATTTTTGAACGAAACCTAGAGTTCCTTTTACTTGTCATTTTATGTTTCGTCATTCCTGGCAGGTGCATGAGGCTGAACCGAAAGCCATGGAATCTATAAAAAGTGTGAAAGATGTTGGTTTGGATCCAATAGAAGATTATTCAATTTCAAAGAGTCCTTCAAACTGGCCCTTAGAATTCAAGAGGCTACAAAGAGAAATTATTGAACTTTGGCATGCTTGCTATGTGTCATTGGTGCACAGAACCCACTTCTTCCTTCTATTCAAAGGTGACCTGACAGACTCCAAGGGATATTGTTGCTAATGTGAGGCGTTTGTTGAATGGTGAGCAAATGGTGCCAATGGATCCATGGTACAAAGGGTTCAGAGGAACCATTGAGAAGACAGCAACCAAAGAAGCTGGGGTTAGCTACAGTGTGTGTGGAATTATGGAGGAAATCAACGAATCTACACTCAGGATTACAGAGCTGCCTATACGACGATGGACTGAAGATTATAAAGAATTTCTTGAATCAATTATGACAGGAAATGATAAATCAAGAATTTCATTGATTTTCCTTTTAATTTTTGTTCAATTACTTATTGGTTTTCAATGGATGGATGTTTAAAACTTGTCTCAATTAATGTTTTGAATGGAATGATTGTAAAGTTTGGGATTGAGCAGGAAAATATGATGAATTTTAATGTTATATTTGGGTTGATGAATTTTAATGTTATATTTGGGTTGATGAATTTTAATGTTATATTTGGGTTAGGTTGAATGAATTTTATTCAATATTAGATTGAATGTTTATAAACAAAAATTGATTGTTCAAAAAAAAAAAAAAAAAAAAAAAGAGATTTGGCGACTAATTAATTAGTCGTTGATTGTTTAATGTCTTTTGGCGACTAAATAATTGGTCGCCAAATTCTACACTTTTGCGACTAAAATCATTGGTCGGCAATTCTTTACCTTTTGGCGACTAAATTATTAGTCGGCGATTCCTTGACAATTGGCGACCAAACATTTTGGTCGCGGAATGTAATAATTGGCGACCAAACTTTTTGGTCGCGAAATGTGACAATTGGCAACTAAGAAATTTGGTCGGGAAAATATCACTTTTCGCGACCAAAATGTTTTAGCGACAAAATGAATTAGTCGCGGTAATTAAATATTTAGCGACTAAAAATTTAGTCGGCAAATCCAACTTTTGCCGACCAACCAAAATTTTGGTCGCGAATTACTTTTGCCGACCCTCAATTGGCGACCAAAGTAGCGACCAAAAAAATTGGTCGCGAATAACTTTTGCCGACCAAAAATAGACTTTTAGCGACCAATTTTTTTGTTGCCAAAAGTGTTAATTCTTGTAGTGATATATATATGAAACATAAGTAAAATATAATTATATTTCATTCATATTTTACTTACATTTTTTTTTCTTCTTTCAAATCTTTCCCCAAATCAATTAATCAAATACAACCTTACTCTCCTGTAGTGTTTGAGAATTGATTTTTTATTTTTTATAAATAAATATATATATATATAAGTAATTTAACAACTTGTAAGAGATTTTTGACTAAGAACTTAACTTTCCGTAAGGGCCTCAACCACGAGAATATATATATATATAACATATAAAGTAATTATATTAAAATAAAAGCAAATCACGAAATTATGAGGCATGCCTTGGCTGTGCCATGAGGAGCTAATCTTATTGTATGAGTTCATTCTTGGTGCCAAATGTCATCATGACCAGCCACCATGGAGAGCAGGAGACAATCCAACCCCACATTCTCTCTCAATGCAAAAAAATACAAACTCAATGGATGAGAGAAAACACTTTTTTAGACCAAAGATCCTCTCTCTTTATAAATCTCTTTGTCCCTTTTTTTAAAATATATATAATTATTAATCAAAAATAGTTTTAGGGTATGAAAATTTTAAAACATATTTAGTAATTATAAACATTTTGAAATAAAGAAATAGAAATATTTAAAACACATTTTCAAAACTATTGAAAGTGCTCATGAAATAATTTCCTATGAAATATTGGCCTGCAAAGCTGGCTAAATGATCTGCATTTTGGCTTTGAGCCTTCTGTGCTTTTGACGTTCACAATAAATATTTTTTTAATAGGGACTATGATGTGTGTCACGCCCCAAGTTCCGTGACAACGCCGCACACTCATTAAAGTGAGCATGCAAGGCTAAGAGTCTAACACATAATCAACAATGTAAAATACTCCAATTAAATCTTTAATTATCATAATGCTAAAATCTATAAAAATTGATTATTCTTATCATATGAAATTATCCACCAAGCCACTAATAAAATTCATTAACAAAACAATTAATCCAAGTACTTAAATCATAGTTTTACTCTCGGCACATTATGATAATAATCTACCAAGTCCACTAATAAAATCCATTAACAAAACAATAATCCAAGTACTTAATTCATAGCCCTACTCTCGGCACTCTCATATGTAAAAAAAATCCCGCGCAACTCTACTCTTCAGAATCTGAAAAAAAATAAAATAAGGGCAAGCTAGACAGCTTAGTAAATAACCAACCATCACTGCCAGCTGGATCAAGTATATCAAAAAGAAGTAAATAAATAGTCGATAACCAATAAATATAATTTTTTATACCAATCAATAAATTACACGATTATTTGTAAGATGGTTTCATAGCTGAAAATAAACAATGTAGCTATACATTTTAATTAAAAGTTGAAAAATCTAGAAACCTCCTAGATGTTGATTTGTGATTATGTATCAATTTTAAGCAGAATATAAAAATCCCAATCAAACAATCAAGAGAAAGAGACACAAAGATTTTACGTGGAAAAACCACAATTGGACACCTTCCAATTGTGATCAAAAAACCACGGGCCACAGCCACCAGAACAATCCACTAAGAAGATATAAAGGAATTACACAGGTATCACTCTCAATTATCTAGCGAATCCACAACGCCTAATTGAACCAACCTCTATGTGCCTCTTCCAACCCCATCTTCACCACGGAATTGTCTTTTCCGATGAGCCACTCTGGATTCCACCACAAGCTTGCATCAATTCTTCGTAATCCACAACTGAAGAACAACTCTCTCTTTTGTGTAACAAACAAAACCTTTGATGTAGCCTTTTCAGATCATGAGTTGAATACTCAATAAGACATCAAAGAAAAAATAAAATATCCCCAGATATAAACCTTTAAGGACCAAAAAGAAGATCTGGAGGAATAATTAATGAGTAGTCTAGTTTTGGGAGAAAACCAACTACTTATAAAGAACCAAAATAATCCTTGTCTTGGAAGAAATCCAACTTCTTGTAGAACACCAAAAGAAATCCTGTTTCAGAAGAAAACCAACTCTTTGAAAAAATCCGGATTCTGAGGCTCGCTCGAGCGAGGATTTCCTGGCTCGAGCGAGGAGAGTAAATTTCGTGATTTCTACTAGTGCCTTCGCTCGAGCGACGGATCCTTGGCTCGAGCGACCAATCACTTTCTTCAGGTTTTTGTATGGACGCAATCCTTGGCTCGAGCGAGCATTCCTTGGCTCGAGCGAGCAAGCCTTAGCTCGAGCGAGCACTCCTTGGCTCGAGCGAGCAACGGCTGACATGCAATTTTGAATGCAAATTTGAATTTTGCTTCGGCCGCGAGCTGACCGGGCAGCTCGACCCCCGTAATAATCAGCGAAGTGGCAATCTTGAAAGCATTAACATCACAAACTTCTCTGCATGGCTCGATTCGGGTTGGATTCGCATCTAAAAAACTCATAGCCTCACTGAAATAAAAGTGCGAAAATAAATACATCTGAAAGGAGTTTTGTCAAACGGAGTTGCCAAGAATAAAAACCTAACAAAAGTCAATGGGGTAACTCGATGAAATTTCGTTATCCAAAATTGATAGATCAATATTCAGATGGTTCAATGATCGATTCACAAAACCCAAGTCTTAATGACTACGGTCACTTAGCCCGTGACAAGGCCCAGAACCACACATAGGCTGGTGGTAAAGCCCCAAAAGAAACTAGTTTCTGTGCCAATAAATAACCCCCATTGGCTAGGGTCCAAATCATAGTCAGACAAGAGTGATGTTCAAAATTCAAACAATACACAACTTTAAAATAAAATATTTGATATTTTCAGAATAAACATTTGGTACAATTTTCAAAATAGTTTTACAAAATATTCAAATAACTTTCATAATAATATTTGATGTTGTTTTATACTTGACCCATATTTTATTTTAAGAGAACATGGAAGCTATAAATAAATATTTATAATTTTAAACGATTCAGTAGGAATAAAAATGAACCAACAGTGATAGAGGGTTTACTTACCTCAAATAACTAAAATAATATTTTCCAAGCTAAACTCAAATTACCAAGATCCACCTCAATGTCACAAACCTTGAAATAACCCTAATTTTGCCACCATGAAGAAACCCAAAAAACCAAGAATTCAGTGAAAGAAAGATTATGCTGAAAAGGGTTTGACTTTAAAGCCTTCAATTATTGAGAACTCAAATCAATCGAACCAATGATGAAGAAGCAGAGGAAAGAAAGGGAAAAGGGTTTATGTTTTCTTTTCTTTAACTTTGTTTTTTTCTTTAAACCTTTGCTGCCTTCACCTTCTTCAGCCGCAGCATCCACGAGCCTCTCATCTTTTTTTTTTCTTTTTTTCTTTTTTAAAGGGTTGAAAACCTAATTCTTAAGATTACTAAATTACCCATACAATTTATTTTAATTATTAATCTATCAAAAAATAATAATATACAAAAATTGGGTTTTACATCCTTTCCTCCTTAAAAAAAAATTCGTCCTCAAAATTTGACATACCTGAAGTCTCAAAAAGTTGTAGATACTTTCGTTTCATTTCATCATCGAGTTCCCAAGTTGCTTCTGTTTCTGAGTGATTGCTCCATTGAACCTTAACATAGTGAATGACTCAACGCCTCAAAACTTGTTCCTTTCTATCAACAATTTGTATCGGGTGTTCCTCATAAGTCAAATCCTCCTTAAACTGCAACGGTGCATGATTGATCACATGACTAGGATCCGGTATATACTTCCTTAACATTGAGACATGAAAAACATTATGAACTCCAGCTAGTGAAGATGGTAGGGCAAGTCTATAAGCTACCTCACCAATTCGATCTAAAACCTCAAATGGCCCAACAAATCTAGGACTCAATTTACCACGAACACCAAACCTCATTACTCCTTTCATAGGAGACACCTTAAGGAATACATGGTCTCCAACCCCAAACACCAAATCACGTCTCCTGTTATCTGCATAACTTTTCTGTCTACTCTGTGCCGTGCGAAGTCGCTCTCTAATAAAATTGATCTTGTCCACTGTTTGTTGCACAATCTCAGGCCCTAACAACTTCGTTTCACCCACATCATCCCAACAAATAAGTGATCTACATTTTCATCCATATAAAGCCTCATATGGTGCCATCTGAATGCTCGCATGATAACTGTTATTATAAGAGAATTCCACTAAGGCCAAATGCTCATCCCAAGAACCTCCAAGATCAATAACACAAGCCCTCAACATGTCTTCCAAGGTTTGAATAGTTCTCTCTGACTGTCCATCAGTTTGAGGATGAAAGGCATTGCTAAAATTCAAACTAGTGCCCAAAGCTGTATGCAAACTCCTCCAAAATATAGATACAAATCTGCTATCTCTATCATATACTATGGTCACCGGAATACCATGCAACTTCACAATCTCCTTGATATACAATTTTGCAAACTTCTCTAAGGAGAACCCTACCTTAAAAGCTAGAAAGTGAGCGGATTTGGTCAATCGATCAACGATAACCCAAATAGCATTGTTACCGCCTTGGGTCCTAGGCAACCCTGTCACAAAATCCATGGTAATATGTTCCCACTTCTACTCGGAAATAGGAAGAGGTTGTAACTTACCTGCAGGTCTCTGATGTTCAACTTTCACTTGTTGACATACCAAACATTGAGCAACATACTGAGCAATTTCCCTCTTCATATTATTCCACCAAAAGTTCTTCTTCAAGTCTTTATACATTTTAGTGCTCCCTGAATGTATAGTATATCCTGAACTATGAGCTTCTCTCAGGATTTCTCTCTTGAGCTCTAAATCATTAGGCACACACAACCTCTCTCCAAATCTCAAGGTTCCATCTTTATGCATACAAAATTCTATCTCAGAGTCTCTATTTCCATTTCAAATTTTAAGTTTTTGCAACTGAGGATCTCTTCCCTGAGCATCTTTAATTCTATCAATCAATGTGGGTTGCACTCTAAGGTTTTCCAACTGCACTCCATGGCTATGCCATCTTATTTCAATATTCAACCTCTGTAAGTCCTCCAAGATATTCTTTCGGTCAGTGATCAAGGTAGCCAAATTACTCGGGGTCTTTCTACTCAAGGCATCCGCCACTGCATTAGCTTTTCCTAGATGATAATTGATAGTCAAATCATAGTCCTTTAATAGCTCCAACCATCGCCTTTGCCTCATATTCAATTCCTTTTGAGTGAAAATATACTTCAAACTTTTATGATCAGTGAATATCTCACATTTCACCCCATACAAGTAGTGCCTCCAGATTTTCAATGCAAACACCACGGCAGCCAACTCCAAATCATGCGTAGGATAATTTTGCTCATATGGCTTCAACTGCCTAGATGCATATACCACTACCTTATCATTCTGCATTAGGACACAACCCAAGCCCATCTTCAATGCATCACTATAGATAGTAAAACCTTCATCTCTGGACGGAACTACAAGTACTGGAGCAGACACCAATCGACTCTTTAGATCCTGGAAACTTTTCTCACAATCATCAGACCATTCAAATTTAACCCCTTTTTGTGTTAAACGAGTCAAAGGCATAGAAATTCGGGAAAATCCCTCAACAAACCTTCTATAATAACCTACTAAACCCAAGAAGCTACGAATTTTAGTGACACTAGTAGGCCTATTCCACTCTACCACCGCCTCCACTTTCTTGGGGTCAACAGACACCCCATCTCTAGATATCACATGACCCAAAAATGATACACTCTCCAGCCAAAATTCACACTTCTTTAATTTAGCAAATAATTTATTCTCCCTTAATATCTGCAACACTATTCTCAGATATTCTTCGTGCTGCTCTTTACTCTTCGAGTACACAAGAATGTCATCAATAAAAACTACCACAAACTAATCTAAGAAGGGTTTAAATACTCTGTTCATTAAATCCATAAAAGCTGCAAGCGCATTGGTCAACCCAAACGGCATCACTAAAAATTCATAATGCCCATACCTAATTCGGAAGGCTGTCTTAGGTATATCTTCCGCCTTAACCTTCAACCGATGATAGCCAGAACGAAGGTCAATCTTAGAAAAGACTTGTGCTCCTTGCAACTGATCAAATAGGTCATCTATCCTAGGCAAAGGATATTTATTTCGGATTGTCACCTTGTTCAACTCTCGATAATCAATGCAAAGGCAAAAACTACCATCCTTCTTTTTCACAAATAAAACGGGCGCACCCCAAGAAGAAACAATAGGCCTAATAAAGCCCTTATCTAGTAACTCTTGTAACTGTTCCTTCAACTCTTTCAACTCTGCTAGGGCCATCCGATACGGAGCCTTGGAGATAGGACCCGTACCGGGTATCAATTTGATGGCAAACTCAATCTCTCTATCTAGTGGCAAACCTGGTAACTCTTCAGGAAAAACATCATGAAATTCCTTCACATCTAGAATATCCTCTAACTTCAACTCAGTCTCACGGGTATCTCTCACAGAAGCTAAATAGCCCTCGCAACCATTCCTTAACAACCGTCTAGCTTGCAAAGCTGAGATTACCAGAAGAGGAGTGTTAACTCCACTACCCACAAAACAAAATTCTGGTTGGTTAGGAATCTGAAATACTACCCTTTTGCCTCGACAATCAACAGAAGCATAATTGGTTGCCAACCAATCCATTTCAAGAATTATGTCAAAGTCCCGCATATCTAAAACAGTTAAGTCTACAAGCAATTTCCTGTCATCTATACTAACCACACGAGATTTGCAAATTAAGTCAGCAACCATAACACCTCCTATCGGGGTTTCAACACATAAGTCGATCTCTCTAGAGACACATTTCCATCCATGTTTCTCAACAAATCCCATAGACACAAATGAATTTGTAGCGCCAGAATCAAATAACACATGTGCATAAACAGAAGACACTAAAATAGTACCTGACACCACTGTGTTGGAAGTCTAAACATCTTGTTGCGTGAGTGCGTACACTCAACCCTGAGTCTTTGGCTTATGACCTCCATTTTTCTTTTGAATTCCTAAAGACCCTTTGTCTGTTGATGCTCCTTTATTTGTCCATGTTTTCTGTTCAATCTCATGCCCCTTCCGGTTAGGGCAATCAGTTATCCTGTGCCCCTGTTGCCCACAAGAGAAACAAGCCCCAGTATTCCAACGACACTCACTATCCCGATGGAATCCATTACACCTAGTGCATTGTACCCGATCATTCTTCTTATCAACACTACTACCCATAGTTCGACTTCCCCAACTCCCAACTGAAGAAGTGTTTTGTCTCTTAGCATTGCCCTTCGAACTGTTAGTTTGGAAGTTGGAAGAACTAGGCCTCTTCCTATAATTCTCTTCTTTCTCTTCTTGGGCTCTAGTGAGGCCACTCTCAACCAGCAAAGCCTTATTCAACACTACTCCAAAAGTAGGTAACTCGAAAGGAACCACCTGTTGCATAATGTTCGTTCTTAGCCCACCTTCAAACTTTCATGCTCTGCTATCCTCATCTGCTTCAAATGCTGATGCAAATTTAGACAACTTCGTAAACTCAGTTTCATATTCTGCAACCGTCTTATTCCCTTGCTCTAACTTCAAAAATTCCTCTGTTTTTCTAGACGAACACTCCTAGGGAAGTATTTCTCATTGAATGCATTCTTAAACATTTCCCATGTATAAGGGTTGGCATTATCCTCGTGTATGCGCTTCTCCATCTGCCACCAATCATTAGCTATCCCTTGTAGCATAGGTCACCTTCTGATCATCCGTACACTCAAAAACGGGAAATAACTTTTCCATTTCTGTCAACCATTTTTTAGCCTCCAAAGGGTCTGTGGCTCCGTCAAATGCCAAGGCTATCTTCTTAAACTCAGTAATGTTACAACATGGCCTTGGTTGTGGCCCAACACCTGGCTACATCCGCTGTTGTTGCTCCATAAGTCTAGTCAAGTTATTCCCTATGGTGGTTTGTTGTTGCACCACCCCGGCCAACGTCTGAAGCACTTGAACCATTTCAATTGGATTGGAGATTGCAGCTTGTTCTTGTTGTCCCAACTCTTGCCCCTGATTTCCTCCGACTGCTTGAGAACCACTACCATTATTAGTCATGTTCTCTCGCCGATTGTTACTACCAGTCCGTCGATTCATTTGACCCTGACGTGTGTTCCTAGCCATATTTGCCAATGTCTCCTCATGTTCCATCGCAACCTAAATGCATCAATAATAAAACCTCATCTTATTCTATTCTCAAGCTCCTATAACAAAACAAAAAAAAAAAAAAAAAAAAATTAACATTATACCAATTTATAAGCGTTCCCAGTCCCACATCTACCCAATCTCACCACTATTTTATACTAGCCTTTAAAATTACAACCTGGCTCTGATACCACAAAATTGTCACGCCCCAAGCTCCGTGACAATGCCGCACACTCATTAAAGTGAGCATGCAAGGCTAAGAGTCTAACACATAACCAACAATGTAAAATACTCCAATTAAATCTTTAATTATCATAATGCTAAAATCCATAAAAATTGATTATTCTTATCATATGAAATTATCCACCAAGCCACTAATAAAATTCATTAACAAAACAATTAATCCAAGTACTTAAATCATAGTTTTACTCTCAGCACATTATGATAATTATCTACCAAGTCTACCAATAAAATCCATTAACAAAACAATAATCCAAGTACTTAATTCATAGCCCTACTCTCGGCACTCTCATATGTAAAAAAAATCCCACGCAGCTTTACTCTTCAGAATCTGAAAAAAAATAAAATAAGGGTAAGCTAGACAGCCTAGTAAATAACCAACCATCACTGCCAGCTGGATCAAGTATATCAAAAAGAAGTAAATAAATAGTCGATAACCAATAAATATAATTTTTGATACCAATCAATAAATGACACGATTATTTGTAAGATGGTTTCATAGCTAAAAATAAACAATGTAGCTATACATTTTAATTAAAAGTCAATGGGGTAACTCGATAAAATTTCGTTATCCAAAATTGATAGATCAATATTCAGATGGTTCAATGATCAATTCACAAAACCCAAGTCTTAATGACTACGGTCACTTAGCCCGTGACAATGCCCAGAACCACACATAGGCTGGTGGTAAAGCCCCAAAAGAAACTAGTTTCTGTGCCAATAAATAACCCTCATTGGTTAGGGTCCAAATCATAGTCAGACAAGAGTGATGTTCAAAATTCAAACAATACACAACTTTAAAATAAAATATTCGATATTTTCATAATAAACATTTGGTACAATTTTCAAAATAGTTTCACAAAATATTCAAATAACTTTCATAATAATATTTGATATTGTTTTATACTTGACCCATATTTTATTTTAAGAGAACATGGAAGCTATAAATAAATATTTATAATTTTAAACGATTCAATAGGAATAAAAATGAACCAACAGTAATAGAGGGTTACTTACCTCAAACAGCTAAAATAATATTTTCCAAGCTAAACTCAAATTACCAAGATCCACCTCAATGTCACAAACCTTGAAATAGTCCTAATTTTGCCACCATGGAGAAACCCAAAAAAACCAAGAATTCAGTGAAAGAAAGATTATGCTGAAAAGGGTTTGACTTTAAAGCCTTCAATTATTGAGAACTCAAATCAATCGAACCAATGATGAAGAAGCAGAGGAAAGAAAGGGAAAAGGGTTTATGTTTTCTTTTCTTTAACTTTGTTTTTTTCTTCAAACCTTTGCTGCCTTCACCTTCCTCAACCGCAGCATCCACGAGCCTCTCATCTTTTTTCTTTTTTCTTTTTTCTTTTTTTTTTTTAAAGGGTTGAAAACCTAATTCTTAAGATTACTAAATTACCCATACAATTTATTTTAATTATTAATCTATCCAAAAATAATAATATACAAAACTTGAGTTTTACAATGTGTCTACTATTTTATTACATATTTCTTGATTTTGGATAGCATGTTTATAACCTATACTCTTTGTGGGTGACAAATTCCAAATTCTAGAAGTGAAATAAACTTCTTAATAAAATGGAAAGTTGGTATCAATGAAATAATCAAATGCAAAGACAAATGAATGGAACCTAGTACCTTGGGCTAATTAGTGAAAAGTCTATTTCTATAGAGCCACAAGTACGGACAGAACTAAAATCTTATGTCTAGAGGAGCCGAGATGTAGCATGACTAATTTTAAAAATAAAAAATAAATAAATAATTTGTTGTCACATTAAGCAGGTATAAAATTCTATATAAATTCTACATTCGTAAATTTTTTTTCTTTATATTATTTGGTTGACTCAATAAAATCAATTTTTTATTTTTATTATTATTATTGTTTTGTGTACATTGGAACTACAGTTTGAAAATAAATTTAAAAAATTACTTGTGGCAAGAGTAAAACCCTTAACCTCTAAATATAATTAAATTAGTCCTAATGTTATATTTAGTCCATCAGAATAAGAGTGAAATGAAATAAGAATACTCGTTCGTTAACCTCCATTTGAAATGACAATTCACTTATAATGGTGAATGACGATTTTATTTGTAATATATTTTTTATTAATATTTTTAATAAGTCAAATGTACAAATCAACATTCTAATAATCATTCCATTATACCTTCATTTCATTAAATCAAAAAAATACCCAATTATAAACAAAATGTTTATAAAATGGGCCTTGATTTCAAGTGTGTAGTAGCTTGGAGGGCCAATATATCTATCAAATGGTAAGCATATTATCAACTATCAGGTACCATACATCCGGCCATGACCCCTCATGGTCTTACTGTAGTTCTGTCACTGGCCACAAGCCATTTAGTCAAATGTTTAATATTTTTTGGTGATAAAAATACTTGTTGCAAAGTCGTCAGAAAAGTTATCGACGCTGAAAAAGTTGTCAAAAAATTGGTTGGAAAAATCGCCGGCACATTGCGGCCAGACATTTTGGGCAATGGCTGCCACCGGCGGCAATTAGTGGCAGTAAAATGGATAAATAGATGATATTAAATAGATAAATGAATAGATAAGTGGACATTTATAAACAGAGGAACATGTGAATCGATGGACATTTCAACAAATAGTTGCAAACATAGGTAACATATGTACAAGTAATGGGATGTTCAAAGTTGCACAAATAAGTTACACATATAGATATGAGATACTTGAATAGATAGAAAATTTTGTACATGTTAGTTTTGAACAGATGAGTGTCATTCTAGACAAATAATGTCATTTTGGCTAAAAAAAATTTAACTTTGACCTATTGTCCAAGAGTATTAGAAATTGACCGATGGCTGGAGTGTCCTATTACCAACGGACTTTTCTTTTAAAAAAATCACTTGTGTTAGGGCATATATGCACTCATGTTATTTTAATATTAAAATTATATATGTATTTATGTGTATACATATATCATGTCATAATGTGTAGTTAATAATTACATAATAATGCAATATGGTATTGAAGGGTTTAAGTGTGTTATGTGAATGGTTATGAGTTAGAATTGATTTATTATTACATACGTAAATTACATTGATATTTCTTGAGATTTATATTTATTACAGTTCTCCACTCACCTTTTGAAAATTACATCTTCCTCCTTGAGGTTTAAAGTTTCATTACAAATGGTTCCCTCCAGCAATTTAATTTTTTTAAATACTAATTTTTCCCTCACTGGGTACATTACATTGACACCCCTCACATTTTAGAAATTACAATCCCCTCTCCCAAGGTTTGAAATAGCATTACCAATTTCCCCCTTGGTTAGTATTAGTTGAAAAAAAAAAAAAATTCATTGAAAAAAAAATTATTTGAAAAAAGAACTTGTTAGTCAAATTTTTAAATTTCTGTTTAAAAACCAACGTAAACTCATTTTTTGAATTTATGTTTTTTCTTCAAATTTACAAACTGAGACAATCATTTATAAACAAAAAAAAAAATTATCAAATAAATTTTTATGACATTTTTTTTAAATTTTTGTAAATATAAATTGAAAATTGAAAACAAAATAGTTATCAAACAAGTCTCAAATGGTAAAAATATAATAAAATTAACAAATGATTAAATAAATTACCAACGTAAGAAATGACTTATCAAAAGATTATTAGACTATGTATGGTTTATTTTTAGAAATTTTTTTTAAAAATTAAAAATTAATTTGGTTAAGAAATAAAAAAATAAAAAATAATTATCATATTTATATAATTTTTATCTTTCGAGTGTAATAAACATAAATCTCAAGGGGTGTTAGTATAATTTTTATCTTACGTTGGTTTTTAAACAGAAATTTAAAAATTTAACTAATAAAAAAAATTTCAAATAATTTTTTTTTCAAATAAATTTTTTTCTAATTAATTTTTTTTCCAACTAATACTAACCGAGGGAGCAATTTGTAATGCTACTTTAAACCTTGAGGAGGGGATTGTAATTTCCAAAATGTGAGGGGTGTCAATGTAATTTATCCAGTGAGAGAAAAATTGGTATTTAAAAAAATTAAATTGCTAGAGGGAGCAATCTGTAATAAAATTTTAAATCTCAAGGGAAGATATAATTTTCAAAAGATAAAGGAGGGAACTGTAATAAACATAAATCTTAGGAGATGTCAATGTAATTTACCCTTATTATATTTAATATGAGACTCTTCATGTTTTGATGGATATGTATATATATATATATATGAGGAAGTGTAGATTCAGAATATAAGTGTATCTATATATTTTTTGTATTGTGTTTATATAGAAATAATTAGGTAACCTGTAAAGGTGTTTTTGCAATGGAGTTTTGAACTCATCTACTTGTGCTGATTAAGTCAACATGACTAAAAGCCATTTTTTATCTTAGGAGAAGACAAGCTGATATGTGATATTCTGTTACATCGGAGAGTGGTAATTTTTACCAACTAAGAAGGAATTGAATCTCTCTAAAGAGAGCGAGATTGTCGCGCCTCAATCCGATTTATTATATATTCATATATTTAAATATTTGATGTGTAATACATATTTAAAATAATAAACGATGGATAATATTTATGGATGTAGACAAATTCACCGAACCACGTAAATCTACTATCTTCTTAGGAAAATTCTATTTCCACACACCAAATTTTCTTACTCTACACACTTAATAAAAAAAATTTCAGAATCATAATTTTATCCTTTAACAAAATTACCATCTCACCCACCACCATGTCATCCACACATCTCACAATTTCTCCATACACATCTCACCCACATAATCTGATGAGGGTGTGCACACACTCTTTTGTGACTTTTCATGTTTTTTCTTCATTGATAGTGGTTCAATTGCTAACTCCACAAGAGTCCACATAATCTGTATTTATTAAACTATATGTTTCTTTGGTTTTTTTTTTAGTTTGTGTGTATCATTTGTTGATATCTACTACATAATTTCATTGAAGTTATTTGCTGGGAAGGTGTTTTCAATAATGGGTCATCTTTGAATCTTCCTAATTTGGGGTTAAATTTGGTTTCCAGGAGGTTTTGAGGAGACTCATCATGGATCTAGAAACTGGGTTTTATCAGAATCGTGTTAAGGTGAGATGGGTAATCCTTTAATTTGTGTTTTCTGAGAAATGAGTTTGCTTTTAATCTATGTTTTGGAACAAACCCATACGTGTTTTTTGATCAAATTATTTTTGTTTTTGTTTTGGTTTTTGTTTTTTTGTTTTTTTGTTTTTTTTTTTTTTTTTTTTGTTGTTGCAGAAAGAATCTTAGAGGACAGTATTGATTTTGGCTTATCAGAGCCTTGGAGTTGTCTATGAATTTTGTCTAATATAATATGATGAGGGTGTACACATTTTTTATTAAATGGATATATTTGGAATGTAGGGTGTGTGGACTGAGATAAATACTTAAGAATCAAATTACTTAGTGTGTAGAGTGAGAAATGATATACACAAAGATAATATGGTGTATGGAAATAGAATTTCCCATCTTCTTATGGTGATGATTTTTCACCATATTTATTTTAACTCTATAATTATTTATTTGTTTTGATAAATACTTCAACTTGTAAATATATTTACATATCTAATATTAAAAGTCAATAGTAATTGAAAGAATGCAAAAATGAGGGCGCAAATGGAGGAAAAGAGGACCCACAAATTATTGTACATGTTATGAAGCCCACACGCAAAAGAACTCGTCTGTTGGGGACTTTAAATTAGTTCCAAGTCAACTAATATGTATTTGTCTGTGGCAAATTAGGTTTTGAGGTCTCCATTTAATGATTCTCTACTATTTTAAGCAGCTTTTAATGTGTTTTTTGGCATGGACTAGGTGGTTGTTTGGCAAGGATGAAAAGTTCGCTTCTAAAATTCTGACTACTAAACTAACTCTAATCGTAAATTGGTAAAATCATAAGGCTTGTCAAAATTATTTTCTTACTAGATTATATATTTTAAATTTTTTTTTATTAGTGAGCTAAATGTCTTGTTAAAAATGATAAAGTTAAATCTTATGATAAAATTTTCAAGTTTGGTAAATTATTTCTGCAACGGAAAATACCTGATACCTCTAAAAAAGCTACTCTAATAATGTTAATTTTTAACAGGAGTCGCTATTCTTATTTCATTTTATTTCAAATACTTTTTTTTTTGGTCCTTATTATACATAGTTACTATTCACACATTACTTTACTCTAAATACACTTCATTCTATGTATAATAAAGACAAAGAATGTAGTATATTTAAAGTAAAGTGAAAGAAATGACGACTCTCTTTTTAATTTATCACATTCAATCGTATAAATTTATACTCTGTTGTTATATCATTGTGAGTAAATTTAGAAATTTAAATTGTAGGTTTCTAGAATTCTCTTTTTGCCACATTGACAAAACTAGTTAGTTAAAAACTAGATTATTGACTGAAAAAATAAAATCTAATACTAAAAAAATTACAGTAGTTCATTTGATGTATTCATAACTTTTTTTGCCTTTTTATTGACTTTTTAAAATAATACAAAAACTTTTTTTTAACCAATAAACTAGTTATAAGCCATAACCAAAAATCATGATCACAAGCTCTTTAAAGAGTAGATCCAATAGCCAAAAAAAATTTAAAGAGTAAATCTAATAGCCAAAAATTGATACATAAATTAACTCTGTCAAAGTAGTATGTGAACCATTTGAAGACCTTTTGCTCTCCAATAACTAGGTAAAAAGCTTGTCATATTTTAACAATGCTCTGCTTTGTAATGACTCAACTAACTTGAGAAATCAACAATAAAAACATTACATAAATCAACAAATTCCATAATAAATCTTCAAAATTTTCCATAGCACTTCCATCAAAAATTAAGATTATTATTTACAAATAAAACGACATACAAAATCAAGCATAAAAATAGGAATATTAAAATTTTGTGTATAAAATCAATCAAACATAGATTTCATTAAAAAAAACATGAATGATCAAGTATAAAATAGTTGACACAATCCTACAACACAGATTATTGTGTTCCTCTTCCTCTTTCTCAATAATAATAGCTTGTGTTTTTAAAGTTCAATTATGTAACATGTATTATGCTATTTTGAGAGGGTAGTTCGAATGGGATTATAAATGAGAAAGTTTATTGTGCCAAACATAATAATAAAGTTACAATTCAAACAATATTGCTGAAATATATCATATTGTTATTATTCATTGCTAAAATATAACAATAATTAACTATTTAATTATTAAATCATTGGGTTCTTTAGCGATAAATCCCCCTTACTAAGAATTTTTAGTGAAAAAGACAAGGAATAAAATTGTGTTGTCAAACCCCCCTTAGTATTAAAAAAATTAAGGTAAAAAGGCTAAAATTTCCTTCCATATATATAGGTAGAGAGGCGGTTGACACAAACACAAATGATCCGTTCTTCTAGTTACGAACCATCATTCGTGATAAACTTCAAGTGAAAACCCTTGTTTGAAGCAAAAATTAAATCAAAAGCGATGAGTTTTTGGTGCCATTGTCATGAAGTTTGAAGATATTGAAGGATTTCATAATCTTCTATCCTTAGTTACTTTCGAATCAACCATCAAAATTATCTTTCAAGTTCGAAACAAGGGATTTACCGGGTATCCCTTGTTGACTACTGTAATTGAAAAGCATAAGGTATGGCCCTTTTGATTTTTTTTTTTCTCCGTATTTAGTTTTCATTTTTGTCATTTTGACGTGTAACTTGTAAGGGAATGTTTGAAAACAAAATCTTTTGTACCACTTAATTTTTTTATTTTTTATTTTTAAAAAAAAATTGTAAACATGTTTCTCAAAACAATTCCACAAATCTATTTTAGGCAATATTTTGTTTTTATTTTTTTTAGAAATAGAAGGCAATATGCGAAACTGATATACCAACTTTTTGAACTCATATTTGAATTGAAAATGTAGTCCCAATTATTTTTCAATTTTTTCCTTGAAGTTAGCATCACGCTTATTTTAAAAATCCCAAAGCTACAATTATATCCCATAACACGCACAAAAAAATTCAAAAAATATATTATAGATTCTCTTAAAATACTAAATATATATTTATTATACATATAGCTTATACTCTGTAAAATATAAGAAGATTGTCATTAACATATATATTTATGAAGTCGATGTAAAATAGATGAGAAAATAGACCCAATCTTATTTACTTGAATAGTAAAAGATTCATAATCAATGACTAATACGTAACAACCGGGAAAAAAAAACTACATAAACATATAGATATGTATGCGAAGCATGGAGAGAGAAATTAACTAGCATCCAACAAAATAGTTACAACTGCAGAGAGAACAATAGTTGAGAAGATGTTAGATGTGTGTAACATATTATATAAGAGAAGGTATCATTCATCTTCCATATGAAAGGCTGTTCATTTTCTTCACTCTCATTAATGAAAATATGAAGAAAAATAAAAAGACAACAAACAGAGAGATAATAAAATAAATAAATAAATAACAAAATGACACATGGCATATAAATGATCTAAAACTCATTAATTTTTATATTCTCAGTAATTGAAATTTTTGTTTAATTTTTTTTTTTCATATAAATTTTGTAAGTGTTTAAGAGTCTTCAATTTATAATTTTTGGCATTGAAACTTTTGCAAAATGATAGGGTTTTGTTTACGTTTTAAATATTCTTCAATCTAAACTGTAACGTCCCGAGATAAATTCCATAAATCCATTCAAGACCATATGTAAATGACAATATGAATCAGAATATAACGTTCTTTCATTTCATGAAAATTAATATTACAAAACAGTTTAACTAAATAAATACCCTATAGGCTTACATTTTTCCAATGCCATGCTTGGTTACAACAAAAGCGGATATAAATCTAATACATGTAAAGCCCTTGGTATGAATCAAAACAATAACATAATATACAAAAGAGAAGCCTTTGCTCCAAATCTCTCCAAGCTACTATCTTGGCGGAGACATTTCATTAGCACCTGAAAATGATTTTCCCAAGTGGGCTGAGTCAAAACCCAGTAGAAGCAATCTAACACAATTTATAAATCTTAACAAAGATATAAGTATGATATGCATATCCAACGCCCATGATAAAATCATTTATAACTCTTTTATAAAAACCATGCCATGCCAACATTTATATCTCAATTCACTTTATCTCAATTTATGAGTCATTCACTATTTTATTCAAACAACCAAACTAAGGATACAATTCAATGGTTCTCTAACCAGCACAACCATTATACAGACACTTCCATTTTTCCATTTCATAGATATTTTATTCGCGAGAATTGGCACTCATGTATATGCGCGATTTTCTCGACTTTCACCTTGGACACATAGGCCAACTTAATTCAATGTAGTTCATCATCTTTCTTTTTAAAAAAACGTGGAATACATCTCCTATCTTCTCCCAAACATCATACATTTACAATGTATCAAAAACATAGTCATATTCAATGACAACGGATAAGAGATTAGTTTCAATTCACCTAATTCTCATGTAATTTCTACAACAATCATAGCTATTCTCTGCCAATAGCCCAAAATAGATATTTCTAAATAGATATATAATCTCCAAGACAGATAAAGTATCCAAATTTTCATAGGTGAGAAGTAACACATATCCAACTCCACCATTTATATAAACACCCATCCAATTTCATATTCTCAATACTAATTTTATTTATTTATACAAAATAACTATTTGAGACATTTTAGGACAAAACTCCATTTTCTTCCAAATCCATCCCGGGTATAAAAATCAACAAATTTATCACAACACAACCTCACATCTATTCCCATAACCATTTTTAATACATACATTTAAAAACCTCTCTTTTGATTTTAAACCAAAACCCTAGATTTGTTCAAAATCATTCCAAATTCCAATATTCTTTACACATCAACAAATAATTAAGTTAAAACTCATAGAAGAGTGTAGAAAGTCCGTGCCTCGAGTTTAGAAGATCAATGAAGCAATGAAGGAGCTTTAAAGACGCCGAAACTAAGCTCTATTCGAATCAAAATGTAGCCCTTGAGGTGCTCTACCTTTTTAACAAAGGCACATAGGTAGAGAAACCACCAAATCTAGGTAAAATGTATAAAGAGTGTGAGTTTTACAGAGAGAGGCTCTAGATCTAGGGTTTTTAAGGGAAAAAAGTGTGAAAAAGTGCAGTATAAAGGTGCTGTTACGAACTAATATACGCACAGTCCGCTCGAGCGCAAGAAGTGACGCTCGAGTGTCAAACACAATAAGTTGTTCCGCTCGAGCGCATAATGCACACTCCTAGTAGTTTTGCAGACAACCGACCAACGCTATAGTGCAAGAAAGGCCACTCGAGCTGAGATCGCCCAAGCTTAGAATCACTACTTAAGCGTAGAATACACTCTCCCAGTAATTTTGCAGACCTACAAAAGTACTGAGAGTTCACAAAGCCCGTTCAAGCGCAAGAAGTGCCGCTTGAGCGGAGGAGTAAAATTCTAGGCAACAAAAGTTTGAAAACTAAGCAACTAATCTGTTCCAAACACAACCACTACAATCCAATGGCCAAATTTAAGAGAGTATAAGGGGAAAAAGATGTGAACAACACTACAAAACCACGAAACCCCGAGTCCAAGACATAAACGGGTCGGGTTAAAACTAGAATCGCTATAATCTTTCCCTTTAAGGAATTTCGTCCCTAAAATTTAAAATCAAGTTTTAAAACTATGTCTAAACAGATCACAATAAAAATAATTAATCAGTTCGGTCACCATGACCCATCCTCCGATCACTCATTCTCATAAACTCGATACACAAATTCCAACATTGAAAGCACAATTCACATTTTTCCAAAGCATATACAATGTTTACATTAAATCCATATTTCCAAAACACATACAACATATACAATGTTTCCATATTCTCAAAACATATACAATATTTTCATATTTCATTAACATAATCAAAATTTCAATACATGCTCAAACATCAACAAATAAGTCCGGATACATCTCATGGACTTCTAACTCACGTTCCCAAATTGCTTCCTCAACCCTGTGATGTTTCCACAATATTTTAACTAACAGAATTCTCTTGCCTCGCAAACCTTGGTCCCGAGTATCCAAGACTCTCACCAGTCTCTCCTCATATGAGGCATCATCGTCTACCTCTAAGTCGGTCTAATCCAATATGTGCGATGGATCCGACTTATACTTCCAAAGCATGCTAATATGAAACACATCATGAACTCCAAAAAGCTGTAGTGGCAAAGCCAAACGATAAGCTACCTCTCCAATCCGCTTAAGGATCTCAAAAGGCCCAATAAATCGAGTGGATAATTTCCCACTCTTTCCAAACCTCATCAAATCTCTCCTAGGTGATATCTTCAAGAATACATGGTCTTCTACCTCAAAAGACAAAGGTCTACTCTTATGATTAGCATTACTTTTCTAACGACTTTGGGCTGTAACCAACCTCTTACGGATAAGTGCAACTTTCTCCGTCATTTCTTGGACTAACTCTAGACCCAACATAGGTGCATCACCCACTTCAGCCCAACACACAGAGGATCTACATGGTCAACCATACAAGGCCTCAAACGGTGCCATGTCAATATTCGATTGGAAGCTATTGTTATAGGCAAACTCCACTAAGGGCAAGTGTCTCTCCCATGACCCCTTAAAGTCAAGAACACAACCCCAAAGCATATCCTTAAGAATCTGAATAGTGCGCTCGAACTGCCTGTCAGTCTGAGGGTGATACGCAGTAATAAAGTCAATTTAGTGCCCAAGGCACTCTATAAGCTCTGCCACAACCGAGCCCTAAAACACGGATCTCTATTCGAAACAATCGTTACAAGGACCCCGTACAGCCTCACTATGTCCCTAATACAAAGGTCAGCAAGGCAATCTACTGAATCACTCATGCGCATAGGCATGAAGTGTGCCGACTTGGTCAACCAGTCAACTACTACTCAAATTGCATCACTACCACATTGAGTCCTCGAAACACCTACAAGAAAATCTATCCTAACATGCTCTCATTTCTACTCAGCTATAAGCAAGGGTTGCAACAAACCCGCTGGCCTCTGATATTCGACCTTAACTTACTGACAAGTAAGGCACCTTGACACAAACACAGCTACATCCTTTTTCATTCTCCTCCACCAAAATTGGCGGCTAAGGTCGTGATACATCTTTGTGCCCCCTGGATGCACTACAAGGCGTAAATGGTGAAACTCTCGGAGTACTTCCTCTCGGTAAGACTCCGACACGAAAAGACAATCACAGTATCTAACACTCAAATCGGGATACAAATTCAGGCCTTTCTCCACCTTCCCACTGGAGATCTTCTCTCAGAGGGATTCCACTTTAAGGTCACCCCTCTGTGATTCTATCACTCGGTTCACAAGTGTAGGTTGTACAACTACTGAAAATAAGGCTAAAAACTCCATGGACTCGTCAAGATGTAAGTTAAACTCCCCAATAGCACCAAACATTTCCCATTCTCGGATGACGATACAAGCTACACTGCTAATAGATTTCCTACTCAAGGTATCGACCACAACATTGGCCTTTCCCGAATGATAATGTAACTCAAAGTCATAATCTTCTATAAATTTCATCCACCTCATCTGCCTCAGATTCAAGTTCTTCTGTGTAAACAGATATTTTAAACTCTTGTGATCAGAAACACTTCAAACTTCTCATCATACAGATAATGTCTCCAGATTTTCAAGGCAAATATCACTGCCGCTAACTATAGTTCATGAGTAAGGTAGTTCCTCTCATGTGTTTTCAACTATCGCAAGCCATAGGCTACTACCCTCCCCTCTTGCATCAAAACTATAACAACTCGGATTTTAAATTCACATTGGATTGATGTATAGTGGTGCCCGTCACCTTAAAAACTTATATGGTTGTTGGACTCATGATATTAATGGGTTGGCAAGTGAACTTTAAATATTATAATTGAGAACCCTTGGGTGATGTTTGGAACCTTGATTGAAGCCTTAACAAGATATATAGATAAGATTAGATAAAAAGCTCCAAATTTGAGTGTGAGTTTTTGACCAGCCGTCACTCTTTTTCCCTTTTCTTCTTCCATACTTAGAATTTGAATGTGAGGTTGGAACCATTGGAAAGCTTGTTTCCGGGGCTTCAATTTGGACACAAAAATGACCTAGAACGGAATCCCGATGAGAGAGTTATACCCATTTGAAGTTTTCACGTTTATGCGGGAAGCAGGTCCGCACGTGCGGGGATAGCGGCGCACGTGCGGGACTGTGCAGGACAGCAGCTCAAAAACGTAATTTTTGGACCATTTCTTACATTTTCTTTTCCTCTCTTCTTCTCCCCTCCTCCATGTTCGAAACCTTAGCCCCCAAAACCTTGATTTCCTCCACTGTTATGAACAAATCCACCATGGATCTTGCATCAAGGATGGAGAACAAGAGAAGATCAACATTTTTTTCAACCGATTGGAATTTTGAAATTTTGGAGGAATCTCATTAAAGCTTGCTTTTCTTGCTTGAATCTTGAGGTAGGGGTCCTAGTTTTCCTTTAATGCTTCCATTAAAAGATATATTTGTGATATTTTAGAGTATATAAATGCAAAATCTACATTTTGAGTATATAGTTATATTATGGAAATTTAGGGATTTCGGGTTTGGAGAGTTTGGGGTTTTATTATTGGGTTTAGATTATGAATTATGAACCTAGGATGTATAATCAAGGGAAATTGGAAGAAAAAGTAATGGGTTAAGAAGTTTGAGTTTTTCTTGAAATTTCTAGATTTTCTAGAAACCCTAGGTTGATTTATGATGATAATCGATGATTTGGCCCAAATTGACAGTAGAATCATGAAATTGGTAGGTTGAATTATATGTGTACAAGTTTAATTGGAATTTGGTTGTATTTAAAAATCATGTTTAAAATTTGCGAATGAACTTTGTTATGAACATTGTAAGTTATGTTATAATGAGAAAGGAAATTGGAAATTTGGGGAAATGATTTATTAATGTTTTAGATGACATAATAAAATGTTGAAATGGAATTTAAGAATTTCTTTTGAAATATGTTGAATTATATTTAATGGTGTTGAGTTGAATCATGTTGATTTTGGTTTTGTGATCTAAAATGTAGAGATTTCCAAAATGGGTTTAATCTCAAATCATTTTATTAAATTCCTAGGGGGTTTATTTAGTCATTCAACTCTAAAGGATGATTTAATGGGGTTCTTTTATGGGGATGGGAAATGTTTGGTTTTTGGTGAAAATACTAGAAATTTAGAGATTTTTGGGGAACATGGAAATGTTCATAAAATCCTTTCTTTCTTTGAATAGAAGGTGAGTGGGTGTAAATTCCATAATGTATTTTGCAAGATTGGTAATCTTTTATATATATTGAGTTGGAGAAATAGGTTTGAAAACTTCATGTGTAGTCCTTGGTGCGGCCCATGTTGCAAAAATTCGTTTGCTCCGTTTTGCGTGCTTAACCCTTTAGTATCTTTGAAATCTGTGTTTGGTGCCCTTAAGATGCCTGTAAATTCATTCGAAGTAAAATAAAGCAGGAAATGGATTAAGAAAAGAACTCACGTATATGTTGTGCATGTGTGTAGGTCATAACCCGGGAGGGACAGGCACGCTATTGCAGCACTGTGAGTAATAGTACAGAAATGTACATTTTGTTTACCGTTGATGATTAATGCCACTAACGCTCTGTTCCTTGTAAGTATTTACACGAACATTTATGATGATTGGGAATCAATGTGAACGTTGAAAGATTTGCGTACACTGGTATGACTTTAGAACTTATGTTCATCCTTGAACAATGGTATCCGTATGAACCTAAGATTATTCAGTTAATAAGTCATTGAGTGTGAACACTCTCGAAGAACCAGACAATTGGAAAAGCTATGTACATCCATATGAGTTTGAGATTATTCTGTTGTGATATACATGGACCTGAAGTCGTCCAAAACCTATTAGTATAAATACAAAGGTCTAACATTATTATGTGACTCACGTTATGATGTGAATCGTTCTGTCACCATGAATAGTACTGTAATGACACATGTGCTTTCTGTAAATAATTATTGTTATTACCCTATTATACACAAGAAAACCGTGTCAATCTATAACTACACTTTACTTTATGTCAAAGTTATCATTAGTACTCTGTTTTACGCAAGTTAAGTATGTTAATATATGAGAATGATGAAGGAATTTATGAACTTATGAGGCCGAGGGCTAACTTGTGAATTTATGAACCTATGAGGCCGAGGGCCAACTTGTGAATTTATGAACCTATGAGGCCGAGGGCCAACTTGTGAATTCATGAACCTATGAGGCCGAGGGCCATTTTGTGAAATGTGAACCTATGAGGCCGAGGACCATTTTGTGAAATGTGAATCCATGAGGCCGAGGGCCATTTTGTGAAATATGAATCCATGAGGCCGAGGGCCAACGTGTGAAACTATGAATTCAAAAGGCCAAGGGCCAAGTTGTGAAATTATGAATCTCAGTTATGAATCTATAAAGCCAAAGGCTAATTTGTGAATATGTGAACCCACCAGGCCAAGGGCCAATCCGTGAATTTGTGAACCAACAAGGCTGTTTTGAAAATTTGTGCAGAATCAGATTAACCACATGATTTCTACGTTCGCATACACATTGATATGTATTATAATTTAAGTTGAACATGAAATTGTTGAAGTACTACTATTCACTGAGCCCTGCTCACTCTGTATTTTGTCTGCTTTTGTAGGTATTCAACCTGGAGTCAATCCTGACCCTGATGCTCGTCTTTGCTTTATCAACCTCAGTATGTCTAGGCACTTAAATAAAGCCCGTGTGTGTTGTGTGGTTTTGCCCAGCTTTTGGGCTTTGTATATTGAGAGGTGTATAACATCTTCCTCGCTAATGCTTTTGTTATACGCCCAATCATGGGGTCTGCAGATATGTATATGTCTATTACTGATGTTCAGGTGTATATTTACTGTATGTTCATCTACCTTATGTAATGTGTGTGATCCTGGCATAGTAGTGGTAGCTCAATGGATATTGGTTTACGTTATTTTATGGTATTAAATGCTTCCGTTTAGGCCCCATATGTTATACATGTCAGACTTTATGTCCGTTTCTGAAGTGGTCATGCCCAAACTTTTAGGAGCAAGTTATGGGCGTGACAAAAACACAATCCAAACCTTCCCGTGAGGCATCACAATACACCGAATTGCCCAAGCCTCTCTCCGGAATAATCAAAACTGGAGCAGTGGTAAGTCTAACCTTAAGCTCTTGAAAAGACTTCTCACAGGTCTCACTCCACACAAATTTTATCACTTTCCTCATCAATCTAGTCAATTGTAAGGCTAGCTTAGAGAAATCCTTCACAAATCTACGATAATACTCGACCAACCCCAAGAAACTACGGATCTCAAAAGCATTCTTAAGTTGTCCCCAATCTTACACTGCTTCTATCTTGGATGAATCTACAGTCACCTCTTTCTTGGATACCATATGGCCTAAGAACTCAACTTCCCTCAGCCAGAATTCACATGTCCCAAACTTAGCATACAGTTTGTGGGCTTTAAGCAACTCAAGCACCACTCGTAAGTGTTCCTTGTGCTTCTCCTCAGAGGGTGAGAAAATCAAGATATCGTCTACAAAGACAACCACAAAATGGTCGAGGAACTCACAGAAGATCCGATTCATCAAATCCATAACACAGCTAGTGCATTGGTTAGCCCAAAGGGCATCACTAGGAACTCATAATGGCCATACCGTGTATGGAATGTCGTCTTCTAGATATCCTCCTCCCTTACTCTCAACTAGTGATAACCTAATCACAGGTCTATCTTAGAAAAACAACAAGACCTCTTCAAATGATCAAACAAATTATCTATACGAGGCACTAGGTACTTGTTCTTCACAGTTACCCAGTTCAACTTTCGATAATCGATACACAATCATAAAGTGCCATATTTCTTTTTGGCAAATAGAGCCAGTGCTCTCCAAGGTAAAGTACTAGGGTGGATAAAACCCTTATCTAACAATTCTTGGAGTTAAATTTTAAACTCACTCAACTTGCCAGGTGCAAATCTATACGGTGCCATAGAAATCAGTATCGTGCCTAGCATCAAACCAATAGAGAACTCAATCTTTTAATGAGGTGGTAAACTAGTAAGATCCTCAAGAAAAACATCTTGGCAACTCAACTCAAACTTCATCACACTCCTTACTCAAGAAGTTGGCAAGAAGGCAACTAAGTTCACTCCGCACATGCGGATCATACACTAATGATAAGACCCTATCAACCCAGTCCCCCAAGAAATAAAAGCAATCACTGCTCAAGGTACATATAGTAACCCTCTGACGGTAGCAATCTATGACAGCCCGATATGATGATAACCAGTCCATACTCAAAATAATATCAAAACTAGACATGCCAATCAACATAAATGCAAAAGGAAGTCAGCGACTGGTAACCTCTATGTTACAACCCCGATACCCCTACTTCAAAACAATCTCACTACCAATAAGTGACTCTACACAGAGAGGAGATACTAACTAAACCAACTCTAACCCCAAAACCGATGCAAATGCAGACGAGATAAATGAATGGGATGCACTCATATCAATCAACACATTAGCAACTGAATTGCAAAACAAGAAGGTACCTCTTACTACTGAAGGAGCTGGTACAAGATCTAGCGGGGTAACAACATACACACGTTCGGTAGGTCTCTACTCAACCTGCTCACCTCTCGAAGCATAAGCCTGATGCACTGACTGAGCCGAAGAGGCTCCCTGATTGGCCCTCAAGGCCTATGCTAACTATGCCAGTTGGTGGCTCTGTGTCTACCTCGAACCAAACGCACTAGGTGTGCCGCCTAACTAAGGGCAAAACCTCTTCATATGCCCGCCTACCCACACTAATAACAAGTGAGCGGTTCGCCTCTCCCTTGACTCTGCTCTGAGAATGAGCTGAAGACGATGCAGACCGTTGTCCTCCTCCTCTTTGCGGGAAAACTGGAGACTTATAGCCTAACTAACCACACTTGAAACAAGTGACATCTCCTTGACAACCTCTCCCAGAACCCGAACTCAGTACTGGAAAAAGTGGGCCTCGACTGAACTCCTTAGGACTGCTGTGGGTTAGAAACCCTCTGCCTTTTATTGTCCCTCTGAATATCCTGACTCCTCTTGGAACCCCTCATCATCTCCTCCTCCATCTGCATAACAGTCTCCAGGTGAGCCGCCGCCTCCACTAGGTATCCATAATCTCTAATCATTGATCCGACCACTTTGAACATGAGCCTGGTCCTCAATCTCTTCTCAAACTCTAAGCAACTACACTCCTCAGTAGCCATAAGTTCTAGTGCAAACCTCGACAAGCTAGTAAATGTGGCTTCAAACTCAGCCACCGAAGTGTTCAACTGCACAAGTTTGGTGGACTAATCTCTCAACTTCTCCCGAACTGTAGGAGGCAAGAACTTATCCTGAAAGGCGCTGACGAAAGCCTCCCAGGTCACTCCAATGCACCCACGCGCATACTTCCACCACTGACCCGTATCTCCCTTCAACTAGAAGAATGCCAAGGTCACTCTCAACTGGTCGTCCTTGATGCCAAGCATCTTGAACGACTTCACTATTTGTTCTAACCACCTATCCGCCTTTAGTGGCTCCTTGGGATCACCCAAAAACTCATCCAGATTCGACCAGAAAAACTCTCGTTTCAAGAAAGACTGCCCTGCCTTAGCTACTTGGGCCTGGACTTGATTATCAACTCTGAAAATGTCCATAGACTTCCGCAATGCTCTAGCCATTTCACGGGCTAAGGCGCACATGGCCTGCTGATCCACTGGTTTGGCCACATTAGCCTAACCAACCCCTTCTTCTTGTACCGGAATATCATCCAATAAAGGCACCTCATGCCTCCTAGGCCTACCATGCCTACCACCACCACGTCCAAGTCCTGACATCCTAATGAAGGTAACACAAGAGATTAGTACATAAACAAATGTGCCGAAGCTAACTCACTCGTGTCCTAATGCAGTGGACAATAGTAATTCACTCTACATAAGCACGTTCTCACATAAACACATACGAATTCATTTCCGGATAATGACCATTCCGCGGCATTGCAAAGTTCCAATTAAAATCAATAGTGATCAAATGCTCTTCTAATAGGACTTCTAGAAACCCATAGGCTCAATCAACATCCTAGAAACTAAATCCCACACCCATAGAACCACATAAGCATGTTATCATGTAAACACATCATACATACTAAAATTTTTATCAAGCGAGACAAACCCATTGTGGCAATAACCACTTCCCATATAACCAAAGTATTCAAACCCGGTATACTCTGATACCAAGTTATAACGCCCTGAAATAAATGTCATAAATCCATTCAAGACCATATGTAAATAACAATATGAATTAGAGTATAATGTTCTTTCATTTCATGAGAGTTAATATTACAAAAGAGTTTAACTAAATAAATAACTTATAGGCTTACATCTTTTCAAGGCTATGCTTGGTTACAACAAAAGCGGATATAAATCCAATATATGTAAAGCCTTTTGCTTAAATCAAAACAATAACATAATACACAAAAGAAAAGCCTTTGCTCCAAATCTCTCCAAGCTACTGTCTTGGTGGAGACATTTCGTTAGCACCTAAAAATGATTTTCCAAAGTAGGGTGAGCCAAAAACCAGTAGAAACAATCTAACTCAATGTATGAATCTTAACAAAGATATAAGTATGATATGCATATCCAATGTTCATGATAAAATCATTTATAACTCTTTTACAAAAACCATGCCATGCCAACCCTTATATCTCAATTCATTTTATCTTAATTCATGAGTCATTCACTATTTTATTCAAACAACCAAACTGAGGGTACAACTCAATGGTTCTCTAACCAGCACAACCATTATACAGACACTTCCATTTTGCCATTTCACAGATATTTTGTCTGCGGAAATCGGCATCTATGTGTATGCGCGATTTTCGAGACATTCACCCTAGACACATAGGCCAACTTAATTCAATGGAGTCCATCCATTTTCTTCTCCTAAACATGGAGCACATCTCCTATCTTCTCCCAAACATCATACATTTACAATGTATCAAAAACATAGTCATATTCAATGACAACGGATAAGAGATTAGTTTCAATTCACTTAATCTTCATGCAATTTCTGTAACAATCATAGCTATCGTCCACCGATAGCTCAAAACAGATATACAATCTCCAAGACAGATAAATTACTCAAATTTCCATAGGTGAGAGGTAATACATATCCAACTCCATCATTTATATAAGTACCCATCCAACTCCATATTCTCAATATCAATTTCATTTATTTATATAAAATAACTATTTGAAACATTTTAAGGCAAAACTCCCTTTTCTTTCAAATCCATCTCGAGTATCAAAATCAACAAATTTATCACAGCACAACCTTACATCTACTCCCATAACCATTTTTAATACATACATTTAAAAACTCCTCTTTCGATTTTAAACCAAAACCCTAGGTTTGTTCAAAATCATTCCAAATTCCAATATTCTTTACACATTAACAAATAACTAAGTTAAAGCTCATAGAAGAGTATAGAAAGTACCTACCTCGAGTTTAGAAGACCACGGAAGCAATGCAAGAGCTTCAAAGACGCCGAAACCAAGCACTATTCGGATCAAAACGTAGCCCTTGAGGTGCTTTACCTTTTTTACAAAGGCACATGGGTAAAGAAACCACCAAATCTAGGTGAAAATGTATAGAGAGTGTGAGTTTTAGAGAGAGAGAGGCTCTAGATCTAGGGTTTTTAGGGGAAAATGTGTGAAAAAGTGAAATAGAAAGGTGCTGCTGTGCACTAATATACACACAGTCTGCTTGAACGCAAGAAGTGATGCTCGAGCATCAGACACAATAAGTTGTTCCGCTCAAGCACAAGAAGTGACGCTCGAGCGCAGAATGCACACTCCCAGTAGTTTTGCAGACAATAGACCAATGCTCGAGAGTAAGAAAGGCCGCTCGAGCACAGAAATCACCGCTTGAGCGTAGAATACACTCTCCTAGTAGTTTTGCAAACCTACAAAAGTACTAAGAGTTCACAAAGCCCGCTCGAGCGCAAGAAATGTCGTTCGAGCGGAGAAACAAAATTCTGGACAACAAAAGTTTGAAAACTAAACAACCAACCTGTTCCAAACACAACCACTATAATCCAATAGCCAAATTTAAGGGAGTATAAGGGGAAAAAGATCTAAACAACACTACAAAACCACGGAACTCGAATCCGAGATACAAAAAAGGTCGGGTTAAAACCGAAATCGCTATATAAACTATAAATTATCCTTCTTATTAATCTTTTTAGATATAAATTCCGTTTTAAAAAAATAACTACAATTAATAGGTTTGTTTATGTTTTAAATATTCTCAATTTTTTTGGATATAAATTCTATTTTTCTTTTTGGTAATTCCTAAACAGTAGTATATGCAAGTTTATAAATTTTAATTAAACATATTTTGAAAATTAAAAAAGCAAACATCCTGAAAAATTCATATTTTGGTATATAAATTCTGTAATTTTTGAAAAAAATGAAAATTTTAAAATTTCAATTTGTTGATTATGTTGACTGAAAAACAATAAATAAAAAACCGTATAATATGTATATATTATGATGTGAATTTTAGGCTTATATTTTTATGAAAATTTGTTTCATTTTTTTTTTACCATATAAAAGTTCATTCTAAACTATAAATTTTGTTTTTAAAAAATAGCTAGAATTAATAAGTTTGTTTATGTTTTAAATATTCTCAATGATTGTTCATTATTTTTATTTTTTTGGTATAAATTCTTTTTTTTTTTTGGGGGGGGGGGGGAATAAATTTTGTAATTGTTTAAGAATTTTGAATTTGTTTATTTGTTTATTTTCTTTGGTATAAATTCTTTGGCTATTTAAAAGTCTTGAATTCATTTTATTCTTGGTCATAGAAGTTTTTGTTTATTTAGTTATTTATTTTTATTATAAATTCTATAATTGTTAAGTAATATCACTCTTATTGGACAATATTTTCAAAATTTAAACTTGAGAGCACATATTAGTGATTGTTTATTTATTTATTTTTATATACTACAAAAAATTACACTTTTGGTGACTAAATTTTTAGTCACCAAATGTTGATTTTTAGTCGACGAAAGTCACTGGTGACTAAAGTTATTCGTCGCCTCGTTGGTCACCAAAGCTTTGTCGGCAATAGTCAACGGCGACCAAATGGTTGGTCGCCAAAGATAAAAATTAAATTTTTTTTTCATTTGGCGACTAAATAATTTTAGTAGTCAAAACTAACTATACAGTGACTAAAATATTAGTTAGTCACAGAAAATAAATTTTTGGCTCTCAAACCTTTGGTCGCCAAAGATAAAAAGTAAATTTTGGTTTTTCATTCAGCCACTAAATAATTTTAGTAGCCAAAAGTAACTATACAGTCACTAAAATTTTTGATTTGTTGCCAATTGTGCATATTTAACGACTAAAAATTGTTTTCGTCACCAATTGCGACATTTTAGCGACTACATTTTTTTTAGTCGCCAATAATCAATATACCCTGACTAAAAAAATTAGTAGCCAAATCTTGTACTTTTGCCAACTAATATAATGTTTAGTCGCGAATTCCACAACTTTTAGTAACTAAATTTTTTTTGGTTGCCAAAAGTGTAATTTCCTATAATGATAGCTTAATTTTGTTCATTATTATTCTAAACTTATAAATTCTGTTTTAAAAAAATAATTAGAATTAATAGGTTTGTTTATGTTTTAAATATTCTCAATGATTGTTTATTACTTTTTTTTTTTTTGGGGGGGGGGGGGGTTTATAAATTCTGTTTTTGTTTTTATTTTTAAATAAATTCTATAATTGTTTAAGAGTTTTGAATTTGTTTATTTTATTTATTTTCTTTGGTATAAATTCTTTAATTGTCTAAGAGTCTTGAATTTATTATATTCTCAATCATAGAAACTTTTGTTTATTTATTTATTTATTTACTATAAATTATGTTAAGTAATATCACTCTTCTTGACCAATCTTTCCAAAATTTGAACTTGAGAGCACATCTTAGTCATTATTTATTTATTTATATAAAACCACATCTCAGTAATTGTTTATTTTTTATTTTTATAATTTAATTTTGTTCATTATTATTATAAATAAATAAAAAAAATCAGGCTGCTTTGCCACATTGTGCTACTGGGGACAAAAAAATTTCAACTTGCTTTACCACATAATGTATATATATATATTTTTTATTTTTTGTGAAAATTAGTAAATATTGTATATTTTGAAAGATTTATATATATATATATATCATGTTGTACATATTTTATTTATGAAATATATTAAAATCAAATATTATATTACAATACATTATATTATACTCATGATACATATATATATATAATAAAAAAATGTAGCAAAATATAACTTTTTCTAAACTTACACACGCATTGCGGGTGTCCTTGGCCACTAGTATTATATAAGAGAAGGGATCATTCATCTTCCATACAAGAGACTATTCATTTTTTCCACTCTCGTTAAATGAAAATATGAAGAAAAACAATAAAGAAAAATAAAAAACAACAAAGAGAGACAATAAAATAAATAAATAAATAACAAAATGACACATGGCAACAAATAAGTTTGACACATGGCATAAAAAGGCACTACTTTATTTATATTATATATGATTGGGTTTTACATTTTTCATTGTTCAATTTAGGGTTTGTGTGATTATTGTGGTGTAAAATTGGGTAAAATTCACCACCACAGTAAATTTTTACTTCCACTTATTGTGTTTTGATTTTGTATTTTATGGCGTTACTTACAAGTAATTTTATACTGTTATTGGATTCAAAATTGAACGAAAAGTTAATCATTATGTTTAATATTATTTTTGTTGGTGCATTTTTCTTTTTACATGGACTATGTCACTTTAATGCAAATGGTTATTTGTAAGAATAATGTTATATGTATCAATTAATGTATATATTAGTATATTAGTAGATAATATGGCATCATTTTTATAATTTTGGGTATTTATAACTTATATAATAAATGTGGTTAATAATAATATCATAACACTAATTGATATATTAGTGTATACACTAATTGGTGCATGTAATACCACCGTATTTGTAAAGTTGTTACATTTTATGGTATTGTAAGTTTGTACAATTGTGTGAATTTTTAAAAAATAGAGTATATTTGATAATCAAGTTCAAAAACATATATATATATATATTTTATAATCGTAATATGTTTAATTTATTGTGTTTGTAATATATTAAAAAAAAAAGAATGGTCTATTTTAAAAAATACGTTTGCCGTTTATTTTATTTTATTTTTTTTATAGAGAATTGCAATAAATTGAATAAATTACGATTATCTAATCAATCTAATTTTGAATATGAATAATATACACAGAATATCTTATAAAATAAACTATTCGAATAATCAAAACAGAACTTGTGGTAAATCTCACAGACTAAAACAATACTCTTCAATTTAGATCTTGAATTAAAGAGAAACCAATCAAAAATATATATAAACATCAACAAATTTAAAAATATGAGTAACTTATCAAAACATTTCAACATCATATCACCAAAACATGTCAAGGAGTAACTTTTATGCTTGCTAAACCAAATGCCTTGAAAAAAAAATAATAATAAATAAATATTAAAAAAAATATATATATATATAAAACATTTTAAAAAGGTCATTTAAATGAAATTTTGTAGCGATTTGACTGCTAAAAGAACAAATTAATGCTTTTTAACACTGTAAAAATTAACCAAACTATTTTTTTTTATTTTTAACAATAGAAAACTCTGACATATACAAATATAAGTTAAATTTGAATAGCTCGGTTAAGTGTTAATGAATGGTGGGTGGGCATTGAAAAAAACTGTTTCTCTCTCTAGAGAGCCAGTGTTTCCTCAAGGTAAGGAGAATTTTTTTTTTGCAATTCAGAATAGTTGTTGGTCTGTTCTTCGATCCTTCAGTTTTAAGACTGCATTGTTTTTAACTGGAGGGATGCTTTGTTCTTTTCAACACTTCTATTGGTTGGTGGTTGGCTACTACACTAAGTAGTTACTGGACAATTTTCACTGTATTTAAAAGAATAAATTCTGTTTATATACTTGACAACAAACGAAATACAAAATAAATAAAGGAAAAAAGAAAATTTGTTTGATTATAAAAATCAAATCAGAAAATAAAATAAAATAAATAAAATATATTTTTATTTTGTTGCAAAAACAAAATAAAAATCTGAAACAAAAAAAATAATAAAACAAAAAATAATTAATTACTTACCAAATTAATATGTTGAACAAATTTTCTGATCAAGTCCAGTGTTTGACACTGTGTCCTTAAGACAGATTCGTCTTCTTCACGGTGCTTTCAGATTGTGGACGTTTATCTCCCAAGATAAAATGATCAACAACAAACAATAGCAGCATTATAAATTGTTTACACAACGAACACACTAAGTGTTTACACTCTTTCTCACAGAAATTTAATGCAGCAAAATCCAGAGAATTATTGCAAAGGAAAAGTATGAAAATTCTGAATGAAAACATCAAATGAGGGGCTAGTTTATTTATAGGAGAAATTGTGGCTATTAGGTTTGAATTAAACAGGTGCAAATCTGTTTGAACAGATATGGTTTAAATTTAAACAGGTAAGGCACTGTTTGGGTTTGAATTTGAACAGATACTGAATCCGTTCCGGTTTAAATTCAAACAGATAAAAATCGGGCAGAATTTTTGGAATTAATTTTTGAAATTCAAATTCCAAAAAAATAGAATTTAATTTTAGAAAAATAAAATTCAAAAGTTTTTGGCCCAAAAAATAATTAGTATTGAGCCGGACAAGCTCAACCCAACCTCACACCACACACTCATGCTCAAGCCCAGCCTGCCCGAGGCCAGTGGCGTGTTATTTTGGATCCAATGGGTCTAACCCACTTTACCCATAACCTCCCTCTCCACAAAACTTGGGTGTCTCTTGGAGCTTACCCCAAGTTCCAAACTCAAGTCTTATAAACCCACTCAAAGTATGCCCACCAAATCAATGTGGGACAAACTGTTAGAAATTGGGCGCCCATGTGGCATGGCCCTTTGAGCTTTTTGAGCTTCAACCTCTTGAACCTTATCCATGTAAGTTTGAATTTTAATTCAAACTTATTTGGATAACCACTCAAGATATATATATATATGTCTATCATATAATTGATATGATAAAATACATATTTGGTTATATATCAGATATTGAATGATACGTATATCAGATACGTTATGGGATTTTTACCCATAACCTTTTTTTTCCAGACTCTCCTCTCTCTCTGACTCTCTCCCAAAAACAACGATCAAGTCTTTTGCACTGTGAATTGTGTGGGTGATATTCATTCTGTAATATCACTCCACTGTTGGGTTGATTAATCATTCAGGAAGCACGTGATTTACCCACGAGGTTCTTTGCTAAAAGGTATGATCTAAACATTTATTCCACTGCGTCATTTTTAATGCTTCATTGATTTACATTGGTATCATAGCCTTAAATATGGGTATTTTCGTGCTTATTTTTATGCAATAAATTATGTGTATATTTTTTATATAAATATATATACATGATATATGTATGAATATTAATAGAGGAGGAAGATGAAGTGCACGGTTTTTCGCATTTTAACTCCATTAGATTGAGAGAGTGATATACCTCATTTTTATGTTCTTTAAATGTCATTTTTAATGCCATAAATGTTTTTATTGTGAAAAATGGAGTTCGACAGTACAAAAATCGGACCAGAAAACACCCGGGAAGGCGGCGCGTGTGATTCACGCGCTATATGACGCCGCCCAGCGCCCTCACATCGCCTCACGCCCCACGCCAGCCGTCCCCTCCCTTCCACGCTTGCGTTAAGCCGCGCACCAGCGCCACGTCTTGCGTCATGCCGCATTGAGCCGTTCATGACTGTTGCTGACGGCCAAGCCGTGGTTTGGCTCTAAGGCTCTGTTTGTTTTTTTTTTTAAATTCTAAATTGCGTTAATTGGCCATAATTTATTCGTTATAGCTTTGTTTTAAGCATGGTTGGTGCCATCAGACTCAGAAGTAAATTTTGTATCTTCTGTAAAATTTTTGAAAATTTTACGAAAATAAAAAAAATATTTTTTATGTGTTAATAATTCATTTTTTATGCTTTAAAATGATTCTGGTATTGCATAAATAATTTTCTGGGGTTGAATTTTTTATTGTCGACTTCTGAAATGTTTTACTATCTACTGGTAATATTGTCCCAGTTTATCAGTTTCTGGATTTTTTTATTTCTTATTTTATGTGTGTTTATTAGTTATTTAAAATTCCAGAAAATTTCAGAAAATTTCAAAATGATATACACTTTAATTATGGCATAATTTGAATATTGAATACAACATATTTTTTGGATTTTTAATATGTTGAAATTAGAGGAGCATGGTTATTTATTTATTTATTTATTAGAATTCCATTATTAAATGAATATAACATGAGTTATTTGTAAATTTGCATTAAGATGCTATTGTATAGAATTTATCATGCTTTGTATATGCCATAGTCAATGGGAGGTTATTCGGTTGAGAGAAATCTTTGTAGATTAACTCCCGAAAACCAATATTTTGCGCATAAATTAAATTAAATTTTGGATAATTGTCACCTGTGGCGCAAGAGATGATTACGAGCATAGCGGATTTTCGATCTTACGACTTGTGTAATATTGTCACTATTTAATTTAGATTTTTGCGGCAAATTTATATTATGCTAATCAAATTAATCCTAATGCGAATTTCTCTCTAAATTAATTCAGCTTATGGAAGTTAATTTGGTTGACCTAGACTTAATAGAGATGTTCAAATGTGAACAAACTAATCCCATTCTTTAGATGAGCAAAAGTCTTGGAGACTTTAGGTCAAACCTTAATTGGCCAAAGTAAGGAAACATGACTCAAAGTCGCCGTGGTTTTGTTGCCTTGTTTGGCACAATAAAACTAATGTGTGCGCTATGGTTAGCAGCATGCTACGTAGTTTTGGTTGGCGAGTTTTGGAGTTATGAAATTAGTAAGCCCTCAATAGATCTGTATATGATCTTGACTATTGAGCTGCGCGGATTGACTTTATAATTTGACTTGTAAATAATGTTACATCATTGGATGAAGTAACATTCAAGAGTCACGTCATTCAAGAAATGCGAGCTTAAATAAATTAGTCATTAAGTGTAAGACGAGTAGCCAGTATGAGCAGTGTTTTGCTCTCTACCCAATTATTGGGAGTGGATGGAGCAAAATTTCATGCACTATTATAGTGTGTATTGAAATATCACATGAAGTTAAAAGATTAGCGCTTAGAAACTGCAAAATCTATTAACACTAAGTGAAAAGATTAGCGCTTAGAAGCTGCAAAATCTTTAATACTAAGTGAAAATATTAGTGCTTAGAAGCTGCAAAATCTATTAACACTAAGTGAAAAGATTAGCGCTTAGTGGCTGCAAAATCTATGAGCATTGCCAACTTGTCTAAGTCAGGACACTTACTGTTTCCACACTTAGGTGTGAGACATGAGGAGGGGCTTCTTTGTATGATTCCTTAGCTAGGCTAACGTTTTTGAATAACATTTACCACTAAGCGCAAACGTTAATTCCCGCTTAAGTTACTTCAAGAGCTGTCAAAGATTGATAGCTTATTCTCTCCTTCTTGTGGATAGTAGAATTAATTGCAAGTAACTATGAAGCGAGAAATAGATATGGCAAGAGGAGTATCGTCATTTTTCAACTAGATGCATTAAAGTGTATGGAGAATAAAATTGACTTGAAGGTGCAGGGGATTAGCACTTACTAGTTAAATTTGCGATTTAGGCGCACTTGAAATCTCCATGACATCCTTTTATGATCTAGTAAATATGAGGTAGTTGTGAGTCATTACCTAGTTGGGCCTAAACCTTTAAAACTTGTCTTCGAGAACTCACACATAAAGATGATTGGAATTAGTTTATGACATTAATCATGAACCAGTGGCTTATTATACTTAATCACATTAATGAGATGATGACACGATGGTTTGAGTAGGCCTTCTCGAGCCCACTCGCTTATGACATCATGTTCTCATGTGAATGTGTAACTTTGTTCGCAATGGTTGCGCACAAGTAAGTAGGAAAGCCGTAGAAGGTCATTTGTATTGGCGCATTTAGTCCACTATGATATTTGTGACTAGATATGTGTAAGGGTATGATTGCTAAGCCTCAATCTCGACACATTTATAGATTACGATACGCATCTAAGTCAAGACTATTTGATCTCTCATAAGTCAAAAGTTGTGAGATGATTTTTTGACATTGCACATATGAGGTTGAGATCAATTAGATAACAGCTTTTGTGCTTTTAGTTTTGACCAAGGTGGCGAGTATCTATTTGAGTTATTTTAGAGAACTCTGTGAAGAGAAATGGATGCTTAGAAAATTGATTATTCCTAATACTCAACAACACAATGGTGTAGTAGAGATAAGGAAGTAAATATTGTTAATGTTAGGTGGATAATGGCGCAAAATGTTTCCCAATTAGGAATTGCACTAGTTTGCTGCCTATATCCCTAACTAAATGCCCTCCATATCAGATTTTACACTCCATTTGAGTAATGGATTAGCGGAGAGCCATCTATGGGCGATCTGTAACCGTTAAGCAACTTATCTTTATTTTACTTCTCATAAGATTACGAAGTTAAGACCTAGGGTTCTATAGCGCATTATTGTATGCTGTCTTGTGAATACATAGGGTCACGTGGTGCATTATTGTATGCTGTCATGTGCACCCTCCAGGTCATGTGCACCCTCCGGGTCATGTGCACCCTCCGGGTCATGTGCATATAGGTAAGCAGCTTTGTGGGAGTGTAACTAAGTCACATAAAGTTTTCTTAGTAAAGGTGACGTGAATAGAGTTTTGGAACTCTATAAGATAGAGAATTCTAAGCATAGCGCTTTATGTAGCCTAGTTGAGAATGGAAAGAAATTTCCAATATCCTAGGGGCAGTGGGAGTGATATGCCTACTAATGGATTAATCCATTAGAGGAGAATACTCTACATTCTTAATTGCGTGGTAGCGAATGTGAAAATTTTCCATGTCATCACTGGGTGATTGAGAGGAAAACATTCATGATTGCTCCGCAAGATGATAAAGAGCCTAGGATAATGCCAAAGGCTCTAGTCTCCTGTTTTTAGAAAGTGGATTAATGTTGCGCAGTTTAAGACAAAGTCTTTGAGGATTAACCATTTCTATAATTTGGTTGACTTTCCATTATGACGCGAAACTGTTCTAAAGTTATGCGTAATTTGGATAGTCATTGTTGAGGCATAAGGCTCGCTAGACACTGAAAAGTCGCACCATTGAGGAAAGTGTAGACCATGAGAAGACTTCCTCCTGGGAAGTGAGGTTATTTTGACTTCCTCCTAGGGAGTGAGGTTATTTTAACTTAGGCTATGATTGACATAAGTTCGGAACATTAATTTGTGGACATTGTGACCCAACTTCTCGTTGGAGAATTGGATAAGTAGATCCGTAGGGATTTACCTTCTGTTTTTATGGTGAAAAGTTAGGAGCGCAAAAAGGTTGCTAGTTTCAATAAATCTTTTACAGCCTAAAACAGTTATCCAAATAGTGGTTCTTAGATTTCATCAAGCCATGATAGGCAAACGATAATCGATGAAGACCACTGAGGCATGATCAATGGTCCAAAAGAAGTTTTTCCTTACTTAGTCATTATAAGCCAGGAATTTATAGAGTTATCGCCACCTAGGATGGGCAGTCCTCTATTTTAGATATGATGGACATGGGTGATGTAATTTATATGCTCTGATAAACGATCCTTAGGGATTGTTTTGGGAGAATTCATGTTTTGTCTTCGATGACTTACATAAGGAATATCCTAAAACGATTCCAGATGCAAAATCGCAAACCCATTGACTTACCTATCGGTAAAAGCTAGAGCCTTAGCTATTGAGTGAATCCTCGGATTGTCTTTAAGATAAACAAATGACCTATATTCCTTGATCTTTTCTTTGTTATAGGAGCCTAAAGTACGCTATGTGGGCGTATTCAGCATAATAAGTGTTATCTTTGGTAAATGGTCAATTGAATTGTTTAGACATTGACCTTGCTCGTTAGATTGTGGATAGAATGCTTTACTAGTAGTATATTAATTTGCTCCTTGTAAGATTCTATGCGCTATTTGAAGCATCTGCGCTAGTTAGGCATCAAGAATGAACACAAATTGGTCACCAAAATATCTTTAGAGAGGATATTGCGCAAGAGGTAGTGATCTTAAATCACTTCATGTGAGGCGCACATGGAGGATTCCATTGTATATGCTTATCGCAAGAGGTGCTGATAAGGCTTATGTTTGGAATCTAGAATTGTGATTTTGAATCACTTCATGTGAGGCGCACATGGTGGATTCCGTTGTATATACTTATCGCAAGAGGTGCTGATAAGGCTTATGTTTGGAATCTAGAATTGCGCAAGCTGTGGTCAATTTTTTTTAAAAATCGATCACTTATTTTGAGATGATGGGATGTTGACACTATTATGATTTGTGTCATAATGATTAGCAAATGATGATGTTAGCAGGCAAGATTGGCTCACTCACACGAGCAATCGCCCTTGGCGCTTGGGAGCGAGCAAGGATGAGACTAGTGGTTTATTTTTGTTTGGAACCAAGAGAGACTGAAATTATCCACTACGCATGTCGCCTTGGTTACAACCAAGATGAGGTCGTGTTAAGGACCAAATATGGATGTTAGTACCTACTTTCCATGTTGTACTGTTATGATTAGCGAGATCACGAGATCTCATTTGGCGCCTAGAAGGCGAGCAAATAGAGAATTCGGGTTAGGCGCTAGAAAGCGACTAGACTAATATCTGTACGGTGTATCGAGTATGACGTCACTCTTTTGGAAGAGTTACTCCACCGTAGCATGTATTCATACTACATATGCTTGGCGACCAAGTAATGAGGTGAGAGAATGGATCCCTATTTCCTCACCGTGTGAGTCTTACGTGTCATTATTGATATGACTTTCATTTATGTACCCTTTTGTGACTTTTGACTATGTCATAAGGTAAGGGGTTGATGTTCTGCTACTTTGGTATGTTGCCTGCGGTTATGTATGATTCGGCCTTAAGGGACATCACTGGGAAAGCGGACAATCCTAAACTAAATGGCATGAGTGCAAAAGGAAGATCATCTAGTATTACACCACCACTGTTGTATATTCATTGCCGACAACTCACATCGCTCTGTATGAGAGGCGAATTGAGTGTGAATATATTGCAAGAATTGAGAGGGTCAAACATGCTCTTTTTGAGGGATTAGAGATTTTTATTGGACCGGTGTAATTAGATAGGTCTGGGGTATATGAGACACTATTTTTGTTCCTTTTGGGTTGATGTCTCTATGCTGGCTCATTTTGAGTTTCTAGTATAGAGCTCTCACATGCAGGTGTTCTCAACAGTCGCACGATGCATTGGCTAGTATAAGATTGTTCTTTTTGGAGAGATTAAGATAGAGATGTGGCAGTGTCATGCCAACTCATGTGCGAGTGGGAGATGTTAAAAATTGGGCGCCCATGTGGCATGGCCCTTTGAGCTTTGAACTGAACCTCTTGAACCTTATCCATGTAAGTTTGAATTTTAATTCAAACTTATTTGATAACTTCACTCAAGATATATATATGTCTATCATATAATTGATATGATAAGATACATATTTGGTTATATATCGGATATTGAATGATCATTATATCGAGATCGTTATGGGATTTTACCCATAACCTTTTTTTCCGACTCTCCTCTCTCGACTCTCTCCCAAAAACAACGATCAAGTCTTTTGCCTTTGTGAATTGTGTGGGTGATATTCATTGTAATATCACTCCTTTGTTGGTTGATTAATCATTCGAGCACGTGATTTACCCACGAGGTTCTTTGCTAAAAGGTATGATCTAAACATTTATTCCGCTGCGTCATTTTTAATGCTTCATTGATTTACACAAACCTTAAACCAAACCTTTAGGAAATTTCACCAAAAACTCCATTTCTATAGGGCTCACTTTGGTTTCAATTTTCCATTCACCCGATAATGGTTTTGAGCAACCAAATATACCACGTGAATCAAAACGCGGCATAGAACGTGTTACCACTTAGACTCGCCAACTTTGGTGCATGGGTCCCACCTAAAAATTAGACCAAAGTTAAGGAAAAATCTGATTTTTCCAAAACTTCCAAAACCATTTCTAACAGTAGTAGAAGTATCTTTATGTGTGAGTAATTATTCAATAATTCCAAAACATGCACACGTAATATTCTATAATATTATAATTGGTGAAGAAGATGGGTAAGTAGAATATTGTGTTGAGTGATTAAAAAATATAAAGAGTATATTAAATGATGATTAGTTAGAGAATACAGACACGTGGTACTCTGAAAATATTAAATAATTTCCCCTTCTGTGGCTTGTTTAAGGCAAAGTTTCAGAAGTGGTAGGTCCCTCAAAGGAAACTTTTCAGGCTGTCTCCTCTCAGTGTATTAGACGTGCGTTCTTTTTGTAGAATTGGTTGACATAGTGGTCTCAGTAGGAGGTGAGGTCATTTACAGTTGTTGACGATTATGGCTTATCCTTATATACGCGAGAGTGGTTGGACGGATAGTAGTGGTACAGAAGTTGGAAGTGAATATGCTTGGAGGAAAGGAGTCGTCTTCGCCCCTAGTCAAGTGTTTCATCCCTTAATGCGACGTCATATTCGCAATGGTCTTAGCATGGATATGGAAGAGTCCACAAAGCGAACCCTTTTTCTTTTTTTCTTTTTTGGATCAACAAATGTTAGTTGTTAGATTAGCACCTATAGAAGAAAATCTCACCACCTTTGATAAAGCACCTAAGTGCTTACACAATGTTCCAGATAGATCCCAATTGATCATCCATTGATTAGCGATTTCTTCCTTAAGTTTCTTGATGGTCATTATCAATGGATTAGTTGCAACTACAAGCGACTCTACAAGGTATGCCATAATTTTGGAAGAATGGGACATACGTACACCCATTGTTCTATGTCTTTTGATGACGCTTAATAGCTAATTGATGAACGCATTTAGGAAATGGGTCGAAGTCTAAGCTCATCAGTTTGAATTCAAGAACAACATCAAATGTATACTTCACAGATTCAAGCTAATGCACATCAGCCAGACCAATGATGAATTCTTTTCACAATTGGGTTCCGGAAGAAATAGGTATGCCCAATAACGAGGGTGATGGTAGTATGATGGAGCCGATTGACGATGATTTTGTGGAACGTTGGGAGGAACGGGATTAGGACAATAGCCTTCAGCAACGGCAGACCACAGAAAGTGATGAATCTCAAAGAGTAGACATGAGGGATGAACATGATCATGGACATGAGATTCAAATAATGCACAAGAAAATGATCTCAAAAAAATGAAAATTACAAGATTCTTATCACCAAGTTCATAACACATTTGTGATTTTTTTTTTTCATTTTCTAAAAAAATGTACATTTTTTGACACTAAAACATGCCTATAAACACTTATTAACATTTATCTAATTATATTATTAAGGGTAAGTTATGTTTTAACCCATTCAACTATATTATCCCTTATCACTTTACCTCATTCAATTATAAATTGTAAAAACTAACCTTTTAATTTTTATTTTTGTCTAATTATATTATTAAGGGTAAATTATGTTCAAAATGGGTTTTGAAGTTTTGGAAAAAAATAGAAATTTTGCTCAACTTTGGTCTTTTTTTAGGTAGGACCCATGCGTCAAATTTGGCAGGTCTAAGTGGTAACGCGTTTCTATGTCGCGTTGTGATTCACGTGGTATATTTGGTTGCTCAAAATCATTATTGGGTGAATAAGAAATTGAAGTCAAAGTGAGCTTCATGAAAATGGAGTGTTTTGTGGAAATTCCTTAAGGTTTGAATAAAGGCTTGTCCCACATTAGTTTGGTGGAAAGAAATTTATGGGTTTATAAAGTTTGGCATTATGACTTGGGAAGGGCCCCAAGGGGCACCCCAAGTTTGTAAAAAGGAGAGTTTATAGGCAAATTGGGGTAGACCCATTGGACCCAAAAATAACCACGCATGCGGGCTGGGCTGGGCCTAGGCCTAGGTGCGTGGTTAGGTTGGGCTTGTCCGGCGCAATACCTATCCGTTTGGGCCAAAAACATTTGAAATTTATTTTCTAAAATTAAATTCTAATTTTTTTGGAATTTAAATTTCGGAAATTGAATTCAAAATGGGCTCCGTTTTTTTTTTCTCCACCCGGACAGATTCAAATTTGTTAAACATGAGTTTTATCTATTCAAATTTTGAACCCAATAGATTTGTATCTATTTATTCAAACCGAACAGGTACCATACTTGTTCATTCAAATCTGTACCTGTTTAATTCAAATTAAACAGCCACCACTCCATCTATAAATAGGCAACCCCTCATTTGATATTTTCACTTCAATTTTTGTACTTCTTCTCTACAATAATTCTCTGCATTTTGCTGCATTAAATTTCTGTGAGAAAAAGTGTAAACACTTAGTGTGTTCGTTGTGCTAACAATTTATAGTGCTATTATTGTTTGTTATTGATCATTTTATCCTGGGAGATTGACGTCCACAATCTGAAAGCACCGTGGAGAGGACGAATCTATCTTAAGAACATAGTGTTAAATACCGGACTTGATTAGCAAATTTGTTCAAGAAATTAATTTGGTAAGTAATTATTTTATTTTCTGGTTTATTATTTTTTTGTTTCAGATTTTTATTTTGTTTTTGTAACAAAATAAAAATATGTTTTATTTATTTTTTTTTATTTTTGATTTGATTTTTGTAATCAAACAAATTCTCTCATTTCCTTTATTTCTTCTATATTCCATTTGTTGTTAAGTACACAAACAAAATTTATTTTTTCAAATACAGTGAAGATTGTCCAACAATCTGAAGACAGAATATTTTTTGGTATCTTCATTGTATTTAATTTTCTATGTTTTCACAAAGTGATATTCTGGTTAGAAAATACAAATAATAGTAATATATTGTTTATTTTCTTTGACAACTAATAGTAATATACTGGTGTCATTAATAATTGCAGAATATTAATTTGTGTTATAAAAAAATTATTATGGTATTTTATTTTTCTAATTTTAGTTACAAGAAAAGTAAAATTATTTTGTGTTATAATTTATTTTCTGATTTTAGTAACTAGAAAATTAGTTTGTGTTTTGGATTTTTTCCGATTTTTGTAATTAGATATTATGGCTATGCAACTGGAAGTGGTACTCCAATTGTTACACCAACTCCGGTCCCTATCCAGAACCATGTTCAAGTTCCAATAAAGCATGAAGAAAAATTGGAAAAATTTAACAGTATTGAGTTTAAGAGATGGTAGCAGAAAATGTTGTTTTATCTTACAACTCTAAATCTGGCCCGGTTTCTCTATGAAGAGGCTCCAGCACTTAAAGAATATGAAAGTGATCGGCAAGTTATTGCCGCTATAGACGCTTGGAAGCATTCTGATTTCCTGTGCAGAAACTACATCATCAATGGCTTTGACAATATGCTATATAATGTTTACAACCCTCTAAAAACAGCAAAAGAATTACGGGATTCTTTGGAGAAAAAATACAAGACAGAGGATGCCGGCACAAAGAACTTTGTTGTCGGTAAATTTCTGGACTTTGTTATGGTAGACTCCCAAACGGTAATTTCTCAAGTTCAAAATTTTCAAATAATTTTGCATGATATTCATTCTGAAGGTATGTCTCTTATCGAGTCTTTCCAAGTCGCTGCTTTAGTGGAAGAGTTACCACCAGCTTGGAAAGATTTCAAAAATTATTTAAAACATAAACACAAGGAGATGACCATGGATGAATTGATTGTAAGACTAAGAATTGAGGAAGATAACCGAAAGGCTGAAAAGAGGAATGGTAAAAATCTCATTGAGTCCAAGGCTAATGTGGTTGAACAAGTGCACAAACCACATAATAAAAAAAGGAAGTTTACTAGAGATGGTCCTAAACAAGGCGACAACAATGGCAATAAGAAGTTCAAAGTAAAATGCTATAACTGTGGCAAAACCGGACATCGAGCTTCTGACTACTGCCCTAAGAAGGATTGCGGAAGTATAAACAAGAAGACCACCAGTTAAGCCAATGTGACAAAATTCGATTACACATCTGACGAGGTAAATGACATCAATCTCTCTATTGTGGTGTCTGAGGCTAATTTGGTTGGAAATCCCAAAGAATGGTGGGTTGACACTGGAGCAACTCGTCACATTTGCGCGGACAAGAAAATGTTCACTGCCTACAATGTAAGGATCCCAATTTTGCTACTTCGCTAAGTATGTTGGGGATCGAGTTGCTTGGTCAGCTCGCAGGGGTTTAGGGGCAGCGCCCTAGCGGGGTCGAGGGGCAGTGTCCCCGAAACAAAAATGCAAAATGGATTCGAAGTTGCTTGTCCGCTCGAGCGGCCGTTTATGCGCTCGAGTGGAGAATGTTTGGTTTCAGAAGTTTGACTTGTCTACAAAAGTACTGGGAAAGTGTATTTGACGCTCGAGCGAGGCTTTCCACGCTTGAGCGGACCATGTTATATCAATTCGTGAATTTGATATTTCAGATCACTTTTGTATATCTTTCTCTAAAAACCCTTTCCTCTCCCTTCTCTCTACATTTTCCTACACCAAATTGGATCAAAGCCTTGATTTCTCAAGATCCATTAGAGTTCTGCTATAAGTTCTTCATCAAAGTTGGTTAACTTCTCGAGAGTTTCGTTGTGTGCAGTAAAGATCAAGTTTCGATACCGTTGATTTTGGGGGTTTCATCTCATTTCTTCTTTAAAACTTGAGGTAGGGATTTTCTTAGAGTTATATATATATTTTTGCAAGATCTATATGATTTTTGAAATCATCTTTCGATAGCTTTGAAAATTGATAGTTGAATCAAGAAGTTGAGCAATTTTGAAAGTGGATTTGTCTCTTGTTCTTTTAAAATGATTTTATGGGTTTTGATCTTTGTTGATTGAAAAAAGATGATTTTGGAAAGTTTTCTTCCAAAGGATTTAAGTCGTATAGTTTTGATAAGAAAACCTAGAATTTGGGAATTTTTTAAAAGAGATTGAAAATCCATGAAAGATATTGTTGTATTTATTTTGTGTGTCAAAATAAATGGATGTTTATAAAATTTCTTATTTATATTTATATAAATGATGAATTTCAGGGAATATGAGAATTATTGTTAATTTTGGAAATTATTGTTCAAAACATTGAAATAGTCTTGAAATGACTAATTGTTGAGGATACTTGAGAAGAAGGAGTTGTGTTATTCCTTGGATGATGAATTGGAATAAAAGTATTTATATTCATCTTGTGGTATTGGCATATCAATTTATTTGATTACATTAAACTTTGAAAGTTGATTTGAAAACTTACATTGAGAAAAGAATGCTGATAAACAAGTTTTCATAGAATGGTTTTGGGGTAAATATGTTGGTAAGTCTTGATAGGTGTTGTAGATGATATTGAATAAGTTGGCCTGAAAGTCCGAGGTGAAAGACCGAAAACCCGTGCGGATAGGTGTTGAGCCTTCCGGTTAATACCAGTAAAAATGACAATTTGGTAATACTCGTATAATCTACTTGCAGATATCAATCTAAGGATTACCAGAGTCGTATTTACCGCTCTTGAAATGAATTGTTAAGTTTTGAAAAATTGAAATTGCATGATATCATTGAGCATGATGGTTTTTAAAAATGAAGATGTGATTTTAGCATGGCATGTGCATTTTGTCTCTTGAGACTTATATAAAATATATATACTTTGTTAAGGATTTCCTACTAGGCTTTATGTTCACTCTACGAGATTTTTGTGCAGGAAAAGATGTGGTGATGCCACCTAACTAAAGGCGAGGAAATGTGCGTTGAAAGTACGAGACTCTCATTTTGTTGTGACTCTGTGTGTAAGCCAAGGGCTGTATGTGTGTGGGTTTGAATAACTGTTTTGTATAACCAGGCTCAAGCCTTGGAAACTTGTAAACCCTTGGGGGTATTTATTTGTTTATTTACTTGTTATTGGATTAATGTATTGTTACATGAAGAACTATTGTATCATGTTATGTAAATTTGGAGATTTATATTCGGTTTTCCTTGAAAGAGCCATGATTGTTGTATTATCATTTGGGCTAGAAATTTAGGGCATTACATACAATGAGGCTGCAAATAGTGAACAACTTTTCATGGGAAATTCTTCTACTTCTACTGTGGCCGAACAAGGAAAGGTGATCTTGAAGATGACATCAGGGAAGGAACTGGCCCTCAGCAACGTACTGCATATACCAGACATCCGAAATAATTTAGTTTTTAGTTCTTTATTATGTAAAAATGGTTTTAGGTTTGTTTTTGAGTTTGATAAATTTGTATTAACAAAGAGTGGTATGTATGTTAGTAAAAGATACTTGAGAGATGGTCTCTTTAAGTTGAATGTAATGACGGTTGTATCAAAACTTTCTATTAATGAGAATAACACATCTTTTGCTTATACTATTGAGTCAAATTTATGGCATGGTAGATTAGGACATGTAAATTTTGATGCTTTGTGTAGATTAATTAGTTTGGATTATATACCAAAGTTTGAAATTAATCATAATCACAAATATGAAATTTGTGTAGAAGCAAAACTAACTATGGCTCCATTTAAATCGGTTGAAAGAAAAACTAAACCTCTAGAATTAATTCATACAGATGTATGTGATCTTAAATTTGTTCAAACTAGAGGAGGCAAAAAATATTTCATAACGTTTATCGATGATTGCATAAGATATTGTTATGTGTACTTACTTAGAAATAAAGATGAAGCTTTAGAAATGTTTAAACTCTACAAAACTAAAGTTGAAAATCAACTTGGTAAAACCATTAAAATGGTTAAAAGTATAGGAGTGGTGAATATGATGCATCATTAAATGAATTTTGTGCACAACATGGCATTATTCACCAAACTACAGCACCTTATTCTCCGCAGTAAAATGGAATTGCTGAAAGGAAGAATAGAACCCTAAAAGGAATGATGAATGACATGTTACTAAGTTCAGGCTTACTACAAAACTTGTGGGGGGAACCAATATTGTCTGCTAATTATGTTCTTAATAGAATACCCCATAAGAAAACCAACAGCACTCCTTATGAATTGTGGAAAGCTCAACCACCTTCCTACAAATACTTAAAAGTGTGAGAGTGTTTGGCAAAAGTTGAATTTCCTGTTCCAAAAAAGACAAAAATATGACCCAAAACAGTGGATTGTGTGTTTATTAGTTATGCTCAGAATAGTAGTGCATATCAATTTCTGACTTATAAATCAGAACTACCTGATATAAATGTAAACACTATTATAGAGTCAAGGAATGCTGTATTTTTTTAACATGTCTTTCCTTATAAGAAATGACAGGAATTAAGTTCACAGAAAAGAACTTATGATTGTACACAAAGTCAAGAGACTAATGACAATCAAACACAAGAGACAAATAATAGTCTCGATCAGCAGGATTTAACTGATGATGAACTAGGGCTGCAAATGAACCGAGCTGTTCGTGAACAGGCTCGGCTCGGCTCGGTAAGGGCTCGGCTCGGCTCGTTTAGTAAACGAGCCGAGCTCGAGCTTGATTATTGGGCTCGTTTCGTTAACGAGCCGAGCTCGAGCTCGCATGTGTTCGGCTCGGTAGGCTCAGCTCGTTTATCTTTAATTAAATTATATAATAAATATATTATTTATATATTAAATAATATATAAATACATTATTTATATATTAAAAATATATAAATATATATAAATAATAATATAAATGCATTTTTTATATATTAAATAATATAAATAATATTTTTTATTTAAATATTTATATTTAAATAATATAAATAATATTAAAAAAAATTTATCGAGCCGAGCCGAGCCAAGCTCGAGTTCGATAAAAATTAACGAGCCAAGCCGAGCTCGAGCCCAGTCTCTTATCGAGCCGAGCTCGAGCTCAATAAACGACCTCGATAACTTAACGAGCTGAGCTCGAGCCCAGCAAAGCTCGGCTCAGCTCAGCTCGTTTGCAGCCCTATGATGAACCAAGACGAAGTAAGAAAGCAAGAACATCAAAATCATTTGGTCCAGATTTTTTGACATACCTATTAGAAAATGAACCTCAAAGCTTTAAAGAAGTGTGAGGGTAATTTATACAGGTAAATTGGGCCAGGCTAAGTAATGGGCCGGTGTGGGCCGGAGTATGAAAAGCAGGGTAAAAAGACCTCATTCAAGTAGTCCGGTCGCAGAAGTGTGTTATCTCGGTCACGATTAGCCCGGGCAAGGAAGAATGTTGTTACTTCGGTTCAGGAGACCGCTACGGTTAGCCCGGTTGGGTCTTTAGCCGAAGTAAAAGAAGCTATCTTCCTGACTGTCCTGAGTTAGTTCAGTCGTAGTATGGGAAACCGAGGTAGGAGGCAGTAAGGCAGAGCCGAACTAGCGTGTAAGTTGGTCACTCCGATTAGACTAACATGGCAATGTTACTTCGGTTGTAAGGTAGTTCGGCTATGGTAAAACCATCTCACTTGGTTTAAGCAGTGAGGGGGGTGTTGAAGGATAAGCATTATCCTTCAGGAATGTGATTCCTAGGAGGACTCTACATAGAGGAGTAAGAGTCCTACTAGGATTGTGCCACGCGAAACCTATAAAAGCTCACCAATATCACCTTTGGAGAGATAACACAACTTTGTTTTCTGAATACACAGAGCTTTTGTCTATTTGTCAAGCTTACTGACTTAGGCATCGGAGAGGTTTCCGGCACACACCCGCCGGCTAGCTCACGTTTGTGTTTTCAGGTGATAAAGCGACGTCGTACGGAGGAGCGCAGACTTGGTCAACAGGATTATACGAGAAGGTGTATTTCTTTCCCGTACAATTGGCGCCGTCTGTGGGAATACAGACAAGAACAACCTCTTGATCAAGCTTTTTCTCTCAAACATCAATGGCGAACAACGAAAAGTTACCTCAGTCTGCCATCGACGGACAAACTCCAGATGGGGGTGCAAGGCGCGAAGGCCTACCCTTGGTCACTCCCATGGCGGACCTGGAGCCACAGAGACAGAATTCCATGAGGGATGCGAGGAGACGAAGGCAAAATAATAGCCCTCATCCCTCTCGTTCGCAAAGCCCAGAAAGACAAAGGTGCAGGATTGATCCTCAAACTCTGGAGGATCGCGTCAGACAACAAGACGAATTGATTCGTAAGATGGCGGCAGACATGGAGTCTCTAAAGCGCCAGGTGAAAGGAAAATAAGTGGCGACAAGAGAGGGGCGCAATAACAAGACGCCCCCTCGCCACTCAGAGGGTCGTAGTAGGAATTCTACACCCTCTCAAGCAGAGAACAGAAGCCTCAGGACAGGCGACACGCAATCCCGATCTTCTAGGACTCGTCACTCCAGGTCTGAGAGGACGAGGTCTGAGAGGTCATACTCTGAGGGAAGCACATATTGGCCCTCACATACGCACCAGACAAGGTCTAGACAGACGGAATTACCCAGATCGTCCGACCTACGATCCGTGCTAGAAGAGAAGGCACGATGGAAGGAGGACGCCAGGGCGCGCAATCCAACAGGGTTCCTGCCTTACAGCAGTTGGCTCATCGAACGCATGGAAGCGTCGAGGTTGGAATGCCAATACCGCGCCCGGCATACGAACCAACGGACAAGGCATTGGCGACGCTGCAGACCTCACCATTCGTCCCAGCAATAGAAAACGCGCCCCTTCCGTCAGGCTTCCTACAGCCCAAATTCACACAACGTATGAGGGGAAGACAAACCCCTACTCGCACTTGAGCCACTTTCGCCAGGTCATGGCTGTATACCGGTGGAACGAGGCCTTGATGTGCATCCTATTCCCTTCAAGCCTTGGCGACCTAGGCTTGACTTGGTTTGAAAAGCTTCTAGAGGGCAGCATAGCCTCCTGGGCGTAACTGGCGAATGCGTTTGTAACGCAATTCAGAACAAACACGAAAACCCCGGTGGAGATCGACCGGTTACTCTCCATCGACATGGGCGATAAGGAGACCCTGAGGTCATACAACAGTCGCTACTGGGAGACATTCAACCAGATTGGGGACTGCCCTACCAATCTCGCCATTGCACAGTATAAAAGAGGCCTTCCAGTCGGCAACAGACTAAGGGACTCAATTACCATAACACCACCCCTCACCATGGAGGCCCTGATGGAGAGAGTGCATCAGCACATCAGGGTGGAAGAGGATGGCGCTCGTGCCAAAGCAAAAACTGGCGCAACCACAACACCAGAAAAGAATACCTCAGCAAAGGTCAATACGGTAGATCACCAAAACCGAAACGGACGGGACAAACGAGACAACGGCGAGGACCAGGACAAAAGATGGTTAAAAGTCCGCACTGCCATAACCACGGTCTTCAAAAAACTGATCTACCGAATACTTAGCGAGATACGAGACGAGCCTTTCGTCAAGTGGCCAGCCAAGCTAAGCGAGGCTCAGAAGGACTACGACGACAGGTCACGGTGCACCTTCCATAAAAAAAAGGGGCACCGCATAGAGAATTGCACGCCATTGAGGCAGCACTTGGAGGAGTTGGTAGCAGCAGGCCACCTGGATAAATATATTGAAGGAGGGGCGTAACCAGCCCCCCAGGACCATCACAACCCCAATGGTATGCCAATTGACGCCCCACCTCAAGGCGTAATCAACGTAAAACATGGAGTCTTTGAACCTGAGCATGTATGCGAGCTCAAAGATTCAATCAAAAAGGCTGAGCACTTAAGAGAGGTGCTAAGTGTCCAACCAGTCGTCAAGAAGGGAAAAACAGAGGCCACAAATGTCATGTCTTTTTCGGATAAAGACTTGGCAAGGATTTATTGCCCTCACAACGATGCCTTGGTCGTCACTCTCCGAGTCAAGGATTTTGACGTCATGCGGATTCTGATTGACCAAGGTAGTTCATGTGAAATCATGTACTATGAAACCTTCAAACAACTAAAGTTGCAAGATAAAGACTTGGCGCCTGCCGTGTCACCCCTTATCGGATTCAACTCCATGCCGGAATGGCCCGTCAGCAAAATTATCCTTCCAGTCAGAGCAGGGAGTGTGACAAAACAAATAGAGTTTTGGGTGTTAAAGGTCCCCTCTACTTACAACATTATCTTGGGCAGAACATGGCTGCATGCCATGCGCTCGGCGGCGTCCTCCTACCACCAAGTGATGCGGTTTCCAAACGACACCGGAGTAATAGAAGAAGTTTATGGAGATCAGATCATGTCAAAGCAGTGCTTTGTCACAGTGAACGGCAGCCGCACTGCCAAAGGATACGTTCATTCGGTTGAAGAACCTGAGAATAATGAACTATTCGCAGATGTCGGCAAAGCAGCTAGTCAGAAAGCGGTGGAGGACTTGGTGGAGGTCAGAATAGATGAAAAGAACCCGGATAAGTTTTTTTTGCTTGGCTCATCGTTGTCCAGCACAGAGAGATTAGAGGTCTTGGAATTTCTGACCGCCAACATCGAAGTGTTCGCCTGGACCCCATACGACATGCCAAGCATTGATCCAAACTTCATCTGTCACCAACTCAATGTCCACCCCTCTACCAGACCAATCATTCAGCGCACCCACAGATCGGCACTCCACCACGCCGAAATAGTGGCAGAAGAAGTAGGAAACCTGCTGGAGGCAGGGGCAATCAGAGAAGTGCACTACCCAAGATGGATCTCCAACACCGTCGTAGTGCCAAAGAAGAATGGCCAGTGGCGTGTCTGCGTCAACTACAAAACGGTCAATAAGGCGTGCCCAAAAGATAGCTTTCCTCTACCAAGGATAGATCAACTGGTAGACTTAACGGCAGGGCACAACCGACTTAGCTTTCTGGATGCATACAGAGGCTACCACCAAATCGCCATGCATGAACCAAACCAGGAGGTCACATCCTTCACAACTCCAAGAGGATTGTACTGCTACAAGGTCATGCCCTTCGGCCTGAAGAACGCAGGGGCGACATTTCAAAGAATGGTCACCAAGATGTTTGAGCCATTGTTAGGCAGAACAATGGAGGCTTACATCGATGATATGGTGGTCAAGAGCAAAGATGAGAATGACCATCTCAAGGACCTAGGTGAGATGTTCGAGATCCTGAAGAAGCATAAGTTACGCCTCAACACATCGAAGTGTGTGTTCGGAGTAGGATCTGGCAAATTCTTAGGCTTCTTGGTGACCAACCGAGGTATAGAAGCGGACCCTTCTCAGATCAAAGCAATATAGGATCTGGAGAGGCCAAACTCAGTGAAGGAAGTGCAGCATCTCACTGGCATGGCGGCTGCGCTCAACCGGTTCATAAGCCGGTCATCAGACAGGCTACGACCATTCTTCCATGCACTGAAGGCTAAGTTTAAGTGGGACGAAGAATGCGACCACGCCCTGGAAAGCCTAAAAGAATACATGTCTTCTCCACCACTACTTGTAACCCCAAGCCCTAGAGAAGAACTCTTCTTATACCTGGCGGTCTCGCAGCATGTAATTAGCGCAGTATTGGTCCGCGCAAAAGGAATCCAACATCTGCCTATCTACTATGTCAGCAAGACATTACTGGGCGCCGAAACAAGGTACTTGCCACTGGAGAAACTGGCATTGGCCTTGATGATGGCCTCAAGGAAGCTATCGCATTACTTTCACGCCCACACCATAGTTGTTCTCACAGCCTTCCCATTAAAGGCTTTATTTGAAAGAGCGAACTTCTCTGGGCGAATTCTAAAGTGGGCAGTGGAGTTGGGACAATACGACATCAAGTTCCAACCTAGGACAGCAATAAAGGCACAAGCATTGGCAGATTTTGTCGCAGAATTCACACTAGGAAGTCATCACATCTGCCCAGTCGACTTAACTGAGACAATCGAACTAGGGATGGAAGTTGACGTCGGAATAACGCAACCCCTAGTACTGGTTACTCAGTCAGGCCCCAAGGCAGACCAGAGTAAAGAAATGAAGGAAGAAACAAACCATGCTACAACAAGTCAGGACTCACCGACAAATAAATACTTGGTGCAAACAAAAAGCAAGGGGCAGACAGCGAGCATGGACTCTGAAGAAGCCACCAGCAACATGGAAGATCCCAAGCCATCATCTGATCCCCCCACCTACTGGAAGTTGTTCGTTGGAGAGATGTGGAAGCTCTTCGTGGATGGAGCATCCAACCGGCATGGAGCAGGACTTGGCATAGTTCTCATCTCTCCAGACGGCCTAGTAGTGGAGCAGGCAATCAACCTTGGCTTCCCAAAGATCAAACAACGGCGAGTATGAAGTGCTTACGGCAAGACTCAAGTCGAGATTCTACATGAAGGCCACCGAGCTAATGGTTTCTGATGACTCGCGGTGGTGGTAAACCAGATATCTGGCGACTACGAGGCAAAGGATGATAGAATGGCCAAGTACCAAGAATTGGTCAGCACAGAGATAAAGAAGTTTGAAGTGGTGAGGATAGAACAGATTGGCAGAGAGGAAAACAATGAAAGCAGACGAACTCAGAGGCTTTACCAATGGCGCAACACCTCCATTCCTCACCCAATACTAATCGACTACCGCCTAGACCAAGCATTGAAGACCCGTAAGTAAGAGGTATCTTTGTCTTTGAGTTAGGCCCTTCTTGGATGGACCCCATCATACTGTTCCTGAAAGACGGCACCTTACCAGAAGAGAAGAAAGAAGCCAACAGAATAAGAGCAAAGTCACAGTGATTTTGGCTCTCCCCATCCTTGGCATTGTACAAGAAGTCGTTTTCAGGACCTTACTTGAAGTGTGTTCACCCCAGCAAAGTGGAAGCATTCCTATTCGAAATACATGAGGGTGTTTGTGACAGCCATCAAGGAGGAAGATCATTGGCATACAGAGCGATCTCGCAAGGATATTTGTGGCCATACATGCAAGCGGATTCAGAGAAGTATGTTAAAAAGTGCGAAAAGTGTCAAAAATTCGCACACCAAATACACTAACCTGCCAGAGAACTTCTACCTCTAACTAGCCCATGGCCCTTCGCAATGTGGGGATTGGACATAGTAGGCCCACTTCCAACAACACCAAGCAACAGAAAGTTCTTTCTTGCCGCAACCGACTACTTCACAAAGTGGGTGGAAGCAAAAGCCTTGGCGTCAATCAAAAAGAAAGATGTAAAGAAGTTTGTCTGGCAGAATTTCATCACTCAATTTGGCATACCAAAGGCACTGGTCTCAGACAACGGCACTCAGTTTGACGGCAGAATTTTCAGAGATTTTGTGAAGAGTACAAGATCGAGTTCTACAATTCTACACCGGCATATCCCCAAGCAAATGGTCAGGCAGAGGCATCAAACAAGGTAGTCTTGGATGGACTAAAGAAAAGGTTACAAAGAGCGAAAGGCAAGTGGGCAGAGGAGCTCCCTCATGTTTTATGGGCTTACCGCACCACGCCTCGACGATCAACAGGAGAAACACCATTCTCCTTAGCTTATGGCATGGAAGCAGTCATCCCATTAGAAGTTGGCCTCCCCACAATTCGAAGCGAAAACTTTGATCCAGACTTAAATGGCGAAGCCATAGTATTAGAGCTTGACCTTACGGAAGAAAGAAGAGATAGAGCATTAGTTCACATCGCCTCCTACCAACAAGAGTTGTCCATAAAGTATAACAAAACGGTTCATCCAAGGCAATTCAAGATCGGAGATTGGGTACTGCGCAAAGTGATGGGAAACACCTTGGTTCCAGGAGATGGCAAGTTGGGGCCTAATTGGGAAGGACCTTACAAAGTGGTCGGATTGGCAGGCAAAGGGGCATACCACTTGGAAGATGAGGACAACAAAGCAATTCCCAGGCCATGGAACACAGCAAATCTCAAGTTGTTTTATTTTTAGCTTTTTCCCTTTTAAGTATGTGTAATTTTTTACTTCCTCAATAAAACAAGTCGATTCTTTTTTAGCATAATTGTTTTCAGTAGAAAGTAGCTTTAGTAAGTTCGTAGCATTGTAAACATAGTTGGCCGGAATAACCAACTATGACCCTTCCTAAGCCCAGGATCGGGATCCAGGCTGCAGGACATTTTGGTCGGAATAACCAAAACACTTTATTCTAAGTTGGCTGGAAAAACCAACTTAGAGGTTGGCTGGATTAAACCAACTCTTGTTATTCTTCAGCCGAAGTATGGGAATGGCTGAAGAGTGGTTGGCTGGATTAAACCAACTCTTGTTACTCTTCAGCCGAAGTATGGGAATGGCTGAAGAGTGGTTGGCTGGATTAAACCAACTCTTGTTACTCTTCAGCCGAAGTATGGGAATGGCTGAAGAGGGGTTGGCTAGCTTAAACCAACTCTTGGTACTCTTCAGCCGAAGTATGGGAATGGCTGAAGAGTGGTTGGCTGGATTAAACCAACTCTTGTTACTCTTCAGCCGAAGTATGGGAATGGCCGAAGAGTGGTTGGCTGGATTAAACCAACTCTTGGTACTCTTCAGCCGAAGTAAGTGTATGGCCGAAGAGTGGTTGGCTGGTTTAAACCAACTCTTGGTACTCTTCAGCCGAAGTAAGTGTATGGCCGAAGAGTGGTTGGCGGGATTAAACCAACTCTTGTTACTCTTCAGCCGAAGTATGGGAATGGCTGAAGAGTGGTTGGCTGGATTAAACCAACTCTTGGTACTCTTCAGCCGAAGTAAGTGTATGGCCGAAGAGTGGTTGGCTGGATTAAACAAATTCTTGTTACTCTTCAGCCGAAGTATGGGTATGGCTGAAGAGTGGTTGGCTGGATTAAACCAACACTGGATACTCTTCAGCCGAAGTAATTATATCGGCTAAAGAGTGGTTGGCTAGTAACTTAGTTAAAACCGGAATACGGTATATCGGCCTAGAGATATTCCAATTGACAGTTAGATAGCTAAAAACCGAGATCACAGTTGAGCAAATGAGTACATGGAAAATTGATCACAGGTGCAAGCATACATACACAAAACCGGAATAAGAGTTGAAGAAGATTTTTTTATTAAAAAGTGCAAAGCAAGTACAATTATGAGACCGCAGCTCGGTTACAAAGATCAAATACAAAATAAAAGAAAGGAAACAAAATCAACGGAAAAGTTCATCAATTTCTGCATCAAAGTCACCATCAGCATCTGTTCGAACTCTGGTTTAAGGTAGGAGTTCGGTCTCAATTTGGACCTCGGTATCAACTGGCAGCGCAGTGTCAGTCGGTAGCCCATCAATTGGGTTTTCCACAACCGGCTCCAACCGAAGTGATTGATTGTCGGCCTGCTCATTGACGACCGGAGTAATGGTTGGCTCCTCCTCATCATCATCATCATCATCATCATCATCGTTGTCAGACCCTTCTAGGAATTGCCTTTGAAGATCGGCAGTGTATTGTGACAGCGAAACAGGAATAAAGTACGGTGGAGCATTGTAGACATCGGTGTCCGACGAACAACCGAGCTGCTCCACCGCACTCCTCCAGTCGCACTTAAAGAAAAGATCCTTGGCTGCATCGCACTGGAGGGTGTATGCGTCTTCAGCCTTCTAAAGCCTCGTTTTTCAGCTTTTTTCATTCCGGTCTTCAGTTGGTTTATCTCGGCATCTTTTTTCTTCTCAATCTTTGTCAAGATGTGCAGATATTTGTCTTTCGCCTCGTTGGCAACCTTCTTCTTTTCGGCTTCAACCGAATTAGCAAGCTCAGTCAGCCGAGCATTTTCAGATCTCAGTTCGGCCAGTTGTTTTTTGGCATCCTCTAGCTCGGCCGACTTTGCTTCGGCTTCCGCCATGGCTTCCCTTGTATTCCGCCTAAGCTCCATGACCCTCCTATGCGTAACTTGATTTTTCTGGATGGCCTGCAAAGGAGAAGTAACGTTAGCCGGACTGAAAGTTGGGAAAAATTACAAAGAAAGAAGAAAGCTATTTACCAGGATCATGGACTTGGTTGAAGACCGAATGGACTTCAGTTCGGTGTTGAGTTGTTTATAGTGGTGCTCCATATCTTTTGGAAGGCACACACTTTTGGCTAGATTAAAAGCCATTAAGTGGTCCTTCTCTGAGACCACCGAATCAGAAGCGGTGATATCTCGGTCGTTGAAGGTGAGGGCAGGAACCCATTTGGAGGAGGAAGCAGTTCGGTCTGGTTGCTCCGGTTGGGGGCTTTTTTGGATGTTTGAGGAAGGACTCGGTGGCAGAATGGTCTCGTCCTCATCAACAAGGCGTGGCTCGGTTTGGCTAGTCCGGGCACGCTTGTTTCGGCGAGAAGAAGATGGCTGCTGGGATGGAAGGGCCACCACGGGCTCAGTGGTTTGACCGGTTGGTTGTACATCGGCTGGAGTTGTTGCGGTCAGAAGGGCCTTCAACCTGCTCTTCTTGGCCATCTCTTGTTCAGCAGTGAGAGGCACTAGGTTGATTTGGGGCAAGATAGGGTCCGGATCTGGCGCGTCTTCTAGAAGAAAGTCAGTAACTCTCGCTTTTCTGCGACCGGTGTATCTGTATGTCGGCTCAAAGCTGAGAAGTTTAGCCCAACTTCTTTCTTGAATACGTAGTGCGGCGCGGAGGATACCGAGGTTGGGGTGGCTGTACAATGAGTGTAGATGGGCTGAGTCTGCATGAAGAAGACAACTGTTAGTCTGATCTAAAATTGCAAACCGAAGTAAAAAAGAAGAATGCATGGAAAACCGAAGTAAGTTTACCAGGGATTCCTTTGTTCTAGTTTATACTTCAGCCTGGGATCTGGGCTTGGTGGTCCTCAAAATTCCCAGACACCCAGAAGAAGTCGTCATCGTTCAAGTCTTTATCCGGCGTATCTTTTATTATTTTTTCTCTACATCGGCGTATCCTAAGGTAGTATACTCACCCATCTTCTTTGGATCCTAAAGAATATTGGTGGAATATTTCGGCTAGACCGAGGTTCAGGCCGGTTTGGCGGTTTAGTTCGGCGATGCCCATTATTATACGGTAAGAGTTGGTGGAGAGTTGGGTTGGGCAAAGCCTGGTTTGCCTAAGGAACTCACAAATTAATGGTTGGACTGGGAATCTTAGTCCGGTCTCAATTATTGAAAGAAGGGTGAAAGGCACAGAACCCTCATTTCCCCAAGGTATGGTGTTTTTCTTGGCTAGGGTAAGGTAGACATCGGCAGGAATGTTGTAATCCTTGCGAAATTCGGCAAGGCCTCCTGGGGTTTCTACTAAAAATCTGTACTTCCCCATTTATTGTATAACTTATAAAATAAATTAGTTCGGCTGAGAAGTTGTGCTCAGAAGCTCGGTTGAGCACACAGAGGGAGTGCCTGGGCAACCTAAGTCTGCAAAGTGGAAAAACAAGGTGTTAAGCACAAATCGTTGATCGTGCTACAAACACAAAGCAAGAAAAGAGAAGCCTTACTTCGGCTACACGTGGTACTACAATATCTACCTCAGTTTCATAGATGTGTTTGTTATCTCGGCTCGGCAAGATGTTTTGGTTATCTCAGTTCTACCTATGGGTTTGTTACCCCGGTTAGGCATCAAGGGGCAGCTTTCTGCGTTCGGTTTAGAAACTGAGAAGGCTGGCTTAGCCCCAATGACTTAGTTCGGTCGAGGGCCAAGATTTCTAAGTTCGGTGCGTTCTTGTTTCGACTAATGTGAATCAGGTGGTGACCTGTTAAAACTACTGTTATATGCACAAGTTCTAGTTCGGTTCCAGTCTACCTAAATCTTTTTATAGCAAAAACAGTTTCCTAGTTCGGTTGGACGTGTTTTTTGGATCAAATAAGTGCTTACTTGCTATTACTTGAAGATTCATGAGGTTCTACAGACAAAGTTTTTCAGAAAGTACAAGAACAAGAGAAAAAAAAGAGATGTTTTGACCGGACGTGCATAGCTCGGCTTAGGTTTAGCTCGGCTGGATAAGCTAAATAGGTTTTTAGCTCGGCTGGAGAAATTAAAAGGTTTTCAACCCGGCCGGAATAGCTAAAGGATTGTAGCCCGGCTGGATAAGCTAAAACTTTAGCTCGGTTTATAGACAGGTAATCCCTATCATGCTACGCAGATGGAATTAAGGGACAATTGTGAGGGTAATTTATACAGGTAAATTGGGCCAGGCTAAGTAATGGGCCAGTGTGGGCCGGAGTATGAAAAGCAGAGTAAAAAGACCTCATTCAAGTAGTCCGGTCGCGGAAGTGTGTTATCTCGGTCACGATTAGCCCAGGCAAGGAAGAATGTTGTTACTTCGGTTCAGGAGACCGCTACGGTTAGCCCAGTTGGGTCTTTTAGCCGAAGTAAGAGAAGTTATCTTCCTGACTGTCCTGAGTTAGTTCGGTCGTAGTATGGGAAACCGAGGTAGGAGGCAGTAAGGCAGAGCCGAACTAGCGTGTAAGTTGGTCACTCCGATTAGACTAACATGGCAATGTTACTTCGGTCGTAAGGTAGTTCGGCTGTGGAAAAACCATCTCACTTGGTTTAAGCAGTGAGGGGGGTGTTGAAGGATAAGCATTATCCTTCAGGAATGTGATTCCTATGAGGACTCTACATGGAGGAGTAAGAGTCCTACTAGGATTGTGCCACGCGAAACCTATAAAAGCTCACCAATATCACCTTTGGAGAGGTAACACAACTTTGTTTTCTGAATACACAGAGCTTTTGTCTATTTGTCAAGCTTACTGACTTAGGCATCGGAGAGGTTTCCGGCACACACCCGCCAGCTAGCTCACGTTTATGTTTTCAGGTGATAAAGCGACGTCGTACGGAGGAGCGCAGACTTGGTCAACAGGATTATACGAGAAGGTGTATTTCTTTCCCGTACAGGAAGCAATGACAGATCCTGAAGCACCTTTGTGGAAAAAAGTTGTTAATAATGAAATTGAATCTATTATGCAAAATTATACTTGGAAATTGATGGATCTTCCACCTAGTTCTAAACCTCTTAGATATAAGTGGATATTTCAAGAGAAAAATGAAAGCAGATGGTTCAATAGACAAGTATAAAGCAAGACTTGTAATAAAAGGTTACAGACAAAAAGAAGGTTTGGACTATTTTGATACATATTCCCCTGTGATAAGAATAACATCCATTCGCATGCTTATTGCTATAGCGGCGTTGTATAATTTAGAAATACATCAAATGGATGTTAAGACAGCTTTTTTAAACGGTGATCTAAATGAAGAGATCTATATGGAGCAACCCGAAGGGTTTGTAGTGCTGGGGCAAGAAAAGAAAGTTTGTCGGCTTGTAAAATCTCTTTATGAATTAAAACAAGCACCTAAGCAATGGCATGAAAAAATTGATTATGCTATGCTTACTAATGGGTTTAAGATAAATGAATGTGACAAGTACGTCTATGTTAAAAACACTGACAAATGTTATGTCATCGTTTGTCTTTATGTAGATGACATGCTTATCATTGGAAGCAGTCAAAACATAATCAAATCAACTAAGCAAATGTTGAATAGAAGACTTGATATGAAAAATATGGAGGTCGCAGATGTTATAATAGGAATGAAAAGTACTAAAACATCTGACGGATATACATTATCTCAATCACATTATATTGAGAAAATTCTTAGTAAATTTATCAAGGATGATATGAATGTACCTAGAACACCTGTAGACATCAGTCTTTATTTACCAAAAAATAAAGGTGATGCGGTCACTCAGTTAAAATACTCCCAAATTATTGGAAGCCTAATGTACCTAATGAATTATACTCATCCTAACATAGCTTATGCAGTCAGTAAATTAAGTAGGTACACTAGTAACCCCAGAGAAGACCATTGAAAAGCGATCATTCGGGTTCTTAGATATCTAAGATTTACCTGTAATCATGGTTTGAACTTTACTCAATATCCAGCAGTACTCGAAGGTTTTTGTGATGCCAATTAGATATCGGATACTAAAGATTCAAAATCTACTAATGGATATGTCTTTACTCTAGGAGGCGCTGCTGTTTCTTGGAAATCCACGAAACAAACATGCATCGCACGATCTACAATGGAATCTGAATTCAATGCTTTAAACAAAACAGGAGAAAAAGCAGAATGGCTTCGTCACTTCTTAGAAGACATTTCAATATAGCAAAAACCTGTGCCAGCTATTTGTATTCATTGTGATAGTCAATCTACGATAGGCAAGGCACAGAATCAAATGTATAATGGTAAGTCACGACATATTCGTTGTCGACATAATACCGCAAGGCAATTGCTCTCAAATGGAATAATCTCAATAGATTATATAAAATCTAAAGAGAATATTGCAGATCTGTTAACAAAGGGTTTGACAAAAGAGCAAGTGTATAGTTCATCGAACGGGATGGGATTAAAGCCTATTACATAAGAGTCATCATAATGGTAACCCTACTTATATGATTGGAGATCCCAAGAACTAAGTTCAAAGGGACAACTAAGTTATGTGTGACTCGCCAGAAATCACCAAGGGATTAAAATTGCCTACCCATTCCTATGGTGAAAGTGATAACTGCAACATGTGTTGTATGCAGGGGTCTAAGGATAAGCTTAGCTTTTAATAATTACTTATATCTTGATTTAGGCATAAAATCAAAACGAGTATAAGAGACGCTCACAATAAGAATCACCTATATGAGTGTCGAACTAAAGCCGTGTAACGCCCTAAATTTCTAGCCCAAATGATAATACAACAATCATGGCTCTTTCAAGGAAAACCGAATATAAATTTCCAAACTTACATTACATGATACAATAGTTCTTCATGCAACAATACATTAATCCAACAACAAGTAAATAAACAAATAAATACCCCCAAGGGTTTACAAGTTTCCAAGGCTTGAGCCTGGTTACACAAAATGGTTATTCAAACCCACACACATACAGCCATTGGCTTACACACAGAGTTGCAGCAAAATGAGAGTCTTGTACTCTCAACACACATTTCCTCGCCTTTAGTTAGGCGACATCACCATATCTTTTCCTGCACAAAAATCCCGTAGGGTGAGCATAAAGCCTAGTAGAAAATCTTTAACAAAGTATATACATTTTATACAAGTCTCAAGAGATGAAATGCACATGCCATGCTATGCCCTTTTGAAAGAAAATCACATCTTCATCTTTGAAAACCATCATGCTCAATGATGTTATGCAATTTTAATTCTTCAAAACTTAACAATTCATTTCAAGAGCGGTAAATACGACTCTGGTAATCCCTAGGTTGGTGTCTGCAAGTAGACTATACAAATACTATCAATTTGTCATTTTTACTGATATTAATCGGAAGGCTCGACACCTATCCACACGGGTTTTTAGTCTTTCATCCCAGACTCTTAGGCCAACTTATTCCATATTTTCTACACCACCTATCAAGACTTACCAACGTATTTATCCCAAAACCATTTCATGAAAACTTGTTTCTCAACATTCTTTTCTCAATGCAAGTTTTCAAATCAATTTTCAAAGTTTAATGTAATCAAATGAATTGATATGCTAAAAACACAAGATGAATATAAATACTTTTATTCCAATTCATCATCCAAGGAATAACACAATTCTCTCTTCTCAAGTATCCTCAACAATTAGTCATTTCACAACTATTTCAACGTGTTGAACAATGATTTCCAAAATGAACAATAATTCTTATATTCCGTGAAATTCATCATTTATATAAATATAAATAAGAAATTTTCCAAACATCCATTTATTTTGACACACAAAATAAATATAACAATATCATTCATGAATTTTCAGTCTCTTAAAAAAAATCCCTAAATTCTAGGTTTTCTCACCAAAGCTATACAACTCACATCTTTTTAAAGAAAACTTTTCAAAATCATCTTTTCTTCAATCAACAACGATCAAAACCCATATGATTATTTTAAAAGAATAAAAGACAAACCCACTTTCAAAATCGCTCAACTTCTTGAATCAACAATCAATTTACAACAACGCATATATCAACATGTGGTTAACAACTTTAAATACGTTTCCTTCAACACTAGGGAATATTACAAAGAAAAGCAACTTAAGCATTTTCAAACAAATCCGGATATTTGGAGCGGACTTCCGCCTCCCGTTCCCACGTCGCTTCTTCAACCTCATGGTGTCTCTATAACACCTTTACCAACGGTATAGTTTTGCCCCATAGCACTGGCTCCCGGGTATCTAATATTTGAACCGATCGTTCTTCATAAGAGGCATCCTCATTTACCTCCAAGTCAACCCAATCATGAACATGAGAAAGGTTGGGTTCATATTTCCTAAGCATAGATACATGAAATACGTTGTGAACTCTCGAAAGTTATGGCGGTAAAGCTAACCGGTATGTCACTTCCCCAATTCGCTCTAAGATCTCAAAAGGCCCAATGAACCTGGGAGATAATTTACCACTCTTACCAAATCTCATCAAACCCCGCCTTGGTGAGATTTTTAAAAACACATGATCACCAACTTCAAAAGATAAAGGTCGTCTCCTCTTATCGGCATAACTCTTTTGTCGTCTTTGGGCCGTAACTAACCTCTTTCGAATGAGAACAACTTTCTCGATTGTCTCTCTAACAATTTTCGGACCTAGTAACGATGCATCACCCACTTCGGCCCAACAAACCAGTGATCTACAAGGTCAGCCCTATAAGGCCTTAAATGGTGCCATCCCAATACTAGCTTGGTAACTATTGTTGTAAGCAAACTCAATCAATGGTAAGTGCCTTTCCCAAGGCCCCTTAAAATCAAGGACACAAGTTCTAAGCATGTCCTCCAAAATCTGAATGGTACATTCCGACTATCCATCAGTTTGAGGGTGATAAGCGGTGCTAAGAGTCAACTTAGTTCCCAACGCCTCTTGATGGCTTTGCCATAATCGGGCAGTAAAACAAGGATCCTTATCCGATACAATAGTCACAGGGACTCCATGAAGTCGAACTATCTCTCTAATATACAACTCTGCCAAGCGTTCAACTGAGTCAATGGTGCACATCAGAATGAAATGGGTCGACTTAGTCAACCTATCAACAATCACCCAAACAGCGTCATTGCCTCGTTGTGTTCTAGGAAGCCCAACTACAAAATCCATGGTAATACGCTTCCACTTCCACTCGGCTATCGGTAAAGGTTGTAACGAACCCGCTAGTCTTTGGTGTTCAGCCTTCCCTTGTTGACAAGTAAGGCACTTCGATACAAATAGAGCGACATCTCGTTTCATACCCCTCCACCAAAACCGATGACTAAGATCATGATACATTTTAGTGCCTCCCGGGTGTACTGCAAGACGTGAGTGATGGAACTCCCGAAGTACTTCCTCTTTACAAGATTCTGGTACAAACAAACGGTCTAGGTAACGTACACTCAAATCCGAGTGAACATTCAAACCTTTCTCTTCCTTTCCATTGGAAATCTCAACATGGATTGATTTCACATCACGATCTCCTCGTTGTGCCTCTATGACCTTACTAACCAAGGTAGGTTGAGCATTCAAAGTAAATAAGGTAGCACTCTCTCCGGACTCACCCAAGTGCAAATCAAACTTGCCAATAACATCTAGCATATCCCATTCCCAAATGGCCACACTTACCAAACTACTCACAAATTTTCGACTCAAAGCATCGGCCACCACATTGGCCTTTCCTGGATGATAGTGTAACTCAAAATCATAATCCTCTATAAATTCCATCCACCTCTGTTGTCGTAAATTCAAGTCTTTTTGAGAAAACAAATACTTTAGACTCTTATGATCGGAAAAGACTTCAAACTTCTCACCATACAAATAATGCCTCCAAATTTTCAAAGCAAAAATCACCGCTACGAATTCTAGATCATGGGTGGGGTAATTTTTCTTATGAGTTTTCAATTGTCATAAACCGTAGGCCACAACTTTTCCCTCTTGCATCAAGACACAACCAAGTCCATCCCCGGACGCATCACAATAGACAGCGTAATTCAAACCCCTTTCCGGAATTATCAAAACCGGTGTGGTAGTCAATCTAGTCTTAAGCTCTTGGAATGACTTTTCACAATCCTTATTCCACACAAATTTGATACCCTTTCTATTTAACCTAGTCAAAAGTGCAGCTAGTCTAGAGAAGTCCCTTACAAAACATTGATAATACCCTGCTAATCCCAAGAAACTCCATATTTCAAAAACATTTTTGGGTTGTTTCCAATCCTGTACGGCATCTATCTTCGAGGAGTCCACAGTCACTCCCTCTCTAGACACTACATGCCCCAAAAACTTCATATCTATTAACCAAAACTCTCATTTTTCAAATTTGGCATACAATTGGTGCTCACTAAGTAAACCCAGCACTACCCATAAGTGAGTCTCATATTCCTCTTTAGAGGTTGAATAAATCAAGATGTCGTCCACAAAGATGACCACAAAACGGTCCAAGTATTCCCAAAAAATTCTATTCATCAAATCCATAAAGGAAGCTAGTGCATTGGTTAACCCAAAAGGCATTACAAGGAATTCATAGTGGCCATAACGAGTATGAAAGGCCGTCTTCTAAATGTCTTCCTCCCGGACTCTCAACTGATGGTACCCCGACCTCAAATCTATTTTTGAGAAGCAACGAGACCCTCTAAGTTGGTCAAACAAATCATCTATTCTGGGTAGAGGATACTTGTTCTTAACTGCAACTCTATTAAACTTGAGGTAATCAATACACAACCGCAATGACCCATCATTCTTCTTCACAAAGAGAGTCGGCTCTCCCTCAGGCGATGTACTAGGGCGAATGAAGCCCTTGTCTAAAAGTTCTTAGAGTTGAATCTTCAACTCATGCAATTTGGCGAGTGTGTAAATCTATACAGTGACATGGAAATCGGTGCTGTGCCAGGCACTAATTCAATGGAGAACTTGATCTCCCGGTGAGGTAGTAAACTAGTAAGATCTTTTGGAAAAACATTCGAGTATTCATAAACTACCCTTGGTAACTCAACATGAGCCCCGTCACTCTCACTATCCATGAGAGTTGCAAGAAGGCCACTAAGCTTGCTCCTACTACGAGGGTCAACAACTGGTGACAAGGCTCTATCAACAGGGTTCCCTAGAAAATAGAAACGATCACCACCTGAAGTGCACATCGTAACTCTCTGACGGTAACAATCAATTACGGCTTGATAAGAACACAACCAGTCCATGCCTAAAATGACGTCAAAACTCGACATATCTAGCAACACAAAAACAAACGGAAGTCGACGCCCGGTAACTTCTAATTCACAATCACGACAACCCCGGTCTAAATCAACTATACCCCCAACAGGTGACTCTACTTTGAGTGGAGGCACTAACCGTGCTATCTCTAATCCCAATGCAGAAGCAAATGCAGTAGATATAAATGAATGAGACGCACCCGTGTCTATCAATACATTAGCCAAAGAATTACACACAACAAAAATATCTCTCATAACTAAGGATTCTAGCAACTTCTCTGGCACGGTAACAGCATACACACGCCCCTGTGGCCCCTAATTAACTTGCTCCCCTCTAGGAGCATAGGCCTGTTGTACTGACTGAGCCGAAGTGGCTCCCTGATTAACTCGCGAAGCTTGGACTGATTGAGCCTATTGGTGGCTCTGAGTCTGCCTCGACCCTGATGTGCCAAATGCGCCTCCCAACTGTGAGCAAATTCTCTTCATATGTCCCGACTGACCACACTGATAACAATTAAACCCTTGACCTTTATTTTGAGGCTGAGACTGACTTTGAAATCGGTTAGGTGGTGGTAACATTAACTGCCCTCCTCCCTTCTGTGGGCATGAGAAGGCTTTGTGATCCAGTTGGCCACACTTAAAACACGAGAAGTTACTCAATGCATTTTTTCCCGGACCCGCACTAGGCAAAGGACAAGTGGATCTAGACTATTGTGGTTGGGATTGGGATGGATAGGTGTTCCTACTCTTCTTGTTCTGCCTATAGCCTTCTTGAGACTCTTGGCCCCTAGACCTTGAACTCCGAAGTCTCTCCTCTTCGGCTTGTATGGAAATTTCTACGTGTGTCGCTGTCTCCACAAGATGGTTATATTCCCGAATCATGTTTTCGATAAGCTTGAACATAATTTTTGTTTTCAATTTCTTTTCAAATTCAATGCAACGGCGCTTTTCCATTTTCACCAACTCTGGTGCAAATCTAGATAAACTAGAGAAGACCGCCTCAAACTTGGCCATGGGCATGTCGAGTTATTTGAGGTTTGTAAACTCTTGCCTCAATCTTTCCCTAGCAGTGGGACATATGTACTTATCTTGGAAAGCAACCGCAAAGGCTTCCCATGTCGGCTCCACTCTACCCTTGGCATATTTCCACCATTGACCCGCGTCTCCCTTAAGGTATTAACTCGCTAGAGTCACTCTTAGTTCACTATCTTCGATGTGAAGCATTTTAAATGTCTTCACAGTTTGTTCGAGCCACTCATCCGCTTTCTTGGGCTCAAGACCACCATGGAACTCATCCAGTTTGGCCCGCAAGAACTGTCTAGTAAGGAAACTCGCCCTTGACTCCGCGGTGTTCTCTCAGGCTTGATTCTTCAACCTCAACAAGTTCATAGACTCTCTTAAAGCCCTACCATTTCTCAATCTAGGGCCCCCATTGCAATTTGACCCACTTGTCCCACCTGCTCAGCCACATTAACTTAACTTGCTTACTCAGCCATATTAGCTTGGCTGAACCCTTCTTCTTGCGCCGGAACCCTATGGACTAGTACCTCATACACACCTCGGCGAATACTACAACGCCTCCCGCCTCTACCACCACGGACTTGACTCCTTCCTGACATCCTAATAAAGGGCACAAGAGAAATAATTTAGCACATTAACTCATATGTGCTCGTAAATTGACTCACACATTCGACTACAATAATTCCATATATTTCTCTACCATATACACAATTCAATTTCACTTCACATAAGCACTTAGTCATATAAACACATACGGACTATTCTTTTACGATGAAATCCGTCCCACAAAAAGCCAAGAATTCTTAGTAGAACGAGTATTGATCAAGTACCTTTCTAATGAAACCTCAAAGAATTTAATAGGCGCAAATAACATCCCAAAAGTCCAGTCTCATACCCATTTAGTCACATAAGCATGTTATCACATAGTCACAAAATACATAACATTTCCTAAGCATGGTAAATGAACCCATTGTGGTTAAACAACCACTTCTCACGAGCTCCAAGTATTTAAACCCGGTAGCTCTGATACTAAGTTGTAATGCCCCAAATTTCTAGCCCAAATGATAATACAACAATCATGGCTCTTTAAAGGAAAACCGAATATAAATCTCCAAACTTACATTACATGATATGATAGTTCTTCATGCAACAATACATTAATCCAACAATAAGTAAATAAATAAATAAATACGCGCAAGGGTTTACAAGTTTCCAAGGCTTGAACCTGGTTACACAAAATGGTTATTTAAACCTACACACATACAGCCCTTAGCTTACACATAGAGTCACAGCAAAATGAGAGTTTCGTACTCTTAACACACATTTCCTCGCCTTTAGTTAGGCGACATCACCATATCTTTTCCTGCACAAAAATCCCGTAGGGTGAGCATAAAGCCCAGTAGAAAATCCTTGACAAAGTATATACATTTTATACAAGTCTCAAGAGATGAAATGCACATGCCATGCTATGCCCTTTTGAAAGAAAATCACATCTTTATCTTTGAAAACCATCATACTCAATGATGTCATGCAATTTCAATTCTTCAAAACTTAACAATTCATTTCAAGAGCGGTAAATATGACTCTGGTAATCCCTAGGTCGGTGTCTACAAGTAGACTATACAAGTACTACCAATTTGTCATTTTTACCGGTATTAACCAGAAGGCTCAACACCTATCCGCACGGGTTTTCGGTCTTTCACCCTGAACTCTCAGGCCAACTTATTCAATATCATCTACACCACCTATCAAGACTTACCAATATATTTACTCCAAAACCATTCTATGAAAACTTGTTTCTCAACATTCTTTTCTCAATGCAAGTTTTCAAATCAACTTTCAAAGTTTAATGTAATCAAATGAATTGATATGTCAATAACACAAGATGAATATAAATACTGTTATTTCAATTCATCATCCAAGGAATAACACAATTCCCTCTTCTCAAGTATCCTCAACAATTAGTCATTTCAAGACTATTTCAACGTTTTAAACAATAATTTCTAGAATAAACAATAATTCTCATATTCCCTAAAATTTATTATTTATATAAATATAAATAAGAAATTTTTCAAACATCCATTTATTTTGACACACAAAATAAATATAACAATATCATTCATGGATTTTCAGTTTCTTAAAAAAAATCCTTAAATTCTAGGTTTTCTCACCAAAACTATACAACTCAAATCTTTTGAAAGAAAATTTTCCAAAATCATCTTTTCTTTAATCAACAACAATTAAAACCCATATGATCATTTTAAAAGAATAAAAGACAAACCCACTTTTAAAATCGCTCAACTTCTTGAATCAACAATAAATTTTCAAAACTATCGAAAGATGATTTCAAAAATCATATAAATCTTGCAAAAATATATATATAACTCTAAGAAAATCTTTACCTCAAATTTTGAAGAAGAAATGAGATGAAACCCCCAAAATCAACAGTGTCGAAACTCGATCTTCATCGCACACAACGAAACCCTCGAGAAGTTAACCAACTTTGATGAAGAACTTATGGCAGAACTCTAATGGATCTTGAGAAATCAAGGTTTTGATCCAATTTGGCATAGGAAAATGTAGAGAGAAGGGAGAGGAAAGGGTTTTTAGAGAGAGAGAGATATACAAAAGTGATCTGAAATATCAAATTCACAAACTGATATAACATGGTCCGTTCGAGCGTCGAATACACATTTCCAGTACTTTTGCAGACAGGTCAAACTTCTGGAACCAAACATTCTGTTCGAGCGCATAAACGACCGCTTGAGCAGACAAGCAACTTCGAATGCATTTTACATTTTTGCTTCGGGGGTGCTGCCCCTCGACCCCCGTGAGCTGACCGGGCAACTCGATCCCTAACTTGCCCAGCCGAAGTGTCAAACACATGAAAGAAGGGTCGAAACCGGGATCGCTATGGGCCGATTCTATGAGAATGAAGAGGCTAAATTCTCTAGAAGCACTCATTAACAAACAGGAGCGTTCAAAGCCAAAATGAATACAACCATGAGAACCACGACGTGTCAAAAAATATTTTGTGTGAAATCTATTGTCTTGACTTACACAAACGGCTGAACAATTCAAGACATCGCGTCCATTGGTTAGCTAGTAAGTCCGATAGGTTATCACTAGGGAAGGTTCAAGGCCAAAAGCTATCCATCCTGATGCAAGATATTTTCGATTTATACTCTTTCGACAAATTCTGCATATTGTTGCATTTCCATTGTCATCAAATTCCATTCATGTAGGGGATTGTTAGAAATGAGTTTTGAAGTTTTGGAAAAAAACAGAATTTTTCCTCAACTTTGGTCTATTTTTTAGGTGGGACCCATGCGCCAAATTTGGCGGGTCTAAGTGGTAACGCTTTCTATGCCGCATTATGATTCACGTGGTATATTTGGTTGTTCAAAACCATTATCGAGTGAATGAGAAATTGAAGCCAAAGTGAGCTCCATGGAAATATTGTTTTTGGTGAAAATTCCTTAATGTTTGAATAAAGGCTTGTCCCACATTAGTTTGGTGGGAAGAAATTTATGAGTTTATAAACCTTGGGATTATAATTTGAGGAAGGCCTCAAGAGGCACCCTAAGTTTATAGAAGGGTGAGGTTATGAGCAAATTGGGTTAGACCCATTGGAACCAAAAATAACCATACGCGCACCGCCGCCGTCTGTTCGTCCGGTCGGGCGGGGCTGGGCTGGGCTGGGCTGGGCCTAGGCATGGGCTTGGGCGCGAGTGCGCAGTGTGTGGTTGGGTTGGGCTTGTTCGGCCCAATACCTATCTTTTTGGGCCAAAAACATTTGAAATTTATTTTCTAAAATTAAATTCTAATTTTTTGGAATTTGAATTTCGGAAATTGAATTCAAAATGGGCTCCGTTTTTTTTTCCCCACCGGGATAGATTCAAATATGTTAAACACGGGTTTTATCTATTCAAATTTTGAACCCAACAGATTTGTATCTGTTTATTCAAATCGAACAGGTACCATACCTGTGCATTCAAATCTGTACATGTTTAATTCAAATTAAACAATCACCGCTCCATCTATAAATAGGCAACCTCTTATTTGATGTTTTCACTTCAATTTTCGTACTTCTTCTCTGCAATAATTCTCTACATTTTGTTGCATTAAATTTCTATGAGAAAGAATGTAAATACTTAGTGTGTTTGTTGTGCAAACAATTTGTAGTGCTGCTATTGTTTACTGTTGATCATTTTATCTTGGGAGATAGGAGTCAACAATTTGAAAGCACCATAGAGAGAACGAATCTGTCTTAAAGACACAGTGTTAAACACTAGACTTGATCAGAAAATTTATTCCAGAAATTAATTTGGTAAGTAATTATTTTATTTTCTGGTTTATTATTTTTTTGTTTCAAATTTTCATTTTGTTTTTGTAACAAAATAAAAATCTGTTTTATTTACTTCATTTTATTTGCTAGTTTGATTTTTGTAATCAAACAAATTCTCTCATTTCCTTTATTTCTTTTGTATTCCATTTGTTGTTAAGTACACAAACAGAATTTATTTTTTCAAATACAGTGAAGATTGTCCAACAAATTATGCTTTAACCATTCAGTTATTGTCCCTTATCACGTTACCCCCTTCAATTATAAATTGTAAAAACTAACCTTTTAATTTTTATTTTTTCAAGGTTCGTTTAACATTGGCTAATATAGCTAACTTTTTATGTTGGGACTTTTTTTGTCTTGCTTTTTTAGTTTCGTTTGGTTTTTATTTTGAGACTTTTTTGACTTTTGTGAGAAAAAAAAATGTAATAATTATGAATAAAAAGTAATATTTTATCTCATTAGCTTTTGTAGTCAATTTTTTCTTTTTGTGATTATTTAGCTTCAAAATGAATGTGAAACAAGGGCTCAATTTGGACCTTTATAACTAAAATTCCCAATAGGATAAATTATACTTTACCCCCTCAAACTATATCACTCAATATCAATTTATCCCATTGAACTATCACCCAATATCATTTTTGATTTGGGATTTTTTTTTTTTTCATTGTATCAGTAAATTAATTTTTAGTTTGTTAGAAAAAGAAATTTTAAAAAAATTGAAAACCAAACCAAATAGAGCAAAATATTTATGAAGAAATGTAAAATAAATAAATAAATAAAATCACTAAAGACAAAAAAAAATACAAAACTAAAAACTTTTTTTTTGTCTTTAGTGATTTTTTTCAAAAAATTATTCACAAATATTTAATGTTTAGGTGCATTTAACAATTTAAATTTTTTAACTAAAATATGTTTACTAAAAAAAATTATAAAATAAAAAAACTTAAAATTTTATTTTAAATGAAAATCAAACATTTTCTTTTAGTAGAGGGGGTAGAGTGCTATTAAGTGATAGTTTAAGGGAGCAATGTGTAATTTACTTCTATACTTAAAAGGGTGTTTTTGTCACAAAAGTCTAAAAGATGAAGAGGGTCTAGTGTTATAATTTTTAATTCAATAAATAAAGTGATATTAGATAATTTTTAATTCAATAAATAAAGTGATATTAGACAATAATTTAGAGGGGTAGATGTAATTTTTTCTATTGTTAATTTAAGGATAAATTACAAATACATTCTTTGAGATTTGTTTAAAATACAAATTATTTCTTATAATTTTGAAAATTACATTCCGCCCATTGAAATTTCTAATTTTATAACAAATAGTCGTTTTATTAATAAATTATTAAGTAAATTAATAGTTTTTAATAATATCAAAAAATTATTTCAATTAATAATTTAAATAACTTTATTATTGTATAGAAGAATAGTTAGAAATTTTATTTTTTCAATTAATTTTGTTAAATAAAAAATTCTAACAAATGATATTTATAATTTTTCAAAATACAAGAAATAAAGAAAAATTAATAAAACATTGATCTCCAACTTTAAATAATATGAGAAGTCCAACATATTTTTTTATTAATTAAAATTTCTAAATAATATTATTAAAGAAATTTCAACGTCACAAAGAAATTTCTCTTTGAATAAATAGAAAGATATTGAAGAACAAAAATTATTATAAAAATATTACATATTTTTTCTTTTATAAAATTTTAACATCAAAAACCTTAAACTAAAAAGCTTAAGAAATAATTCATGGAAATGTGAAAAATTACATTTATAATTTATCTTTAATTTTTAAAGTTGTAATGACACATTGGAATCTAGTTGAGAGATTTGTATTAGCCAAGAGAGCGCTTTAGCCTGCTATGCTCTATCCATATCTCGACCTTTTACTTTTTCCAACTCTCTCCACCAACCTTCCTCTTTCAATTCCACCTGACAAACCCCTCTCTCTCTCTCTCTCTCTCTCTCTCTCAAATAGCAACATGATGCATTCCTTAAAAGTCAAGCAAGAATAAACCCACCACCATTTCCCTAACTCTCTACATTCTCTATCCTCCTTTTCTCTCACATCACACCACAAAGCGCAAAAGCTACCGCACGGAATTACACGAATTACAACAGAGAGAGGCCACCACATCACACTCACTCCACAAAACCAAGACCCTTTTCATTTTACCATCCAAAACAAAACAAACAGAGAGCAACATGGTGATCAAAAGCAATAGAATCGACGATGTACCCATATCTTCCTCCGATGAGCTCCGCAACCCGTTTGGCCAACTGGGTGTGGACCTGTCCGACTCGGAGCTCCGGGAAATGGCCTACGAAGTCCTCGTCGGAGCCTGCCGGAGCACCGGAGGGAAGCCGTTGACTTATATTTCTCAGTCGCAGAGGACGGCGGCGGTGGAGAGGTCGTCGTCGTTGTCGTTGTCTTCGGGGGCGCCGTCGCTGCAGAGATCTCTGACGTCGACGGCGGCCAGCAAGGTCAAGAAGGCCTTGGGGTTGAAGAAGAAGAGTCCGAACGCGGTTGCGGGTCAGAACAACCCGGTGGGTTCGGGTAAGGGCAAGAAACCCGTGACCGTTGGTGAGCTGGTGAGGATCCAGATGAGGGTTTCGGAGCAGACCGATTCGAGGATTAGGCGAGGCTTGTTGAGAATTGCTGCTGGCCAGGTGATCTCTCTGCAATATATATGTGTGTGTGTGTGTGTGTGTGTGTTTGGTTGCTGAGAAAATAGAGGGGAAAATGAAAAATTCATTTGTTTAATGTTGATTTATTTCAAAAAAATGTAAAATTTGGCAAGTTGAATAGTTGCATTTGGGCTCAAATTTAGCTGAAAGAGCTTCTATGATTTATCAGGGGAATTTGATGGTGGAAATTTTGAATTCATAATTTTAGCTTCTTTTTTTTTTTTAATTTAATTTTTATATCTCCTTTCTGGTGTTTTGTGTAGCCTCTGTTTGATTGCTGAGAAAATTGGAGAAAATTGAATTACTAAAAAAGGAGAAAATTGGCAAATTGAATTGTTGCATTTGGGCTCAAATCAACTTGAAGAACTTCTATGATTGATTATGAGGGGAATTTGATGGTGGAAATTTTGATTTCATAATTTTAGTAATTTTTTATTTTATTTTCCGAACATATTTTCAGTCACCAAGAAGACAGATATTGCTATTTTCTGTTTGTTTGTAGTGTCTGTTATTTCTCATTTGGTGTTTTTTGTTACCTTACTGTTCCCTTAATATTAACTTTATGTGGTGTGGCTTCAATTTCATGTTTTTATCTTTTTGGGTTGTATCTAATCACAATTGATATTAATGGCACTTGTGCAAAAAAAATTGAAATTTGAATCTATTGAATTAAGAGATTCCATCATTTTCATTCCTGCTGGGTGGGTGCATGTTTTTTTCTATATATATACAGGTGTCTTTAATTATTAGGCCTTTTTGTTTTTTCAAAAAATGACGATGTATCTTTATTATTGGTAATTCAGCACGGTGTGGCTTCAATTTCATTTATTTATTTAATTTTTTTTGGGTAGTTTTTATTCACATTTGATTTTAATGGCACTTGTGCATAAAAATTTGAAATTTGAATCAACTGAATTGAGAGATTCCATCATTTTCATTCCTTGTAGGCGTGTTCATCTTTTTTTCTTTTTTTAAAAAAATTTACACAGGTGTGTTTTAATTTGCTAGGTGTATTTGCTGATTGTAATGTGTCTTTATTATTGGTAATTCAGCATTTTTATTGAATAGTCGGTAAACATGACTAGTTCAAGTAGAAAGAGAACTATGCAACCATTTTGGCAGGTCCTCTTTAATGTAGTTAAACAGCAAGAGAATGAGCTTATTTTGGAAAAAACAATTTTGTATTTATAAATTGGGATTCTAACTTTTTGGGTTATATTATAGTCCAAAATGGGTATGTTAGCTGCTTAATGCTTCGAGTGAATTGATTTGGAAATATAGAATTTAAGTCATATACATAGAGAAACCTAAGATGCACGGACACTTTTATAGAGGAGGCGTGTTGTGTTGGATCCGGCACTCTCCAGACACTCCTAAAATGTGTCCAAAACTTCTTCAACGTGTCTTAATTAAAATTTTGAATTTGCAATATCAATCACTTTAGAAACATTTCTTGGACACTTTGGTAACATTTCTTGAACCCTCTGAACACGACCTATTTGATGAATTTCTTCATAGTTGGTCTGCATTTTTCAAAATACAACTTTGCACTCTAAATATGCTTTAAAAAATTTATAAGATAAATGCATCATGTCTATTTCAATGCTCTACAATTATTTTGTATTCTTTAGATTGCAATTGGTATTTGAATGACAACTTTGAATAAACTATTCATATATTATAAAATTTTAATGTATGGCATATCGTGTCCTATATTTTTTGAAAATGACCGTGTTGGCATATTTATGTCATGTCGCATGTCTGTGCTACTTGAGGAGAAACTGTTCAAGATTCAATATTTGTTCATTTAGTGACTAGGTTAGGAGTAGTAAATTTCAGTACACTTAATCATTGGCTTCTGTTATGCATTTTTTTCCAGCTTGGAAGACGAATTGAGTCAATGGTTCTTCCACTTGAACTATTACAGCAGTTTAAGTCGTCAGATTTTCCTAATCAGCAAGAATACGAAGCGTGGCAGAAACGAAATTTAAAGATTCTTGAAGCAGGACTACTCTTGCATCCTCACATGCCTTTAGATAAGGCAGACACTGCTCCACAGCGGCTTCGACAGATAATACGTGGCGGCCTAGAAAGGCCCATAGAGACCGGAAAGCAGAGCGAATCAATGCAAGTTCTCCGGAGCACTGTAATGTCTCTTGCATGCAGATCATTTGACGGATCCACCTCTGAGACATGCCATTGGGCAGATGGAGTTCCGTTTAATCTCCGACTCTACCAAACGCTCCTTGAAGCTTGCTTTGATGTGAATGAAGAAACATCCGTTGTGGAAGAAGTTGACGAGGTTTTAGAACTCATAAAGAAGACTTGGGTTGTCCTCGGAATAAACCAAATGTTGCATAACCTATGCTTTTCATGGGTGTTATTCCACCATTTTGTTGCCACTGGACAAGTTGAGAATGACCTGCTCTTTGCCGCGAATAATCTGTTGGCGGAAGTTGAAAACGATGCAAAAGCAACAAAGGATTCAGTTTATTCCACAATCTTGAGTTCGACATTGAGTCGGATTTTGCGTTGGGCAGAGAAAAGCCTTCTTGCTTATCATGATACGTTTTACAGTGGTAATATTGAATTGATGCAAATAGTTGTATCTCTGGCGGTAATATCGGCTAAGATATTGGTAGATGACATTTCTAATGAGTATCGCAAGAAAAGGAAAGAAGTTGATGTAGCATGTGACAGGGTTGACAATTACATCAGGTCATCAGTACGCTCTGCTTTTGCTCAGGCAAGTATGTAGGATTCGGGATACATCTAGCTCCTATATTCAAATGAGTAATGAAAAAAAATATATAATTTTCATACAGAATGATGTGGTCTCTTTTGGTCTTTTCATTTCAAATCAAAACACCTGCTATTTTGGCTTGTAATTTCAAAAAGATCATTTCTACATCATTCTAGATGAGTTTTTTTTATGAAAATTTTGTATGTAAATCATTTTCCTATTCATATTAATGTATTCCTATTATGTATATTGTATTATTTATGGAATTTTTTTTCCTCCTTAATGGAACACACTCTTCACCCTAAATTATTTCTTAATTGTTCCTATTTGTTATCGTCACCCAATATATATATCATTTTTGTTTTGTATAATGCGGAAATATATATTTTTTGATAACTAGGTGTACAGACCAGCTTTCGTGCACCTCAACTAATCCTAGGCCCTTGAAGTTAACGACCATAATGCACAAATATATTTTAGTGAGCTTGTATCTTAAATTGTTTATAGGAAGTGTGATCCATTTTCTGTTTAATTTGCTTGAATCTATGTTACATGGACTCGTGTGCAAGTATCAGTTGTAGGTGCATATCCAAGGGTCAGACTTTCCTAAACCTAAATCTTATGATATTGAGATATGTATCCAAAAGTTAGGTATGGATAGAGAGACGTGTCTTGAACACTTATATATGTTACATATTGGCTTCGTTTGGGAAGTTGCTATTTTAGTAGGCTATTTTAGTTTTTGGCTATTTTAGTAGGCTAAAATTTTTGTGTTTGGGAAGATGATTGGATTTTTTTATGATTAGATGTGATGTTTGTGAGAGAAAAAGTGAAATGATTATGGGATTGATGTGATATTTTGTCTTATTAGCTATTTTAGTCTATTTTATCTTTTTGTGAATTTTAGCCTAAACTAGGCTACTTTTTTTCTTCCCAAACACCCCCATTGTATAATATTCTTAGATAAGACAATTTAAGTTATTTAGAAATGAACTTGAAATTAAAAGAACGTAGGAAAAATATGGAATTTCTACCTCCTATCCATGTGAGAGGCATGAAATATTTCTTTACTAGCAAATGTGAACTTCTTGTTTATACATTATATAAAATTAGAGGATCCAAATGTCTAAATTAGGTACAGGTGTTGGACACATCTCACACCCTTAATGTTGTCATATCTAGTAGACATGGGTGCTGTGGGAGAAATAGAAGCGTTCATGCAACACTAGCTTGAACACAGAAAATGAAGAAGAAAAATCAAACAAGTTGTTCTTTAAAAAGTACTAAATTTTTCTTCAATGTGCTTTGCATCCTTGCACAAGACATTAGTGAACTACTCAACTGGCCTTTATTTATTTATTTACTTTCATGAACAAATTTGTTTAGATTTTACTGAGCTTGTATCCTAAACTTTTATGTCAGATAATGACCCATTTTTTTCTGGTTGGCTTGCCTTATGACAGAAGATGGAGACAGTAAAATCAAGCAAGCGGTCTTCTAAAAACCAGCAAAATCCTCTTCCTGTTCTTTCCATTCTTGCACAGGATCTTACCGAACTGGCTCTTAATGAGAAGGAGATATATAGTCCTATAATGAAGAGATGGCACCCTCTTGCAGCAGGTACAGCCGTAGCCACGCTTCATGCTTGCTACGGAAATGAGCTGAAGCAATTTGTATCGGATATTGACGAGCTGTCACCTGATGCAGTACAAGTGTTGCTAGCTGCTGATAAGTTGGAAAAGGTTCTTGTTCAAATTGCAGTTGAAGATTCAGTGGAAAGTGAGGATGGTGGGAAGGCAATAATTCAGGAGATGGCTCCATACGAGGCTGAAACTGTGATTACCAGTCTAGTGAAGGTGTGGATAAGGACAAGAGTGGACAGAGTTAAGGAATGGGTTGACAGGAATTTGCAACAAGAGGTGTGTAAACCTAGTTTAAGTTTTCCCCGAAATTTAACATTGTTATCACCTGCTAGGTCTAACCAATAACATTTACAGTATTAATTTTTTTTGGATATGTCTAACCAGTAAAAATATCACACAAAATGCTCTACACGCACTTTTCTCTTTGATATCAACCTCAAAGAGTCCAGTATGGCACCTTGAGTAATTATCATTTGCCTTCTACAGTCATGTAGCACTACTAATCCAAAGTGTAAGAAACTTATGTTCAGAAAGGGGATTATTCTGCCAGTGAATGGCAGGATTCCAGTCAGAGAGGATCCCGGCAGGGATTGTGGGGTTTAAAATAGGAGATCTAATCATGATCATAGTTTGGAGATATAAGTGTTTGTTTGGAGGATAAGAAGGTGTAGAGAACAGGGGACGAAGAACAGGAAGAAGAGGAAAAAGAAGTAGAAGCTGATGATAAGGTTCAATTCCATGCAAGTATCCATATATATACAGATGTCATAAATTATCTGCAAATTTGAGAACTACTCATTTGTCAGATTACTAAACAAATAATGGGTTGATGCTTTTTAACTTCTCATTTTTCTTTGAATGGTACGCTGTTGGTTTCAACTTTAAAAGTATTAATTCCATGATTTTTTTGAGTTAATTTAGGACATTTTTGTCTGCTTCTTGTGTCTTCATGTCATCTCGCTAAAGTGCCAATTGAGAAGTTCTACATTTAACTCATCTGTATCCCAATTTGAAACTCTTGTTTATTATATTCATACAACCGAACTTACAAACCTCTTATTTCTAGGTGTGGAACCCACAGGCAAACAAAGAGCGATTTGCTCCGTCGGCTATTGAAGTTCTACGAACCATGGATGAAACAATAGAAGCATTCTTTTTGTTGCCAATAATAATGCATCCAAATTTGCTTCCTGATTTGATGAATGGTCTTGACCGATGTCTTCAACAATATGTATTGAAGGCAAAATCTGGCTGTGGTAAATATAACGAAACCTGCAAAAAACCTCTCTATTGTCAAGTAATTATACTCATTTTTGCAACTTCTAATTATCTTTCGTGGTATGTAGGAACCCAAAGTACTTTCATTCCCACCATGCCTGCCCTGACCAGATGTAAAACTGGTTCAAAATTATTTAAGAAGAAAGAAAAGTCTTATACAACTCACAGGAGGAAACCTCAGGTTGGGACTACGAACAGAGAGAATTCAATTGGGATTCCACAGCTATGTGTTCGTATTAACACTTTGCAGCATATTCGAACACAGTTGGAAGTTTTGGGAAAGAAGATAATCAACCATCTGAGGAATTCTAAATCTGCTCCTGCGGATGATATTGCCAATCGGATGGAGAAAAAGTTTGAGCTTTCGGTGGCTGCTTGTGTGGAAGGGATCCAACAACTTTGTGAGGTAACTGCGCATAAGGTTGTATTCCATGACCTAAGTCATGTTCTTTGGGATGGTTTGTACGTGGGTGATGTTTCTTCCTCTCGGATAGAACCGTTCCTTCAGGAGCTCGAGCAACATTTGGTGGTTATTTCTGCAACGGTGCATGATAGAGTCCGGACACGTGTTATTACTGATGTAATGAAAACGTCTTTTGAAGGGTTTTTGTTCGTTTTGCTTGCTGGAGGCCCTTCTCGCACTTTTACTTTGCAAGATTCTCATACTTTGGAGGAGGATTTCAAGTTTCTAATGGATTTGTTTTGGTCCAATGGGGACGGATTGCCAGCTGAGTTGATAGATAAGCTGTCAACCACTGTGAAGGGCATTCTTCCCCTTTTCCGTACTGATACTGAAAGCCTTATCGAGCAATTCAGACGTGCTACTCAAGAAAGCTTCGGTTTTTCTTCTAAATCCAGGCTTCCACTGCCTGAGACTTCAGGGCAGTGGAGTCCCGCTGAACCAAACACGCTTTTGCGAGTATTGTGTTACAGGAATGATGACATGGCTACGAAGTTCCTCAAGAAAACATACAACTTGCCAAAGAAACTGTAATTACCTCCAAATCCTTCGAGATGAATAAGTTGACAAGATCCTTATGTAAGAATTGCAGCGGGATTATTCTTGTAGCGTTGCTAGCATTTTTTGCAACAATCAGAACATCAGAAGCTCTGAAGTGGGATTTTAAGTGGCTAGATTCTACTCCGGAAGCAAAGAGTTGTATAGTATACGTATGGTTTGATTGTTTGGTTTAAGCTTCACTACTTAATCACTTGGCAAGTTAATAGGAACAACAGACTTGTCCTTCATGTAGCAGGTTAGTAAGCTTTGGAAGTCAAGACTCAAGGAAAGGGCGCAAAGATCAATTACTGATCTTTCACATCGGATGATCATTATGTTTGTTCCACTACGATTAGAACAACCCGATGAGCTTCTTTGGCCATCAATGTGCCTTCTTTTTTTCTTTCTCTTTTTTTCCCACTTTATAGCCTCTGCATAAAAAAATGACAAATTTGCAGGATAGATAGAGAATTAAGTTTGCCTATTTATCATAGAAATGTGAAAGGTATAAGTTTGTTGTGTGTTTGCCATTTTGTATTTATATTTATTGTTGTCTAATGGTTGAAATATAGCTTGCTATTTATCTTGTAAATTTTATTCTTTCTGAGGTTTTAAAGCCCATATTTTACATTCCTTGGAGTAGGCTGCATAATATATTGTCGTTTGAATCTCTCTCTCTCTCTCTCTCTCTCTCTCTCTCTGCACAAATGTAAAGAAATCTCGTGTCTTTTATCTAGAGTGAAATGGCTTTCCCCTTGAACAAGTCCGTTTCAAGCTGAGGCTAGCCTCCGTTTGGGAAGTGAGTTGATTTTTTGGTTTTTTGGCCTTTTTTGGCTATATGAGCCTAAGCTCAAAAGCTTGGTTTGGGAAGAACTTTTGGCTTTTTGATTTTTTTAACTTTTTTGTGAAAGAAGAGTGTAATGATTATAGGGTTAGATGTGATGTTTTGTCTCTTATGGCTCATGAGCTTATTCTGTCTTTTGTGGCTCATTGAGCCAAAAAAGCCCAATGAGCCCTTGCCAAACCAACCACTCAACTGTGCCAAGGCACTGCTTGCCAACCCTACAGCCATTTGGTAAGTTGTTCAAAGCATGGTTGGAAAACTTAAAGAACTTCAAATTATATTTAAGCTTGACTTCTTTGTTGTTTAAGTCCATCTCAAACGAATTTTAATCAGGCAAATCACAAACCGAGCTTGAATAACTTGGTAGTTTATTGTACATATAATCAGGTCGAACCAAGTAGTAATTGTTTAAAGCCTAGTTTAAAATTCTAATGAATTTCAAAATGTGTTCAAGTTTAATTTTTTAACACGATCAGTAAAAATTTCAAGCGAGTTTTTAATTGGTAGATCTATAACCGAATTTACTTTACAGAATGAAGATCAATCTCCCTGGATCTGGCGTTTTTGCCAATTGGGGGGGGGGGGGGTTTGCCAACAGGGTACATGTCTAATGTTCCCAATGCCACTTAGTGTGGCTGTTTCTTGGGCCGATCTTTTCAGGTTTGGGCTGTAATAGCAGTTGGTGCTGTGTCCCTGGTTTTGGATGGGGGGCTCTACAACTTAGTGACTGTGAGGCACCATGACAGCAAGTGGTGGTTATTTGAGGTTTAATACGTACTCAGAAAGGTCAAATCAGGTTAAATGAGAGACTGGAGAGAAATAGAGAGGTGAGAAAAGAAAAGATATGATTATAGAGCGTTATGTGATATTGTATAAGATCACCGGATGCAACTGGCGGGCTCACCTCAATGTAACCTACCTTGAAGTTAGCAAGGGCGCCTCAATCAATGAGTTGAAGTTCTTGTGGAAATTCCTAGAAGGATTCCAAAAGCACGAGACTTTGGCTGCTGGGCCTGCCATTAAAAACGATCAAAGCCAAAGCTAACTTTTTTAAGAGTAGAAATTCACAGCTAAGAGCATTTCCAATAGTTTATGTCAAAGTCAATTTTTGGTATGCTAGTGTCAAGATACTAGGCGATACTGCTCTAGTGCTACAAATATCAACCTGAAAATGTTGAAGTCCCTATCATGAGAAATAAAGTGAGAGAACTTTGCCCAAATGGCAGACCATTGAAGACTGTTGAGATATTGCCAGATTTTGCTTTGGCTTGTGTTTTTGGCACACGACATAATATGAAGAAGCCAAAAGGAAAGGGAAGAAAAAGTGCTGCATTTCCATTGTCATCCAAACAAAACATATCAAGGGAAAAAACAGAAGATGCAGTGTAATCCAAGCCACGCAATCCTTGAATCCAAACAAGATGATTCATTCAGACCTTGACATGTTTCATATAATCCACATTTTGGATGAATCTATTGAACCACAAACTGCATCTGAATCCATCACAAATTTCTGGTTAAATGGAATAGATACTTACCATTTTGTTTCATCATCTGAAATGCACAGGGAATGTAAATTAGTCCTGAAAATGAAACACGGTTATACTTTGATACTACACATAATAATCAAAACCGGGACATCAACTCATGCAGTCAGGAACCATATTTCATTTCTACTTGTACACTATTCCAGCAAAATAACCAGTCCAAAATTGCCTCAATATTGTTCTTTGAGCAACAATGTGTTGAATGTCGGATGTAAATGCAGAAAACGGTACAATATCAGAGACTACAAAATCTTTGATTGATCATTGTCATTACTATCAAGGAAAATTGCTAACTGTGCCCTCACAATCCCTCTCAGGAGGCTCATGCATAAAAATTATGTATTACAAGTAATTTATCTAAAGTAAGAGCCTGTGAAATTGCCGTTTAGTGCCAAGGGTTCTTTTTTGATCCACTTCTCTTCAAGCTAGTTGTTGAGCTAGCTTTCTGCAAAACAAAGAAGAATGACCGGTGACTCGATAATAGTGGATATAATCTCAAGATATACATGCTAAAGAATTAAAGAGTAATGATCACTTCTATATACCGCTTTAGATTTTTTTGTCTTTCCCCGGATCCTGTTCTTTGGAGATTTTAGCTTGTATATCCGAACCATCCAATGGTGAGTTGTGAATACCTAACATAAATATAAAGCCAGAAAAAAGCTAATTTATAAGAAGCACAAGCACTTTAAAAAAAATCCAAAAACTTAAAACAAGCATTCCAGAATTCTTCAAAACATGATAAGCATGGATATTTGCTCAACTACAAATAACAATTTGAGAATGATACAATTCGGCAATAAGAAAAAAGCCGATGGCACCAGAATTGAAGGCCTCGTTTCGTATTGCTTTTGTTTCCTGTTTTTGCTTTCATTTTTTTTTTAAAGTGATAACAAAAACTTGTTTAGTATATTGTTTTGGTTTTCAAAAAGTAAAACTGATTCCAAAATTTTCAAAATTTTTAGAAATGAAAAAATGTGCTTTCACTTATTTTCAAAACAAGTTTTCACTCTCTCTCCCCCACCTGTGGCACCCACCGAGCTCCAGCACTGTTGGCTGCTGGCAATCTCCAACAAGCTCTGGCCACCTTCCAGCATTCAGTCGGTCACTGCCCGCAACTTCTGGCCACTCCATTACCTCTGGTGACACTCCGACCACCCCCACCGTTGGCCACCACCTCTGGCAACTCACCAAACATGTTTCTTTTTTTTTGTTGTTGTTGTTGTCATTTGTTTCCAAATAAAACTATGTTATCAAACGACAACTAAGTCATTCAAATCTGACTTTCCCAAAGAAAAAAGCCAGTCATTCAAAAGCAAATTAAGCCAGACACTTTGTAAATGTAAAAACCCTGGTTTGCCTTGTGTAGAAATGGATGTTCATTTGAATAAGCAACCAATACACTAA